>CAWVNO010001576.1:0-17000 GCA_963930645.1 Salticus scenicus | reverse complement strand
TAGATGACCCCTTAAGCAAAATCTGACTGCACCATTAAAAACTAGACGCTATTACAGATCAATAGGTTCAAGCCGCATGTTTCTACGATAATTTACGGCGAAATTAGGTGGGGGGGTGGCGTTTTTTTTTTTTTTTTTTTTTTTTTTGGCTGACTGTACATAAGCCAGTGTGTTAACAATTGCTGAAGTTAAAAATTTAAATAATTTAATCACTAATACATAAAGAGATTTTGTAAAATAATATAATGTTTTTTAGAAGAGTGCCAAAAGGCGGGGCTTACTGTTTAGAATAGTAAAACACGCCCACGAAATGTCTTAATAGTTTTACAATGAACATGGTATATTTTATCAATAGTTAAAAAACTTAATCTGACTATAAAATAATTAATAAAGTTATATTATCTCCACAAGAATTCGCCAAAATAAGAGAATTTTTTCATTCATCATTCCTAACTTTAAATTTAGTTTTGGAATTAAAAAAAAAAAAAAAAAACTCGATGCTAATACAGGGAATCGAAATTTTGTCAATGGTTCTTCCAGTATTTTTCTTTCGGAGTTTTTAGTAGTAAGTTTATGCGAATAATTAAGTAAAAACTTATCATATAAATGTACTGGTGGAAGAATCAGGGAAAAAATTTCGACTGTCGTCACAATATAAATAGCAAAATAAGCTCAAAAGTAAAAAATCACGATTTACATATACATATATACAAAAGCAAAAACTTTGTTGCCCTGGAGTTAAAATAAAATGTAAGAATTAAATTTTCTTAAAAAAAAAAAAAAAAAAAAAAGCTAAACGTTCAGTTATTAGTCAGAGTAGTTCTGTCCAACCCAAAATAATTGGTGGGTGGTATCGGTAACCCATGATACTTTGGCGAACAACTTTGTGTGTGTCTGTTTGTATATATGTATATAAATATATAGATGTGAGATCTGTTTAATGTATTCGGTAGAATTGTTATTATCCACCTTTTTACTACACCATCTTCATTGCAGAGTAATCGTTTCAAATGTGAATTAAATTTAAATAAAAAGGAAAATTACTGTTATAAAAAAAAAATGGTATGAAAGAAAAAAGACGGTACTAAAAATACTACAGAATAAATTAAAAAGTTTGCTTCTGATATATATATATATATATAAGGGTGGTTACAGACCCGCTTTTCTTCCCCCCCCCCCTGATTCTTCCACCAGAAAATTTATATGATAATTTTTTTTCTTAACTAATGGTGCTAAACGAACACCTCTGATCAAGAGGTTTGAATGTATTTTAAATGATCATTTATCCCCAATATAATTCAGATTATTACTGTTTACAATATTTTAAATCCCATACACTTATAATGGTATTACTTTTTTAATCACATATTGCCTATTTTATTTTATTCTTAATTTTTAACTTTAAGAGAATGATCTTTAAATAGAGTCTAAAAAATTTAATAACATTAAAGATTAATTTAAAAAAATAATAATAATAATGATAATAAATTATCTTAGGATTTTTCTTAGCAATTTTGTAAACCATCTAGTACAACGGTCGTTCAGCCCAACCCTCTCCCAAAAAAGTACGGCCAATCATCCAATCACAAAGTAAAAAGGCTAGGAGTAGCAAAGCGTAGTGCTATATATATTCTGTACTGAACTTGCCTTTAAAATTAAACTTGCCGCGAATGCATGCGTTTGCGGTATGTCAAATGTAAGCGTTCCATCAAAATAGCGTAAAAGATTTTTTTTTTTTCTTCATGATTTTTCACGCGTTTTACAACGAGATTTGAACGAAGTTTCTAATGTATGATAAAAACTTGTCAGCTTCCAATGACCCTGACAGGGATGGAACACGGGCGCAGAATTCATACCGGAATCCGTTTAATTAATTTATCTACCTATAATATCGTTGATTTAAGAAGTAGAAAATTTTCTTACATTGATAGTGG
Organism: Salticus scenicus; assembly: GCA_963930645.1. Classification (NCBI taxonomy): domain Eukaryota; kingdom Metazoa; phylum Arthropoda; class Arachnida; order Araneae; family Salticidae; genus Salticus; species Salticus scenicus. The sequence continues at coordinate 15,066 of CAWVNO010001576.1, read as the reverse complement.
TATGAATTCTGCGCCCGTGTTCCATCCCTGCCCTGATTTTTCTTGAAATGACAAAAATTTGGGTTTTTGACAGTAGCGCGTTAATTTAGAAAATCTATCAATGTATATTCGTGACACTTCGTATATAAGATTTTTAAGTGTCACAGATGCAAAAATATACCTAAAAAATTTGGGGAAAAATTAGAAATTCCAAATTTTAGAAAAATTATTTTTTTAAAAAAATTCTAAAAACAGAAATTGACTTGAAAAGCGGCATTTGTTATCGAAAAATAGGAGAGTACCACTTATTTTCTCGATCGAACGTGCACTTTGTTCTGTATAAGTGTTTAAAGTTTTAAACTCTACAATTATAGTCAAAACCGCATAATAGCTTTGATTTTCTAAAATTTATTCTTTCACTAGCAGGCTACGCCCACTTCGCATGTCACTATATTTAAATGAATTTTCAAAAGAATTGGATCACTATTTTCTTACATCACTTTATAAATAAAAACTAAAAAAAAAATACATTGAAATCAATTTAAAAGTCGCTTAGGGTATCCGCTGCCTACGGCAGTCCTTTTCCCACCCGCACTTCTTCGGATCCTGGTTCACACTGCCCTATCCCAGCAGTTCAGTTTAAATATTTATCGATGACAGGTAGAGCTACTGCTATTCAAGAACTACGATTTTTACGATAGCTGTATCTCAGCATCAATTAAATATTTCAGTTTTTGAATCATGCATTTTATAGACCTCGCTCTTTGCATTTCATTACCTTACGATTCCGACCAATATAATAAATAAAAGAAAAATTGGTTTTTGCTTTAAAAGGAGTTAAATAAGCAAAAATTAAATAAATTTTAATTAAACTTAAATATTAATAAGTTTAATCCTTTGTACAGTCAGAAAAAAAAAAAAAAAAAGCCACCCCCGGCTAATTTTTATTAAATTATCGTAGAAACATGCGACTGGTACCGATTGATCTGTAATGCTGTCTAGTTTATAAAGGTACAGTTATATTTTCTTTATGAGTTCGTCTAGATATTAAAATTGGCATTAACTTTTTTTCAATGGCAACCCCTATTTTTGACCTCATATTCGAATTTCTGAGATAAAGGCGATTCGGGAAAAGTCCTATTTATATACTTTTAAGTAATTCTTGATAGAGTTACAAGAGAAAATGTATTAGGGGTCCGTCCATATATTTAGAAAAAATAAATTATGATCTCGCATAGAAAGTAAATTATTTATTAATATTCATACTGGAAAAAGGTATAGAAAATTTAGAAAAAATAAATAAGTAAAGATTGTGTCTAAATTTCTTTAAATGACTAAGGACCCTGTAACGCGCTAACAAAGAACACGACAAAATAAAATTGCAACTAGTTCTCATACAGCGTGATAGACCGTCCTGCATAACGCATAATATAAATTTACATTTTCAAACAGTTAATCAAATCTTTTATTCCACTAAGGTGCAAATGACTTATATTTTTTCTTCTTATAAATTACAGCTTATAAATTATTTTTTTTAATAGTTTATTTTTAATAAAAATGAAATAGTTTATTACGTCACTTTATGCGTTTAAATTAAATAATTTGAGGCGTACGAAACCTACAATATTCAATTAGAAAAATATAGATAGAAAGATAAAGTAATAATAGAAATAATAATAATAATAATAATAGCGGTAAAATTTAAGAAAAATGTTTAATATTTGAGAAAAAAGAATTTATTTGCTTCTGGTTTTGTAAAGTAAACCCCGCATGAAAGTGTATCTATAAAGTGTTACGTTTGATTTGAGGGGTACAAACCTACAATATATAATATAATATTCAAAAATATAAATAACAAAATTTAAATAAAAAAGTAATGGTAAAAATTTGGGAAAGCAGAGCTGCCAACCTAATCCGGCAAATTGTTAGTAACGCCCCTTTTTCTACACCACTTAATATTTAGAGTAATTCTCTTCAAATATATTTACGATGAATTAAGAAGACAAATACTCTAAATATATATTGGTGTAGAAAAAGGGGCGGTACAAACAATTTGCCGGATTAGGTTGGCAGCTCTGGGAAAGGCATAGGTGCCAACTTCTACGGATTTTTAACACCAGTATTTAGTTGAAAAAAAAAAAAATATATATATATATATATGATTAGTAGTAGAAAACTGATAAAAAGATTATTAGAAATTTCCATAAAGAATTTCCAGTAGCAAAAAAACGTACCAGTTAGCAGCTACGGAAAGGATATTTAATGTTTCAGAAAAAGAGATACAGTTTAAGAGAATTCCTATTTTGAGTAGCAAGTCCCGCCTCAAAAGCACCAAACTGTTTAACAAATTCATGATTTAAAAAAAAAAAAAAAAAAGAAAGAAAGAAAGAAAGAAAAAGAAAAAAGAACTGAAATTTTATCGTTAACAATCGAAACGTAAATGTAATAAGTTTAAATATGTCACCGTTCTATAAAGAGTGAAACAAAATAAAATTAAGAAAACGAAATTTTTTAAAGTATTGTTTCAGAATAAGCCTTATTATTCTTTTCAGAAGAAGGGCTTATTATTCTTTTCGAATGCCATCAAATTTTAAAAATAAGTTAATTTGTATAGTAAATATCGAAACCTTACATAGAAAACAATAAAAATACAATAATTAAATAAATTAATGAATGAATGAATAAACTAAAATTTTTTAGGATTGAACTGAATTTGCATAAATTGGTCTGATTATACATGTTCCGCACAATGCGATTTCCTATTGCGCAGAACGTACCTCCTGCGTTGTATAGGAGTCTACTGTACCTGAATTCCCAATTATGAAAATTTAAGATCAGTATCTTTAAAAGTGATAAGATATAGGGGAGACCCGTGTACCTAGGGCCATCATGTACCTAGGTCCACCCCACTTTATTTGAATAATATTTAGTTTTAAGTTTTAATATTCATTTCGGCGAGTAACAACACCAGTTTCTACATTTACAATCACTTTGAAACCATTCAGGAGAAAGTTTTTACAAGTTCAGGGATGGAACACGGGCGCAGAATTCATACCGGAATCTATTTAAGAAATTTCTCTGCCTATAATATCGTTGATTTAAGAAGTAGAAAATTTCCTTACATTGATAGTGGTATGAATTCTGCGCCCGTGTTCCATCCCTGCAAGTTACATGTACAAAAAGAATTTATATGGTTTGAAGTAAAATTTTGCAGCTCATCTCTTTTGCTATTTTACAAAAGTCAGTCAAATAATTTTCTTTTATTTTTAGAGTATAATTTTTCTTGTTATATTGAGTAATAAATGATATACTTAATTAGCCCTCTCTGTGTGTGGGTTTTTTAGTGGAAGGTATTTTGAATGAAGTTACCGAAACTTGTACCTAGGGCCACATAGCTGAATTGTACCTAGGGCCATCCATGGCCCTAGGTACAATTACAATCTTATTCTTCCTGTTGTTACAATTTAATTGAAAACTTTTATAATTAAATGAAGTATAATGTTGTATGAGGAACATTGCTTCAACCCACCACCAGTCATAAGCTTCAACCGTTGGATAGAGGTGTGTTTGGACCGTATAAGATATACTACAGTACAGACTGTAGCAGTGGCGTATGCAAGGGGGGGGGGGGGGTTAACCCCCCCCCCCTTGACAAAATGTATGATAAGAAAAATTAGGCTGTTCCTTACATTTTTTTTCACATTTCAGGCGGAAAACATATATGGCAAGCGTAGAATATTTTTTTCTATGAAGTGGTTTAAAATTATGACTAACTTTTTTTTTTCATTACTCTGCGATAAACACTCCTGAAAATAACTAAACCACTTCATTTGCGCAGCGCGAAACATGTTTCCCCTGAAAACAATTCTCTGAAAGGATTTCACCTTTACGAGTTCATACTCAAGGAGAAGAGGGGTCGACCAGATGGGGAAGGGGTGACCATTGAAGTAGTGACCTTGAAGGAGTGACCCAAACAATACCCCAACAGTAGAAGACATTTTAAATGAACTAACGAAAACTTCTCGTCGATTAGACATCGCTCTGTAAATAAAAAAATTCAATGAAATATTTTGCGTAACTATGCATTGAATTTTATGCTTTGTGTAGCAGTTTGTGCAGGCTCTACGTTATTCGTCGCTAATTAAAGATTTTTTAGTTTGATCTTCTAATTGGTGAGTTTGTTTTACTATTTTTAATTTTCTTACTCTTATTTTCGGCAAGTAATTATGATATTTTTAAAGATTGTTAAACTTAATTAAAAATAAACTTAATTAAATTTAATTAAACTTAATTAAAAATTCGGAAGGACGAACCCCCCCCCCTTGGAAAAATCCTGGATACGCCACTGGACTGTAGTAATTGGATGCTGGCAAACCCTGGCAAACCAATCACTATATATGACATTGCTGAAAATGTTGATAAGTCCTATCCGTCGGTCTTTACTCCTGTGAAAATTCTATCAGGTTTTCGTGTAACTGACATATAGGCAGCGAATCAAAACATATTCATTGACCAGGAAACCATCCCATACTGTAATCATAAAAGAAAGAAATCCAAACAAGCATTAATCGAAAAAGCATATATATATATATATTTCTTGACACATAAAACATTAGCCCTCGTCAGCTCGTTTTTGAGTTATAAATTCTGAAAGTTCGCAAATAATTGGTGAAACCACGCCTAAATCGATAACACCCCGCCTTACTGAAATAATAAAGGAAATCCAAAACATGCAGAAATTGAAAGAGCATAGACAAACGTGTTCTTTGATTCATTCATCAGTTGCCTATTTCAGCTTTGAGATAAATTCAATTGAGATATAATGTCTAAAAATTCGCTAAAATAGAATCTAAATATTGATAAAAGTCATGGTTCTAGCAGATTTTGATGAGACTCCTCCCACTCCTTTCTCGTTACTAAATTTTTACTCAAACTTAAGAATAGATTTCTTGAGAACGGACTTATGAGGGGTAACGGTTTGTGCATAAAAAATCATGATATATTATGCCCACTCGAATGAACATAATTTAATTGATTTCTATTATTACACTATTGGGATGGTTTCCTGGTGAGAGCGAATATTTAAATTCAAATGTGGCTGAGAGACAAGCTCACTCCATAAATTTCCAAAAAAGATTTTCTTACGGAAGAAAGTGAACCAACAATGATGGAACTGTATGTCCATGTTTCATGTCTTGTTGAAATTTCGAAACTTTCATCATCTAACATATTTTCGTGCGTCATGCTTGAACAGGTTTTTCTGAAGCAAAACCTCGTACAAAAACTACTCAAAGAAAAGATGTGGCCGTAAACCAGGAAGATCTAGAAATTTAAGAAACATTCCAGAAAAAAAAAGAAAAAGAAAGAAAGAAATCGAAAGCAAAATATGCTATTAGACTACCCCCCCATGAAAAAAATGAAAAATTCTGTTTTTCAAATTAAGGCTACATCATGAAAATTATCATATGATAAATAAATGTGTAACTTGATATTGTTTCTTTTGTAAAATGTATGTTTATATGTTTATTTTCTATTCATTACAAGGTGAAATCTAATTTTAAGGGAATGACCCTAGGTACACTGAGGCCCTAGATACAATGACGTCTGGCCCTAGGTACGTTGAGGTCTGGCCCTAAGTACAATGTGGTCTGACCCTAGGTACAATAAGCGTGTTGTACCTAGGGCCATGTGTGAAATTTATTTGAAAACCTTCTGTTTGTCGGAATTTATTATTTTAAGTGTTTTTATTAATCTCAATTAAAAGAAATTAGTTCTAAAGATATGTACATATCAGTGGCTCTGTTTTTGGGAATTGAAAAAAGTGGCCCTAGGTAAAATGAGGTCTGGACCTAGGTGCAATGAGGGTGTTCTACCTAGGGCCATGAGTGAAGTTTATTTTAAAACCTACTATTTGTCAGGATTTATTATTTTACGTATTTATATTAATCCTAATTGGAAGTAAATAATCTTAAAGATATGAAAATATCAGTTTCATAATTTTCAACAGATCAAGGGCTCTGTTTTCGGCCATTAAAAAAAAAGCGGCCTTAGGTATACGGGTCTCCCCTACTTTGTTTTAAATTTTTTTTTTTCCATAATAAATGTGACATATTACTTTATTTTAAATTATGTTTCCCTAATAAATGTGAATTTTACGCCGCGATTAGAATTTATCGAAAATAAATAATATTGCGCTTTTGTTTCGATAATATATAAGATAAGCTTTTTTTTTTTTCTTTTTTTTTTTTTACAATGGCCAAAATTTGATTCAGTATTAAAAATAAATTTTATAAAAAAAAAATATTTTATTATGTTACATCATGGGATAAAGTTCAAATAACATAAGGCTTATAAACCGTACAATAAACAAATACAAAAATATGACAACAAGATTAAAACAGAAAATTCGCGGTAAAAATTTTTATAAAAATTATTAAATATTAATTTTAAAAAAAACGATGATCGAATGTATATTGCTATTCCAAACAGTAAGTCTCGCCTTATCGCTTTTCTAAAACATTACATTTAACTTGAGGTATATAAACCCTACAATATTCAAATACAAACTAGTATGTTGTGGCCACCACAACACTTTCTTCTATATTTTCCTATATAAATTCACTCACTTCAAATAATTTGCAAAATCTATTATTTATTAAAATTATTTACCATAATGAATGCATGCGATTTTCAACTTAGAGAAAACTAACACTAAATATTCAAAGAAACACAGTTTAACAACTTAAAAAATGCGTTTTTATAATGGTTATCTCATGCATCAAGTTCGGATAGTTACGGGCCATAGAAGTTGAAATACAGCATTCCCGTTCTCAGGAAAAACTGCACTATAGCAATTCAACCCATTGGTAGATACACATCCAAACTGAATAGACATAATGGCTCATAATGGCTTTCTCACATATCAAGTGTTGTTTGATTATACGCATTTGAACCTGAAATATAGTCTTCCCTTAAATTGCGGAAATCGCTGCATAGAAGCGCTACCTGTTGAGCAATTAGTACCAAAAGTTTATTCGCTGTAACTTATGTCAAAAAGCATCCACATAAAAATTCTTATGCAATTTTCCGCAGTAGTTCCTGAGATATAAAACTTCGTTAAATTATGAAAATCGGTACACAGCAGCGTCACCTGTTTAGCAGTTGACCCCGAAAATTGATAGGCGCTAACATATGTCAAGATGCATCTACAATAAATTTATATTCATTTTTATGCAGTTGTTCCTGAGATATAACCTTCTCTTATACTATGGAAATTGCGACACAGCACAGGGGTGAAACTTTTCAGGGACTACCCCTGAATTCAGGGTTTTTAAATTTTTGCTGTCTGAATCTCATGTTAAATTATTTTGTTTTTATAGAAATTTCGTATCTTGAATGTTTAATTTGCTTTATAATGTATTAAAAGTCTCCTAATATCACTTATTATAGGTAGCGATATTATGTATCATTGATAAATCTCCCCTATCTGCATGCAAGTAGCAGTTTTCAGGGTTTTTACTTGTTAGATAGTTTCACCCCTGATAGCAGCGCCACCTGTTGAGCGGTGGGCACCAAAAGTGGAAAGGTATTAACTAATATCAAGTTGCATCTACATAAATTTATATTTATTTTCGTGCAGTAGTTCCTGAGATATAGCCTTAACTTAAATTGTTGAAATAATTGCATAGCAGCGCCACCTATATTGAGCTGTTGACACCAAAAGTTGATAGGCTTTAATTCATATCAAGTTGCATCTATATATGACTTTATATGTATTTTTGTGCAGTAGTTCGTGGGATACAGCCTTCCTTTAAATTATGGCCATTGCTGCATATCAGCGCCACCTGTTGAACGGTTGGCACTAAAAGCTGATAGGCACTAATTTAGGTCAAGTTGCATCTACATATAAAATTATATGCAATTCTGTGCAGTAGTTCCTCAGATACAGTCGCCACATGTCACACACACAGACAGACAGACGGACAGACAGACATTTACAAAAAATAGTCAAATCGTGTTCTTGACCTCTCGAAGCATGTAAATCCACCGAAAACCGGAAGTCGAAAATTTTTATGAATCCAATACTTTCTTCTATTGAATATAGAAGAAAGCAGAAAGGACAACAGGGGTAAAACAAAAATTTAGTGGTGACAAACTAGGAAAAGGTATTTAATATTTGTGATCAAAGAATCGACGCATCAAGATCGGATATGTTCCTATCTTCTAAAGTAAATCACACCTTTAAACATTTTTCTAAAACTTTATAGAATAAAATCATTTTACATATTTGAGATTAAATCGTTTAAATTTTGTCTTTAGCAATCGATGTAGTAAATGCCATTGACGTTTATGCATACCAGCATCACATATAGAGTCAAATACGAATATGCAATTTTTTTTTTCAATATTGTTTCAGTGATACAGAAGGCGGGGCTTGTTTTCTTTCGGAATTATTTCACAATCTCTCGCCTGCATTGAGCTAATTTTACAAAAATAAGTTAATTTGTATAATAAACAGCAAAATGTTGCTTAGAAAACAATAAGAATAACATAAAAGTAAATTAAAATAGTTTTCCGTCAGGTTATATACAGATATATTACTTTTATATGATACAAATGATAATATGTGATAGCCCCTTAACAGCAATAAAAGAAGAAATATCCCTGTAACTCGAAAAATAATGTTAGGAAAGAGCTATAAATTCGGAAACCCATATTTTTGATGATGTCTGTTCTTTTCTTGCAAAAATTATTATAGGTCGTAATTCATAATTTTATCGAATATGGATTTATTAATAATTTTCATAATTCAAAAAATATTTTTTAATCAAAAATATGCAGGGTATATGTTTGGGTTACGTTATTCTAACGCATAAAAAAAAAAAAAAAAAAAAACAGAATTTGAATATAACAATTTTTCGGGAAGATATGAATTAATGTTTGTCTCATACATTTAACATTAGCATCCCTATACTTTTGACAGTTTATAACTCTATGAAAAAAAATTGAGCAAAATGTATAAACTATACCATTTTCCGCGATGATTTGATCCAAATAATTAAAATATATATATCAAAAATGGGAATTACCATTGAAAAGAAATGAAGTTGATGCCGGTTTTAATATGTAGACGACCCCCTAAAGAAAATTTAAATGTACCTTTATAAACTAGACATTATTACAAATCAATCAGTACCAGTCGCATGTTTATACGATAATTTATGGTGAAATTAGCCAGGTTTATTTTTTCCTGACTGTAACATATTACCATTTTTTTCCGATAATAAACTAGGAAAAATAAAAATCTTTTAAAAAGGAGTTATTAAGTAAATGAAAAATAAAATGTTGTTATATTATAATATATACATAAACGTAAATGTTAATAAATAGTTTTTATTATTATTATTATTATTATTTATTTATTTAAAAATTTAATGTGTTTAAATTTTTTCTATTATTTCACCATTTGATTTCAATAAATATAATAAATTTAAAGATATATATGTATATATATATATATACTATATCGCCTTCTAATGAATTAACTAAATAAATAGTGTAATAAATGTTACTAAGATATGCAGACGATTGAAAGGAAAGAATAAATTTTAGAAAAATTAAACTCAGAAGTCAATGGATAAAATAAAAAAATCCTAATAATTCAAAATATTCAAATTCAAAAATATCTCGATGAGGTGCTTAACTGCAGGGTCCCAACTACCTATCTGTCAAGTTTTGCAGATCTGCGATCAGTAGTTTGAGCACTAGAGGGCAGACACACAGATACGCAAACAAACACACACAGAGACACTCTTCTTTATTTTTATATATTATTTCTCTTAAAAAATTCCGAAACAGAAACGGATTTGAAAAGCGACATCTGCATATCAAAAAATAGGAGCGCACCGCTTTTTGACTCGATCGAACATACACTTTCTTCTGTACGGGTGCTCAAAGTTTTAAACTTTAGAGTTGTAGTTATAAACCGCGTAGTTATAAAATTTATTCTTTCACTAGCAGGCTATGCTCTCTCCGCTGGTCACTATATTTAAATGAATGTTCAAACGAATTGGTTCACTATTTTTTATATCACTTTATAAATAAAAAATTAAGAATACATTGAAATCGCTTTAAACCTCGCTTCGAGTATCCGCTGCCTACGGCAGTTCTTTTCCCTCCCGCACTACTTTCGGTCCTGGTTCCCACTGACTGCAGAAGGGACTTTTCTGGCACTTCAATTTGTATTTATCATTAACAGGTAGAGCTGCTATTATTCAAGAACTGCGATTTTAAAGATGCCTGTATCTCAGCATCTATTAAATATTTTATTTTTTGAACCATGTATTTTATAGCCCTTGTTTTTAGCCCTCATTCTATTACATCACCATACGATTCCGACTAATATAATAAATAAAAGAAAAGTGGATTTACCTTAAAAAAGCATTAAATAAACAAAAAATAAATAAATTATAATTAAACTTAAATTTTAACAAGTTTAATCTTTTGTATTATATTACCATTTTACAGATAAATACCAATAAAATAAAAAATAACCCTTTGAAAGGAGTTAATTGAGTAAATGAAAAATAAATGTTGTTATATTATAATAATACAAGTATATACATGAACGTAAATGTTATAAATAGAATTTTTTAATTTTAAAATTTAATATGTTTACATTTTTCTACAGTTTTATCATTTAATTTCGATAAATATAAGAAACTGAAAAAAACAATATTTCGCCTTCTAATAAATGAATTAAATAAATAAAAAATAAATAATGTAATAATCGTTGCTAACCAAGAAACCATCCCAATAGTGTAACAATAGAAATCAATTAAATTATGTTCATTCTAGAGGGCATAATCTAACATCATTTTGGACGCATAAACTGTTAGCCCTCGTAAGCCCGTTCTCGATAAATCTACATTTAAGTTTGAGTAAAAATGCAGTAACGGGAAAGGAATGGGAGGAGTCCCGTTTAAATCTGCCAGAACCATGACTTTTATCAATTTTTAGATTCTATTTTAGCGAATTTTTAGCCATTATATCTCGATCGTATATATCTCAAAGCTGAAATGTGCAACTGATTAATGAATCAAAGAACACATTTGTCTATGATCTTTCGATTTCTGCTTGTTTTCGATTTCATTCATTATTTCAGTAAGGCGTGGTTCAGTAAGTATTGCTTCAGACGTGGTTGCACAGATTTTTAGCGAACTTTCAGAATTTATAATTCAGAAAGGAGCTGACGAGGGCTATTGTTTTATGAGTTTAAAAACATACTTATATATACTCTTTCGAGCCACGTGTATTTATTATTTTTCTTTCTGTTATTCTACTTAATATTCGTACTTTAATTTCTCCGCCATTACATCATGGAAAATTGATTGCTTTTGGAAATAAATATTTCAGTTTATTCAAAGTTCGATCGGAAGTAGATTTTTAACTTAAGCTGAACAAATATTAGTTTCAAATCACCTGATTAATTCTTTACTTCCATTAGTCGAAGCAACTGAAATTTTAAATTTGTCATTTGGAAATAAATGGAAGCTTAATTTTGGATTTCTTGATCCTTTGGAGTTACACTGTAGCACACAACAGTATGTGTTATCTTTTTTACCGGATTTATTCATTTTTATTCAATAAATATATGTGAACATCGGCAAGAAATGGCGGCTTGATGAAAGCCGAATTAAAGCATGTTATTGTAATTTCACCTTAGTCCACCAGAGGGCGAGCATTTCATTACAATCGCGGATAGCGATGAGTTTTTATTAAGCTAAGATAAGAAGTAGTGTATATTTTTCACGCGTGAAAACGGAAATAAAATTTATTCAAAATTTATTTTGCATCTGATAAAATTGACGTCATTAATGTTTTAACAACGAGATATGTAAAGTAGAGTGATAAATGATAACCCTTGAGAAAGTCCAAGATGAGTCATGTGACATGCTCCCTTTCCACCTGCGTATTCGATGGTTTCCTTGGTTACAGCTAGCTTATTTCTAAACATTCTGTGGAAGAACACAGTTTTTAAAGTTGTGAAACTCTTTCGAAAAGAATTTATTTTGTTATAAAAATAAATGGGTAGGTGCTGACCAGTAACTTTTCACATGTAAATTATAATTGTTTTATTTTGTATGTTTTAATACATAATATTAATTATTTTTCTTTCAATTACTCGATGAAGGCTATGGAAGTAAATCGTGAACTGAAAATGATGCATTTTATAAAAGATCGTACACTTTAATTATTTATTTATTGCTTAAATAGTATTTTTATTATTCATTCAAAACAATTTTTCTGACTGTTTGCATTCATGGTAGTATATTTCGCATAATTCGACATAATATTGTAAATGACCAAACCCAGCAACCATTGTCGCCAAAGCTTTTGTTTGTTTACGTTCTATGATTTATACGCATGCTTTTAGTTTCATTTTCACGTTCACTTTTGTCCTTATTTTATGTTGTTTTTTAATTGTGTGTAGCAATTATATCACATATTTATTAAAGTCATCATATCAATTTCAAATCATTCTGTAGTTAGATAAATAAGAGTCTTTCGTGAACAGTCGCCAAAAATGCGATAAACAGCCAGACATAGCAACCTATTGGTTCATGTCACGTGGTTCATCTTAAACCACAGAAAGCTAATCCTTCATCCATTGAATCAGCACTCTAATTTATATATCTCGTTGTGTTTTAATATTATAAAATTTATTCCGCTGAAACTTACAAATATAAATGAAAAGAAACTAGAAAATAATAATAACAATAACTAAAAATGAATGAGTAAATAATATTTTTACACTATCATCTTTTACATACAAATAAATATTTTTATATCATCGTAATGACAATAAATCCGATCCAAAAATTATTAATTTTTGACAATATCAAAGGTGTTTGCAGCTTAGCTATGTTTCAAGTGTGGTCAAGACAAGTCTTGGATAAACTCTCCAAAAACTGATAGCTCCTGACGAAAGAAAATAACAAAACTGAAATTTCCCTTATTTCATTACCAACATTTTCTATTCCTAATTGAAAACGAATTTTTCAAAGTAAATTGTTCATAGTTGTTAAATGATATTCATGAAACTGATATTTATGAAAGTGTTCCGAATTTTTTTCATACTATCTGAGAAGGATAAATATTGTGATAGAATGTATCCGGACCACTTCTACGAGGAAATCAGGGCTGCCCCTGGGGACTAGTTATTTATTCTTTTCGTACAACTATTTAAACATAACAAAATTTATAATATATTTCTGCAAGTAAACCAGCACTTTACCTGCATGAATATATTATAAATTTTATTTTACGAAAATAGTGGTACGGAAAGAGTATAAAAATAGTCGCCTGTGGCAGCGCTGGGAAACCCCAAATCGTTCCTAACTGTCAAAGGCTTATCTCTAAAATGTTCTTAAACCCACTCATTCTTATTTCAACCAGTGTTGATAAATTTTGCGACTTTTTTATTCAATATCCACCAGTAAAATTTAAATGTAACAGTTTCCTAATTACTTCGAATGTAAATCTATTATTAAATATATATATATATATATATAATCTGGAAAGCGGCCAGGAGATTTAAGAGCTCCTTTGAACCTATGCCCCCTATCCTTATTCCAAATTCCCAGAACTATGCGTACACTAACGAGGAGAAGGCTAATGCTATTGCTGTAAACCTCGAGACATAATTCCAAGGCAACCCTATTAATAGCGATGAAACTGAGAGAGAAGTCATTTCTACTGTTAGCAGATTCTTGAATAACCCCATTCCCCCCTCCGACTTTTTGGTAACCCACGCTGATGTCATCCGCGAAATCAAAAAACTTAAAAATAAAAAAGCCCCAGACATCAGCGGAATCACTAATGACGCCCTCAAGAATCTACCATTCAATTATATTCCAAAAATCACCCATCTATTTAATAATATTTTTAAATTTAATTATTTCCCTTTTTATTGGAAAACTGCTGTCATTGCTCCGATACTTAAACCTGCCAACCCCCCTGATAGGGCTTCGAGTTATCGCCCAATTTCCCTACTTAATGTTTTAAGTAAATTATGCGAAGCCTTTATTGCTCAACAGATTGATTCTTATATTGCAGAAAATAATATTATGATCCCAGAACAATTTGGGTTCTGCAACGGCCTTTCAGCCCCACACCAGGTCTACAGATTAGTTGAGCACATTACCACCGGCAAAATTCGGAAGCAATATACTGCGGCAGTTCTTCTTGACATTGAAAAGGCATTTGACAAAGTTTGGACCTCTGGCTTAATTTTTAAACTTATTAATTATAACTTTCCACCTGCCCTTATTAAGTTAATTCATAGTTACCTACTTGACAGAAACTTCCACGTGAAGGTGAAAGACACTCTTTCACGGAAATTTTTTGCCCATTTCGGCGTTCCTCAAGGCTCCAAAATTAGTCCTAAATTATTTAATCTTTATATTAACGATATACCTAGATACCCTCATACCTCATTGGCTATATTTGCAGACGATACCTGTATTTTCGCTTCAAGCGTCAACAGACGTTATGCTATTTCGGCAATTTCCAGTCACCTAAAAATTTTGGTTCATTGGTTTTATAAATGGAGAATAGCATTTAATACTACCAAAACTGAAGCTATTCTTTTTTCACGTGGAAGAAATGCTATGACAACTGACAAACGTGATAAATTCCAAATTAGCCTCGGCGCCACCCCCCTACCATGGTCAAATCACTGTAAATACCTTGGTGTTATTCTAGACCAATCTCTCACTTTTCAACAACACATTCTCACCACGCGTAATAACTTCCGAGCAGCTAAAAGTAAATTACTTCCCCTCTTAGCTCGGAATAGTAAATTAAACTTTAAAAATAAATTGCTCTTGTACACTTCCTACTTAAGACCCATTCTCACTTATGCATGTATGGTATGGTCATATGCTGCCAAATCGCATATCAAGTTACTCATTAGGGCTCAAAATTCAACAATTCGGCAAATTCTTGATATGCCTTGGTACGTTAGAAATTTTCACATTTATAAAGAAATTGAAACTCCTAGACTTAATGACTTCATCAAATATT
>CAWVNO010001574.1:0-61785 GCA_963930645.1 Salticus scenicus | reverse complement strand
CAACTTCAGACAGTATTTTTGGATGCAGACTAGGCGAGAGACAGATCCAGTCGAAAATCAGTATCAGGAAATATTTTCATGATATTGGTTTTCAATAGGAAATATTTTCTTCGATATCAAATGTAGGAGTATTTCTATATCGCCTAATTTATTTTATGAAACAACTTCCAACACATAAACCCCAAAATCCAGAGTATGATAAATTCGATTAAAATACAAAATTGGAAAAAACTGAAGAAAATGAAATATCATCTCATTAAAAGAGAATATAATACTTCTATAATACTTTACATAATAATTTTTGCGGACCAACCACACACACAAACACACACACACATAAAAAAAAAAAAAAAAAAAAAAAAGATAATAAGATCAAAATTCAAAATCAGTTTTTTTCAAAAACAACTTCAGACAGTATTTTTGGATGCAGACTAGGCGAGAGACAGATCCAGTCGAAAATCAGTATCGGGAAATATTTTCATGATATTGGTTTTCAATAGGAAATATTTTCTTCGATATCAAATGTAGGAGTATTTCTATATCGCCTAATTTATTTTATGAAACAACTTCCAACACATAAACCCCAAAATCCAGAGTATGGAAAATTCGATAAAAATACAAATTGGAAAAAACTGAAGAAAATGGAATATCATCATTAAACAGAATAATAATGTAGTAATAATAATATAATAATAATAATATAATAATAATAAAATATATAATATAATAATTCTATAATACTTTACATAATAGTTTTGTCGGACCAACCACACACACACACACACACACACACACAGGTTGGCAAGACGTGCAAACTGAGGACTATGTGTATACACCGCCAATCGGGGACTTCGTAAATAATTGACTTAAAAGCATATTTTTGATAAATAACTATTAATAAAACTCATTCAATTATGAATCAGCTTTGATTTTTCTTAAAATTCCAAAATTTCTCAATATTTCTTAATATGTATTTTTACCGTCTAAATGGGGACCTCAATACACCGCAACACACACAGTGAACTCGATACACACAATCAACTGGGGACTTTGTAATTTTACAATCAAATGAGGACATTGACTATGTTGATACACACAATCAAATGAGGACATGAAGATTTTTTTTTTTTTTTTTTTTTTTTTATGTTATGGTACAATTCACATTATACATATTGCACATAGTTTAAGAAAATATTTTACAATAATAATAACGCTTAGACTTGCTAAGTGACTCTGTGACGATGCACGATGGCGAATTAAACGCCGCATAAAGTTTTCGGGAAAAAGAAATTTGTTAAATGTGTTGTAATGAAAGTATTTGTAATTATGTGAATAGTTTTTGTAATACAAGTGAATAGTTTTACTAGTATTTTAATGAGTTTCAAAGTGGCTTCTGGTGATCAAAATACCACTTTATAATTTATTATGAATAAATGAAATTTCGTACACAATATTAAGTATATTGTATTGCAAGCCTGTTGATATTGTATAATTTGAAGCTGAGATTTCTTTAATGTTAATACGTTGCCTCCTAAACTAGATGCCTTCCGCGTGGCTCGGAAACTTGGCAAGAGTTCAAACGGTAAACAGCGCCACCTGGTGCAGATTGCGCGACTTTTTTATTCAACTGTCACCAATAATTTTTATAAGTGATATATGATATATATAATCGACGTTTCTTCGATTCTATTCGCCTTTTATGTATATCAAATCACACTTTAAAAATTTTTGGTGGCTGTTGAATAAAAAAAGTCGCACAATCTGTACCAGGTGGCGCTGCCTACCACAAAGTTTCCGAGCCACGCGGAAGGCATCTAGTTTAGAAGGCTATGGTTAAGATAATTTACAGCGCCCCCTAATGGGAAAAATGTATTAACAGTGTTGTATTGGAAGGGTTTGTTTGAGATTAGAATATATTGCTTGTTTATGTGAGTGTATGGTTTTCATCATATTTTAGAGTGTGTTACAGCTTCTCTGGTGGTCAAAATACGAATTTATAATCTATTATAAATATTATTTCGCACACATGATTAAGTATGTTCATCACATGGTGGGAAATTAGGATTTTATTGTGATAAAATGCTTACAGTGCCCCATAACATCAAGAATCTTAACTGAATGTGTTGTAATGAAAGAATTTAAGTGAGATTAAGATACATTATGTGTTTAAGTGATTGAATAGTTTTAAAAATAATTTAAAAGTGTTTCGCAGTGCTTCTTGTTGGTAAAAATATCAAGTAAGAAAATTGTGCTAATACAAACTGACATTCAAGAACATAATGCAGATTGGTAAACCAACTTATAACATACATCGACAAACTGAGACGAATGCATAGCGGCAAGTTAAGACATAATACACACTGGCAAGCTAGGACATAATACAAACCGACAAACAACGGCATAATACACACGTGCTGAGATAGGACGTAATACACACTGACAAACGAGGACATAATACACACCTGCAAACGAAGACTTAATACACAACGGCAATTGAAGACCTTTTACACACAGGCAAATGAGGACATGATACACACCGGCAAGTCAAGACCTTTTACACGCAGGCAAATGAGGACGTGATACACACCGGCAAGTCAAGACCTTTTACACGCAGGCAAATGAGGACGTGATACACACCGGCAAGTCAAGACCTTTTACACACAGGCAAATGAGGACGTGATACACACCGGCAAGTCAAGACCTTTTGCACACAGGCAAATGAAGACGTGACACACACCGGCAAATGAAGGCGTGATACATACAGGCAAATGAAGACGTGATACACACCGGAAAGTCAAGACCTTTTACACACAGGCAAACAGAGACATAATACACATCAACTATTTAGGATGTAATGCTCGCCACCAAGCGAGGAAATAATGTATACCTGTAAAGGACCCTTCAGAGACTGGCAACTTTAGAAAGCTGCAAGTCGGCTCTATTGATATTTCTTTGATGTGGTTTAGGAGATCGACGCTGGCTGCATTCGAAGATCACAAACCTCCTGGTGTGATAAATGCATGAGAAGGGGGTCTCTTTTGTAAAAGAGCAATAAAAAGTAATGTCCTTCATTGTAAATGTGTGCAAAATATCAAGGGTCGCTTTCGGACAATGGATAATTTATGAGTTTTGACGCTCTGTATGTTGCTAGTATCTGAGGGATCCTTAAGGCAGTACTTAATGAACTATAGCCATAACTAGCCGACTAACAGATGGTTCAACAGGTTTTAGCTTCCATGAAGAATAAAAATACTTTTATTAATATGAATGAAAGTCATTGTATATATGATTGTATGTCTTTCATCTCCTAAACCCCTGAACCGATTTCAACCAAACTTGACACAATCAGTGCTTATCACAATGTTCGAAGCACTGCGGGTATTTAAAAATTTCAGTGCACGCACAATGGGAGGGGGTGAGAAAAAACTCGCTGGAAAACCACACTTTTGTATGTTTCCTATAGTAATAATGTATCTAGAAACTTCAAATTTGATATTACCGCTGATTTATAATTTTTTCTAAGTGGATGTTTCAAAAAATTCGAAATTAGAAAAGATGAAATGATTAGGAAACGTTCTAAAACTATGTTTTAATCAAAAATGTTCCGAACAGTCGGAAGCAAGGGAAGATCTCTTCATTACGAGCATTCCTTCGGTGCGCAAATTTACACGATATTTTAAACGCCTTCTAAATCAGTTTACTTTCGAAATTGAAAAGAATAATTCTCTATTTTTTCTTGACGTTTTGATTTCTATATAAAATGATTAGTTTTTAACCACTGTCTTCAGAAAACTTTACTGTGTCTCTCTTCCACATAATCTCTATAATCACCCACCCCAACAGAAAATGGCTGCTTTCTGTATTTATTCTTACCGGTTTCATTTGCTTTCATTTTCTCTGATTCTTCTGATTTTAAGAAGAAATTAAAATTGAAAGTATCTTGCTCTTTCTCTAGCTATAGTCCCTCTATGACCGATAGAGCTCTAAAAATCAAAAATTCTAAATGTTCTCTTTTTAACTTGAATTACCAATGTTTCAATCATGTAATTTTACATTGTTATTGTTCCTTTTTTTTTTTCAGCGTATCTAAAATTTTTTCATAATTTGGAATTAATATATTTTTTTAATTCGTTAACAATATTAAATTCGCTTTTCCTAAAAATTCCATTCCAACTGAGAATTGACATGGTGTTTAATAATACCTAAATTATTTGTTGAAATAGATGAACTAGAAGCCTTTTGAAATATCATATAAATAAGCCCACACACAACAAAATAAAATTAAATAAAAATAAAAATTAATTAAATAAATGCTCATGAAGAAAATATCTCCAAATTTTCTATTACTTTCCCTTATTGGTCTCATGGGTATTTTTATTTTTACTATTTATTTTTTTTATTTTTAATTTCTAAAATTGGCATTATTTCCTCTCCTATCCCCTCTTCCCATTTGGATTTCTTGGAAATTTTTTTTTACATTTTAAATTTTTTAAAAATCTTATTAATATTTCTTCAACGCCTTTCATATCTGATGTTTGGAAATTACTCACATAACTTTCTCATGATCGGTCTTTTCTTTCTTTCTTTCTTTTTTTTTTTTTTAATGTCACAATTTATTTTTTGATTAAATTTATTTTTGATATTTTTCCTGTTCTTTTATATAATTCTTATCGCACCAGATCTTTTATTGATTTTAATTTAGCTTTGTCTCTTGGATCATTTTTGTGTTTTAGTCCAGGCAACGAAGGTCAAAATTTGACGAATAGAGGAAAAAAATCGTGTAGTTTTGAAATTTTACATACTCATAGCCGAGAGGGTCCTGAACAACATACTAAAAGTCCCCGCCCGTGGGGGGTGAGCGGGGGGCAGGGGGGCATTTAAGGGGGGCAATTTTCAGTTTTTATTAAATATCTTAAAAACTATCGCATTTAGAGAAAAAATGTCAATTACAAAATTAATCTACGTAAAATTTCCTACAAACATGTATATTACATTTTGTTTGTACGATCATTAGTTTAGAAGATATAGGGAGATGAAATAACACATTTTCTTGAAAAATTCTTTTTTGCAATAGTAAAATCAACTAAAGTGTGCAATTAAAAGGGTTCTTGTCAAATATTTTC
This sequence comes from Salticus scenicus, assembly GCA_963930645.1. Taxonomy (NCBI): domain Eukaryota; kingdom Metazoa; phylum Arthropoda; class Arachnida; order Araneae; family Salticidae; genus Salticus; species Salticus scenicus. Next base: position 56,662 of record CAWVNO010001574.1, on the reverse strand, counting down.
TAATGTAAAAAACAAATATATACATAGGGAATATGCAAGGATAATACAGCATGTTTTGTAAGTTTTAAATAATTTTAAGGCTAGCAGGCGCAAGTGGCGGTTTGAGTAAAAATCTAGATAACGAAGACCCAAAACCGATCAACATTAAAAAAAAAATCGTGTAGCTTAGAAATTGAGCACAGTTATAAAGTTAAGTGCCCTGAATAACATACTAAAAGTCCCTAACCATGGGGGGGGCATATAAAGGGGCACATTTCAGTTTTTATTATGTATCTTGAAAACTATCGCATTTAGAGAAAAAAAAATCTCAAAGCTATTAGATTTTTTTTAATGTTGATCGGTTTTGGGGTCTTCGTTATCTGGATTTTTACCTAAACACCACTTGCGCCTACTAACCTTAAAATTATTTAAAACGTACAAAACATGCTGTATTATCCTTACATATTCCCTATGCATATATTTGTTTTGTACATTAGAAAATATTTTATCAGAACCCTTTTAATTCCACAATTTAGTTGATTTTACTATTGCAAAAAAAAAAAAAAAAAAAAATCCATGAAAATGTGTTTTTTTTCCCCCCTATATCTTCTAAACTATTGATCATAGAAACAAAATAGAATATACAATTTTTTTAAGAAATTTCACGTAGATTAATTTTGCAATTGAGATTTTTTTTCTCTAAATGCGATAGTTTTCAAGATACTTAATAAAAACTGAAATGTGCCCCCTTCAAATGCTCCCCCCATGGTTAGGGACTATTAGTATGTTATTCAGGGCACTTAACTTTATAACTGTGCTCAATTTCTAAGCTACACGATTTTTTTTTTTTTTTTTTTTTTAATGTTGATCGGTTTTGGGTCTTCGTTATCTAGATTTTTACTCAAACCGCCACTTGCGCCTGCTAGCCTTAAAATTATTTAAAACTTGCAAAACATGCTGTATTATCCTTGCATATTCCCTATGTATATATTTGTTTTTTACATTAAAAAATATTTGACAAGAACCCTTTTAATTGCACACTTTAGTTGATTTTACTATTGCAAAAAAGAATTTTTCAAGAAAATGTGTTATTTCATCTCCCTAATCTTCTAAACTAATGATCGTACAAACAAAATGTAATATACATTTTTGTAAGGAAATTTTACGTAGATTAATTTTGTAATTGGCATTTTTCTCTAAATGCGATAGTTTTTAAGATATGTAATAAAAACTGAAAATTGCCCCCCTTAAATGCCCCCCCTGCCCCCCGCTCACCCCCCACGGGCGGGGACTTTTAGTATGTTGTTCAGGACCCCCTCGGCTATGAGTATGCAAAATTTCAAAACTACACGATTTTTTTTTTTCTATTTTTCCTATTTTGACTGGACTTATCCAGATTTTTACTCAAACCGCCACTTGCGCCTGCTAGCCTTAAAATTATTTAAAACTTACAAAACATGCTGTATTATCCTTGCATATTCCCTATGTATATATTTGTTTTTTACATTGGAAAATATTTGACAAGAACCCTTTTAATTGCACACTTTAGTTGATTTTACTATTGCAAAAAAAAAATTTTCAAGAAAATGTGTTATTTCATCTCCCTATATCTTCTAAACTAATGATCGTACAAACAAAATGTAATATACATTTTTGTAGGAAATTTTACGTAAATTAATTTTGTAATTGACATTTTTTCTCTAAATGCAATAGTTTTTAAGATATTTAATAAAAACTGAAAATTGCCCCCCTTAAATGCCCCCCCTGCCCCCCGCTCACCCCCCACGGGCGGGGACTTTTAGTATGTTGTTCAGGACCCCCTCGGCTATGAGTATGCAAAATTTCAAAACTACACGATTTTTTTCCTCTATTTTTCCTATTTTGACTGGACTATTTTGCCGCTTTGCTACATTCTTTCGGACTTTATTTGTCTGACTCAGGGTCACAGTTTCATTTCGATCTTAACCTCGGAACATTTGTCGCGATTTATTCCATTTTGTGATGTTTACAGAATTTTTTTATACTCGTTGTTAAACAGGATTAGTTAAAATAGTTTAATGTGTTTTAAAGAAGTGAGTGGGCGACAACTCGTTGAATAATTTGAAACATATTTTTAAATTTAATAAAAACTTAAATATTTTTTTGTTAATGTGTACATAATATTCAAACAGCGGATTGTGAATCGGCGAGGCTATAGTCTTTCAACTGAAATGTATGTCATTAAAAATTAAAGGGTTTTTAAAACAATTTTTTTAACTAATTTTAAATGTTTTTAAATTACTCTAGAAATTTTGAAATAAATAACTTCTTACACATTAAACTATAGTAATATTCTGCACTAATGTGGATAACGGAAGGAAATGTTAGTGATACACCAGCTTACTCTTTTTCGATTGGTCAGGGGGAAAAAAAATGATTTCATCAATTTTAGAAAATTATGGAATGGAAGGCTGATTTTTTATACCAACTATGTGAAAAATACCAGAGCCGGGAATAGAACTCTGGATTTCCGCTTGAGCATCCGCAAGAAAAGCGGAAGTCCCGGGTTCGATTCCTGGCTCTGGTATTTTTCACATAGTTGGTATAAAAAATCAACCTTCCCCTCCATAATTTTCTGAAATGAACTTTCAGGCTTGATGAATAAATTTCTAAATTAGATTTCATCAAAGTTATGAGTAAATTTGAATGATCCACTGGCTGCTGACGAGTTCTTTAAAATGTATTTTCCAGGTTTATCCTCAGTTAGATCTGATAATATTAAGATCTGACTGTATATTTATAATCAAATTTTTGTCCGTGTTATATAGGCCCTGCTTAAAGTTGGTTCAAATGTTCACAAGCAACATGGAATTATTTGTATATATTTTATCGCTTCATTACAGACCATAGGTTGCATTTTAATACTGTTAATTTACATTCGATATAATATTATTAACGTGCATTTTTAGAGTGCTGAAAGTGAAATACTTTGTATATATTTTTTAGCATAAATGAATATATAGATAATTGTATCGTATTTAGTATTCTTAAACTGTTCTTGCTTTGTGTAAATCTATATATTAATGCATAATAACTAGAATTTTTTTATTTGCACATTTTTACATTTATTTTAACTCCTAGTAGAAATCTTTGAGATTTTGGACAATGATAGTGATTTTACATGATTTAATGCATCACTGTCTCAGAAACAGCTCATTATTTTTTAACCCTGTTACTGTAAATGCCGTTGTTAGAGATATTGCAATTTTTGGACAATCTCAAAGGTATTTTTCTACGTTAATTGAATTGTTCAACATATTTTCTTTTATTTCTATGCTTCATTTCCACATATAATAACTTAGTACTTGGATGACCGAGTTCACTCGGTCTCATCGTAAAAAATCATTCGCAGTGTAGATACTGTGATTTGTTTTTAGGTAAACATAAATATGTTTATTATTTGTTTGCTCAAGGCGGAGAACGGGTTACCAATGCAAGTTAATTTTCCTCGATATAAGGAAAATTCAAATCAAATTATCATATTAAATCTCTAACTACAGTTTATTACCAAAATCATTTAAGTAGTTTCTTAAAAGACAAGGTTTCTGCTACACATTATTCTAGGACACTTACGGTTCACTTTTCTAAAAATGATGATAAATGAAGCCGTTATTCGTTTTAAAAATAACCTCTAACAGTTTTTCTTTAATCCTTTCAGCAGTTTCTATTTAAAAAAAAAAAAAAAAAGGCTATGACGTAATTTTTGTGGTATGCGGTTTACCAGTGAACGCTAATTATAATGAAGATGAGTGTTATTCAAACTCAAATTGAAATGTCATCTCAAAAACATACCAACTCTAAATATTTATTAAAATTCGAGGGTTAAAAAAAAATCAATTCAATTGTAAGCTCAAAAATTCCCTAAATCTAAGTTTTTATCAAAATTATTGAAATAGTTTCTAGAAAAACATGTCTTTTCCATATTTTGCTATGTACGAAACGAAGGTTTACAGTAAACTCTAATTTTTATGAAGATGGGGATAAATCAGATGGGTTTCTCCTCTCAAAAATAGGGTTTCTCTAGATGGGTTTCTCCTCTCCCATTTTTTGGAAAGTTTCTGTCGTAATTTTGTAAGAGGCAGAGTGAGTGCTAATTGTGTACGTTAATTTTCCTAAAAATGAAGAAAATTCAAATTGAATCGTCATCTAAAAAACCCATACCTTAAATACTTATCAAAATCGTTCGAGCAATGTTCTTAGACTGACTAAGAAAATGATTCGACAAGGATTTATTTAACAAAACACTATTAAATGTACTTTTTTTTACATAGGAATTATTGCTAGCACTCGAATGATTTAGCTGCCGACTGTAAAGCCGTATGTTACAATTGTCCGATAAAGGGTTAACAATGGACGCGAATTTTCCAGAAGAACTAAATATGTGGAATAAATTTAGCTCCCTAAAAAAGCTTAACCCCAAACTTTCATCAAAAATCATTGTATTTATTTGTGAGTAAATCCAAATTCTGCTATATATTACAGCTAGCTGATTAAGGGTTAACAGAGAACGTGAAGTTTTCTGAAGATAAGGCTAAGTCCAATTGTTTTTTGGACCCGAAAAACCCCTAACCCCAAAGTTTCATGTTTCATGAAAATCATACAGATGTTCCTCAAGACAAATAAATATAACATGTCAAGCGATTTACTCGTTTAATTTAAGAAAACGATTGATACTTTGCTAATTCAAGTCTTCACACCTTGTGTTCGATCATTATAAAGATGAAGGATTATAATATATATATATATATATATATATATATATATATATATATATATACATATATGTGTGTGTGTGTGTGTGTGTAGTGTTCTATGAGTAAATGTATATATATATATATATATTTTAGGTTTTATTTACCTGCATATTAACTTTTGGTTTAAATACATCTTGCATTTCTTTTCACTCTTTAAATAAATCGGTCATTTCTGTCTGTAAATATTTTTGGTTATATGCTTACAATATTCAATCAATGCCCCTGATGGGTGTCGAGTATTTTATGCTTCCATTATATGGATTTTTATTTATTTATTTATTTTAATTAAATATTCCGTTTCTTCATTTGATATTTTTTTTTATTTTTATTTTTATTTTATTTTTTTGTTTAGCTATGAAATGTATAATAGAAAGCAGGTATTGTAAAACAAATATGATCGAATGTCAATCGATCAAAAAGGTTCAAAAGAAATATGTATCTATGAATAGTTAAAATAATATGAATTAATCCAAAGTATTCTCACTGTAATCATTACGAGTCATTCCATGAAAAAAAAAAACTGCATTTTTAACCTGCCTCTCAGATTTTTATGAAATTGGGCTCATTTATTTGTCCTATTGAGAAATGAATGTATACCAAATAATTAGTCCTTATCTCTTTTGGTTTTTGATATACAGGGCTACAAAAATGGGTAAAAAGTGCAAATTTCCGAAATTATTCTACTACAAATGTGCCCATATATTTCCTTTCCTACTAAATTTAGTGATAACAAACAGGTATCATTAGAAAGCTTATAATACAGGCTTTCAAATGATAGATCACATGTATATATTTTTTAATTTTTTAATATCAAACTCAAACATTTTGTCCTTTGCCCTTCAATATCTTAAAATAATAATAATAATATAGATATATACAGGGTGCATAGGAAAGTCCCTTTAACCTGAAAATACTTGCGAACGGAGAGTGCTACAGCCACGCAAGTGAGGTAACGGTATAGTCAAGTGACTATGCCCGACCTAATGCAAACGACAGCAGCGCCCCTAGTGGCAAAATGTGGAAGTTAGCCATTGCAAATCGAAAACGAAAAGAGATAGAGCAAAATTTCCAATTAGAAAGTTTTAGAGCATCAATTAATTAGAACGAAACGATATTTGGCTCACACGGATAAGATAAATAGGCGCCTGTATACCCAACAATGTCCGTAATCTATGCGCGACTGTTCTACTCTACATATTCACATTTCGGAAATGTAGCAGTGTGAAAATGCAGTTTGTGACTTTGTACTGTACTGTAATGTCTGAAAACTTTAATTTCCAATGCATTTAAAATTTTAGTTTAAAAGGTGTTGGTGCTGGCTTGATACAAACAACATAATCTCATAGCATAAAATTATTGATGGCAGACGATAATTTTATTCCTAATGTGCGAGCGCTTTCATTTTAAAAATTTTATTTTCTGTGTTGTGGCAATTTCAATCGTTGCCTAACGACGGGTAGAAAATATGTGTTCTTTTTTGAAAGTGACAAAACAAATGGAATTTTGAATGATTCTAAATGAATGAGATCCTACAAAAGATAAATTTCTTAAAAATAAACGTTTGGATTTAGAATTTTGGAGCTGTGTGAGAATGTCACGCTTCACTGACTTTCAATATTGCGAGATGGTTCTTATTTATGGCGAATGTCAACGAAACGCAACGCATGCTGCACGGGAGTATGCCGTTCGTTTTCCAGGTGGGCCACATGGAGACAGGAAGCACTAAAAGTCGTCCGCGTTCTGGCAGACCAGTGAGTGCAGGTATGCGTATACCGCCAGAGAGTATTTTGGCATATGCACTAGCCTATCCACACAGCAGTACAAGAGAAATCAGCATGGCTTGTGGCTTAACACGGGCCAGAGTATGACAAATACTGCATAGTCAACATGCACATCCCTATCATGTCACTCTGCAGCAAGAACTGTTGCAACGGAATAATGAGCGTCGATTTGACTGGTGCAACTGGGCATTAAATAATGTTGAAGATAAATCAGATTTTTTGTCCAACATTGTTTGGTCGGACGAGGCACTGTTGCAACGTACCGGAGTACTAAACTGACATAATGCCCACTACTGGGCACTGGAAAATCCCTCGTGGGGACTGTCCACAAAACACCAAGTGCGCTGGTCCATTAATGTGTGGGGCAATATCTGGAAGGATCGCTTACTGGGACCTGTGTTCTACGAAGGCACATTAAACGGACAGAGGTACCTCCAACTATTACAGGATATCATGCCCGACTTTTTGGATGATATTCCCCTGTCCGCATTACGGGACACGTGGTTCCAACATGACGGTGCTCCTGCACACCAGCAAGCTGGAGTGCGAAGCTTTCTAAAACATTGCTTTGGACATCAAATTATTGGGCATGGTAGTAGTATTGAATGGCCTCCACGATCGCTGGACCTGACTCCGATGGATTTCTTCCTGTGGGGTTACATAAAAGATCAGGTTTATGCAACTCCACATACAAGTGTGCTGGATCTACGTCATCGTATTACAGATGCTTTCAATAGTGTAGCACCTTCCATGCTGAGAAATGTGGATGCAGAATTACTCATACGAATACGAACGTGTATTGTGAGCAATGGCGAACTTTTCGAACATTCTCAACATTAACTTTTTATCACTATGAGACTTAGAGTTTAGTTTACCTATTTTGTTTTTGTGTGTGATGTTATGAAAATGTATTGATGTAAGTACATAGTATTTATTCATTAAATTGTGCATATTTCTTCTTTCCTCTGGCTATTCCTTTCAAATATTTACACAAAATGGAGTGCATCGATTTTGGATATTTTTTGGGTATACAGGCGCCAATTTATCTTATCCGTGTAAACCAAGTATCGTTTCGTACTAATTAATTGATGCTCTAAAACTTTCTAATTGGAAATTATACTCTATCTCTTTTCGTTTTCGATTTGCAATGGCTAACTTCCAAATTTCGCCACTAGGGGCTCTTCTGTCGTTTGCATTAGGTTGGTTATAGTCGCTTTACTATACCGTTACCTCACTTGCGTGGCTGTAGCACTCTCCGTTCGCAAGTATTTTCAGGTTAAAGGGACTTTTCTATGCACCCTGTATATATATATAAAAGGGATAAAAATAAATAGTTTTAAATTATTAAAAAACCCAATTTAAGAGTGAAAATCGCTAATGGAAATTATAATCGTGAATAATTCGTAATTGCCCCTTTAAAGATTGTTTCCTAGCAGAAGACTTCATAACTCAGAAATCAGAAAAGGAACGAAATTCTAAGTAGAAATTCGCTGACGTTAGTGCAATTTGTAACTGTCACTGCATTGAGCTGCATATTAATTAATCCCAGAAATTCCTTTTAAGAGTCCAGACGATCTAAAGAACCAATCAGGAGCTCAGAAAATTAGGTATAAAAGACCAAACATTAAACAAACGGAGACACTTGCCACGATTTTGATTTGTTAAACAATTCTACGCTGCAGTCTTCCTCTGATATTACTTAAGTCCTACAGGCCTCCCAACAGATTCGGCGGCCCGGGGCGCCGCGTGAACCGCCCGTGGATCGGCAGAGTGTCGGACTAAGACTCCATTCGCCTTACCCTGTCCCGACTTAGAAATACAGAAGCAATAAATATGTTTCCTGAAAGAAATCTTAGTCCTCATTGTGTGCCTCGCCTGTCATCTCTGTTTTATCCAGTAATTAATACATTACATTTATTTTTTAATTATGCATAATTATTTTTAATTATTTACATATATTATCTTTAATTACTGTAAAAAACATGGGACGGACATAGGCTGCTGAGTTTTAAATTAAAACGTAACTTTCCATCAGTATTTTCATAATATCATAACGTAAGGTTTATGCATATTTTGTTCCCTAATTAACTTATATGTATAAAATTGGTATCATTAGAAAGCTTATTTAGTTTTATTTTTATTTATTTATTTTTACATGTTTAGGGGCTATGCATAAATAACTGTATAATTTTTTTGGTCTACATATCGCTTATTTTTCGTGTACAGGGACACACCAAAGATAGAAAAATAATTTTTATCCATATGTTATTCGGACACAAAACTCAGAGAGTAACACATAACAAGTTGGCAAAGGGAACTATTCAAATAAGAAAAATTATAATCGAGACTAATCCCAATTTCTAAAAAGGTTCTACAAATGGGAGATTTCATTGATAATTAAATTAACTATTTTAATGTATTATTTTTGTAATAATTCTTAAATCTTTAAAACTCTCATGAATTGGAGTTTAATTGCATATATATATGTATATATATAGATAGATAGTTAGATAGATATATGCATATTTCGAGATGTTCTCAAATGAGAAGCTGAATTTCAGGAATTCTTTCTGACATTAGATTAAAAAATAAATTAATTAATTAATTAAAAAAATTACTTTCTCATACGTAAAAAAATTAGACCTACTAGTGCAGTTTCTATAAAATCACATGATTCTTTCTTTTTTCCTCCAAATTAACTAAAAAAATTCAATAATAAATTTACTCTATTTTTTTTTTTTTTTTTAACAAGCAATTATATACCAAAAAATTCATCTCCCAAATAGTAACAGAAATTTAAAAGCCACCAAGAGAGGTCATATAAATTAGCTGTAACGCAACACGGTCAAGATATTGCGAATTTCTTTCTAATTAAAAAAATAAATAAATAAAATAAAAAATTGTTGATTTTAAGCGTAATATTAAAAAAAAAAGTGGTATTAAAAATTATGTATTTTAATTTGACTCTAAATATGGGCTTTCTATAATATTTTATTATTCCTATTTAGTGAAAGGCAACGCAGCGAACAAGCGGCCAGAGCCCCGCAGGGATTAGTAAGAAAAGCGGGTCGGGGGAGGCGACGCTTCCTTCTGGAGTTGGTGAGAGGAACGATAAGGGGCCGAGCCCTCTAATTATGCTAAATATATATATATATACATATATATATATATATAGTTAGGGGAAAAATAAATTAAAAGTAAATTACGTAGAATCATTCGTTTAGAGACAGGTTTGTTATTTTAAAAAATACAGGGGGGAAAAATCTTCTTCTTGTTTAATTTTAATTTTTATTTTTCCTTTGTTTCTCTTGAAAGAATTTCGTTACTGAAAATCATTTCTAACACCTCTAGTTCAGGAGATGAGGGAACGAAGTGAATTTCAAACTTCAGAATTAGTTATATTATAACAGGAAGAGGTAAATACTTAGCATATATATCTAATGACGCAATCAGCAAATTTCAGGTGTGAGGAAGCCGGTGGTGCGAGGGTAGATAACTCCAACACATAAACAAGTTTGGTGAAAAAGATACTGAATGGTAACCTATTCCTATACATATTTATATTGTGCAAAATAAATAAAAATATTAAAAATATATGTTAAATGAAGATAACATTTAAATGATGTCATTTTGAATTGTATTATTACAGCTAGTTATTATGTAAAATATCTTTCATACAGTGTGACTATATTCTAATTTAAAACCTTGTATCATCTGAAGACTTATTTGGCAGTGTTTGACAGAAAAATCAAAAATTAAAATCTTCACTTATGAGACTGAAAGTATTGTAATAAATGTAACAATTTCTTTTTATTATACATTAGGGTGGTTCGAAAAAATCGATTTTTTTATTTCGGAATCGCGTTACCTCTCAAAAGTTGTAGTTTAATATCCTCAATTGGGGAAAAATATAAAAAAAATTCTAAGTTGACATCTTCAGTTCGCGCACGCGGCTTAAAGTTTGAAAAAATATGTTAAAAATTTAAATTTTCAAAAATAACAAAATTAGTTTTTTTTTTATAATGCAACAGCCATAAATTGTCAGTATATAGCGTCGTTTAAACCTAAAAAAATATTTTATAGCTTTTATATAATATCTTCAGTTCGCGCATACGCCTTAAATTGGGCTAAAATCGCCAAAATTTGAAATTTACGTGTTTAATATACAATAATACATACGTGACATATTTACGTTTCAAAAGTATTTTAAAAATTCTAAATTTGTTGAATCACAGTATTATACGTACGTACCCTTTTATCACAGTATTATACGTACAAGTATAGTTACACACACATTTATATGTATATAATAAAATAGCTAATAAATTACAAAATGATTTATAGATTTTACCTATTTTTTGTGTCTTTAAGATTCCTCAGATGTGTTGACAATGTTTTAAATTGAGATTTATAGTCAAATGATGGCATTGTTGACCTTGAGAGCAAAACTGTCTTTATGAAACCATCCCTGTTCTCTTCTGCATATACTTTAGTACAAGATTCTGTTACGAGCTTTACAATTCTTTCGACACTTTGCGTGTGGCAAGGAAATTTAATTACCTTGAACTCTGGGAGAACATTAGTATTAATAAGTTCTTCTAGGCTGTGCGCTGACACATTGCTCATTATTGGAGGAGGTGTTAGTTTGCACTTGGAACAATCAATAAGTTCAATGTAATTTGAAGCTGCAAAATTTATGGTCGGTGGTTGAAAAGTTCGCACCGATTTCCTTTTGGTTCTTGTTTTCTTGCATTTAGCAATCTTCGAAAAGCTAGCTGTCTTACGTGCACTCTCTCATCTATTATCATTGTAATAAAAATATTTTCGGGGTGACAAAAATACGCATTCCTCAAAATGACAGGATGAATTATTTTACGTACCCTGTCGGGCAGCTGTCTTGTCTTCTGTACTAATTTAAACACGTAAACTGCTCCAAACTTTACAGAAGGATGCATTTTAGTTCCCAACCATACTGGAGCGTATATCTTCATAATACATGCTGACCAGCAGTTTAATATCGTCAGAAGGTTTTACTTCAGAAATGTATAGTCTTAAGATCCTATTTGCACAAGTTAACCACCTAGAGTTACTAAGAGAACCAGGATCTTTCGCAGCGAGATCTGGCGCATACTTCCTGTCTTGACTGCTCGATAAATATTAAGTAAATACTGTTGGTCCTTGCTTAGGTCAGTTTTGGTCACATTTATCTCCTCACTATTAATCGTTTCAAAATTAGCAGCAGGGAGTTTTTCACAGTCAGTCAACTTCTTGACAACGTGTGGGTCCTGTAGTATCACCATCTACACTTTCAAAATGTCTCAACGGAAATTATTTGAAATGTAATAAACATATAAGCCATTGTAAAGGACGACCAAGTTTAAGCTCAAGGTTGCGAATAACACCGTTTTTCCATTCTGTGTTGATCGCTGTTCCGTCACATCCAACAGCAACAAGCTTAACATAACCAAAGTTATTGTTTACTAAATAGCAAAAGATACTATTAGCTATTTTATTTCCAGTGGCCCTTGGAGGTGTCAAATGTCCCAGATACTTTCCTCCAGGCTCTAAATGACTTTCTTAATGTGTAGTACTTATTATGGTAATCCTTTATCAATTTAACAATACGATCATGACTGACCGTTGGTATAGAAGTTTTACAGTACAGTTCTTCTATTTGAACAGCAATGCAATCTGAAATCTTTGAAAAAGATTCGTTTTTTACAAATTTCGTTTTTTCTTCAAAACGAGCTAACAAAACATGTGCACATGTGGGTAAAACACTTTGACTTAACGTTTTTGGTGCACCGAACAACGGACAAACACTTAAGCGTTTGACTTAACGCTTTTGACGCACCGAAAAACGGACGAACACTTAAGCGTTTAGAAGTTTTCGGGGGTCTCATTATTTATTATTTGGAGAAAGTAGAACAATATAACAAAACTTGAGCATAAAAATCCCCAATAACTTTACAAATTAATCTACTCAAAGCAAAACACGCTGCACTTTGTGATTCACTTACAGTTACAAATTAAAGATGCTACTTGCTTAGCGGCTACTAACTGACTGACAAAGTGAGAGCAAAGCCTTTAAACTATCTACTAGAATGTGTCTACTGTCTTGACAAGTCGGCGGTGGAATAAGAATGCGACTGCGCGGCGCCAACTTAGCGCTTGCCGGTCAATTACTGTTCGTGTTCAGTTTTTTAAATTTTTTTTTTTAATTTTAAGCCTCATGCGCGAATAGAATATATCATCTAAAAATTATAATTTTTTTTTAAGTTGAAATTACGCTATATACTAACATTTTTTTGCTGTTGCATTATAAAAAATTACAAAAAAAAACTAATTTTATTATTTTTTGAAAATTTCAATTTTTAACATATTTTTTCAAACTTTCAGCCTCATGCGCGAACTGAAGATGTCAACTTAGAATTTTTTTTTTATTTTTCCCCGATTGAGGATACCAAACTACAACTTTTGAGAGGTAACGCGATTCTGAAATAAAAAAATCGATTTTTTCGAACCACCCTATTATACATATACAGATACATGTACTCATGCGCGTGAGTATGTATGCATATATAGACACACACACATGCTCGCACGCTTATAGATGTTTTTATTTATTTTATTTTATTTTTTTTTTTTTGTAAACATATTCTCATTTTATATTCTAAGAAATAAATAAATAAAATCGTAACAGTAAAGACGTTGTTCCACTTACAATACGCAATGCCCACAATTATTGCTGTGTGTAAAAAGATTGCAAATTATACGAATCCCTATATCGACTCTGCATATATCGGGCAATGAAAATGAATTGAAACGTTTTCTGACAGAAAAAGGTACTAATGAATCTTTGACTATAGTAAAGCTTTCTTATCTACCTGAAATAATTCTTGTCCGGTCAGATCCCCCCACACATTCCCTCTCCGTAGTCACCCTTTCATCTTGTCGTTTGCCCCCGGGTTAAATTTGGATATCAGAGGCACATATGTATCATCTACAACCTGAAGTGTGACACTATTGGATTTTGTGGAATATCAATCACCCTGAATAAGACACGCCCTTTGTTGGCAACACGAGTTTTTCTGGAGTACGATTTTACTTTCCAGGCCTGCCAAGTGGAGCCTTAAAGCAAATAATTAAAAAATAAAATAAAGTAAATAAATAAATAAAAATTTATTTTTTCCATATTTGTAACATGAAGTTCTGACATATTCCTGGACAGAAAAACAGAGTTAGGATTAAAATAATAATAATAATAATAATAATACATTCTACACATACGTATGTATTATTTTGATCGAATGACTTTTTGAAAATTTTGACTTAAACTTTTAATTCTTTTTTTTTTTTTTTTTTTTTTTTTTTTTTTTGTATTTTTTCATGCGGGAAATTCACTACAATTTTGTCTGTTTTCAAAAATAAACGAGTGAGATGGCAGACCGAAATTTATTGAATTTCACACACCAGGGACACGAAGTACTAAAAAAATTACAGGGATTTTTTTTTATTTATTTAATTAAAAATTATTTAAAAAAAATATATATCACTCTTATGCAAATTTATGTACATTACTTCTGTGAAGTGATTTTATGTTTTATACTAAATCTATCAAATATAAAATTAAAATATGTGAATAAATTTCTAATAAAAATGAATTTACATTTGTTGCGAGACTACAAAATCGACCTATAGGTTACAATTTGCTTTAAATCACTTCTAATTTTGCATTATAAGAAATAGTCCATTATAGACTTAGAGTTTATAGATACGTAAAGAGAAAAGATCCGAATCTAATACAGGGCTCGAGTATTACATTTATTTTCTTTTAAGAAAAATGTTTTGTATGCATAGATATAATACAATATAATCTTAATTTTTCATTCAAGTATAGGAAAACCGTAAATAAAGAAGAAAATAAAAATAAAAATAAAATATTTGCTTTAAAATATAAAGTTTAATTCTTTAGCAACGTTTACCATATTTATTTCAATAAAAATTCAAACCTTTATATATTTGTCTCCACCCCCTCTTTATTTATTTATTTATTTGTTTTTCCACCTAATTTCTAAACAGTTCGAAATTTTTATCATTTTATATTCAAAATTTTTATTATAGAAAATTCAAATTAAACGATGAAAAAAAAAAAAAAAAAAGCATTTCACGAGAGGATTTTCGAATGATTTCTAGTTTCTATTCATGGAAGTTTCGGAAGAAATCACGGGAAACTCGAATGGCTGAGCCAATAAGCCTGCAAAGCAAAACTTTTCGGTCACTGATGGGAGCACTTATCTTTTTATAACATTGATGTTAAACATTTTCACTATTCTTTGTCACTTTAATAGATTTTTTCCATTAGTTCTGCTCTCCAAACTGGTAGACAGGAAGTGCCGGGTTCGATCTCAGATCATGATCGTCAACTCTCATGTTCTCAGTCGGCTTTAACACCTAAACTACCCCCATCAAATTATTTTTTAAATTAAAAGTTATTTTAATCAATGATTATATAAAAATAATAATCTTAATGTAATAACAAATATTACATGTTATTAATTTGTTATAATTTTACTAATGCAGTGTAATCTTATGATATAAAATAGTTTAACTCCGCTTTTATAGTTTCAGTGCAAAATCAATTTTTTTTTTTTTTTTTTTTTTTTTTTTTAGCTACATAACCAAACTTTTATTATAAATTATAAGTTTAATTCCATTCAAAATTAAATTGTTTATAGTTAATGACTAAGCCATTTCTGTCTTGCAATTAATAAATTCTAATACTCTGCGGTTCATATTATGATTAAACATACTGCATGTCAATATGAGAAATTAAATTGTCAAAAAATTCTCAATTTCAGAAATTAATGAAAAAAATAATATGTTGTAGCCACCACAAGATATTCTTCTATATTTCCTATATTATCGATTAAAAAAAAAAGAAACTTTGTGTAATCACGTACAATTTGTGAAAATATTACAGTAATTGTCAGACATACTTGGGGTGGCGGGTTAAAGAGAGAGGGGAAGGCAGAGGAAAATACAATGACTTTTTATATCACTATTTTACCGTTTTAAATAATATATTCTATAACTAGCACTTACTTTTTATGAGTGTATTATATAACTGGGGGGGGGGGAGGGTTGCAGATGGAAATGAAAAAAATATTTTTTTTTTAACTATCCTAGTATCGATTTAAATAAATCTTTGTGCATAAACCACTTACTGTTTAAGAAAAATTACAGTGAGTGTTACACAGATCTCGGGAAGGGACAGAATAAAAAAAGGAGTTGTTTTTACTATGCTAGTATATCACTATGCTACTTTTTTATACACTATGTTTTTATATTACTAGCTATTTGTATGAAACTTTGTTTGATTATCACTTACTTTTTATTAAAATTATAATGAAAGTTACTTGTAGTTAAAGAGGGGGACGAGTATGTGTGTGGTGATGGTGAGGGGGGGGGGGCAGAGGAAAAAAAAATATTTAAACAACACTTATTATCTTTTTTTTTTTTTTTTTTTTGTGACATTTTGTGCAAATGTCGCTTACTGTTAATGAAAAATTACAGTGAGTGTTACATATGTCTGGGTGGGGGGGTGGGGTGGGGAGTGCTGGAGACATAAAGATACAAATAATGTTTTATATCATTGTGCTTTGCATTTTACTAAAATTTATTAAAATATCATTTAATTTTTAGGAAAATTTACGCTGATTGTTAAATATATCTTTGGAGTTATACGGGCAGAGGAGAAAAAGGCTTGTATAAATATCGCAATTTTACAAATTTTAATTAAAATATTAACAACTATCACCTACTTTTAATGAAAGATTACGGTGAGTGTTACCTATACATGGAGGACAAGGAGGAAGAGAAAAAAAAATACGATTGTTTTTAAATTATACTGCTTCACATTCATAGGAAATTTTGTATAAATGTAATTTATTGTTTATGAAAATTTTTAGGGAGGTCTATGTATCGCAGTATCTTTCACTTTTTAAGTTAATACGCAAAAATGCAATTCAATGTTCAGATCAGACATTAATTAAAAGTTAATAAAAAATATTGGTAAATGATTATTCTGAAACAGATTTTTTTTTTTTTTTAATCTGTCCCATCTTCCCCCCCCCCTCCTTCCCCTCGTAGAAACAAAAAAGAAAAGTGCAATTTTCACCGTGAGCCGGTAAAAAGGGCACGTTTCTTAATTCTCCTTTTTTATTTCTACGTGGAGGGGGGGGGGATGGCAAAAGAGACGGATAAAAAGAAAACATTTCATTTTTTAGTAAAATTTTTTAGATTTAAATCATACATTGAATTTTTGCGTACAAACTCAGGAAGAGAAAGAAACTGATACTTAGCCTCACTGTAATGTTTTATACACGGTAAGTAATATTTCTAGGAAATTTCATTAAATCGATACCAAGATGGTACAAAAATATATTAGTCCTTAGTTCTCACCGATTAGTGAGACCCTCTTCTCTTCAATTTTTGATAAACAATAAGAGATATTTATGCAAAATTTCTTAAAAATGTAAACAAAGTGATTTAAAGCAATTTTTTTTTCCTCAGCACCATCTTCCTCCTAGATATATGTAACACTCTTTGAAAATTTTCATTAAATGTAGGTGATAGTTTTTAAATTTTTAATTAAAACCCGTAACATTGTGATACTTATACAATCATTTTTCTCTTTTACCCCCTCCCCTTAGCTCTGAAGATATACATAACAATCAGCGTAAATTTTCCTAAATATTCAGAGATATTTATAACAAATTTTATTAAAATGAAAAATATAATGATATAAACATTCATTTTTTTTCTTCTGTGCCCCCCCCCCCAGACATGTGTAACTTAACTGTAATTTTTCATTAGTAGTCAGTGATATTTACACAAAATGTCAATTAAAAGAAATGAATAATAAGTGTTTTTAAAAAGGTTATTTTAATTTTCACCTGCCCCCACCCTTATCAACTGTAGGTAACTTTCATTATAATTTTAATAAAATGTAATTGATCGTGCAAATTTTCATATAAATAAGTAGCATGGTGATATAAAAATAACCATTTTCTTCACTCTGCCCCCCCCCTCCCTTAGCGAACCGTTCAGGTATGTGTAATACTTACAGTAATTTTTCTTAAACAGTACGTTGTATATATATATATATATATATATATATATATATATATATATTTTTTTTTCTTTTAAATTGATAATAGGGTAGTTTAAAGAATAATATATTTTACTTCCATCTGCGATCCCTTGCCCTCCCCCCCCCCTCCATGTATATAATACATTCATTGTGATCGTCATTAAAAGTAAGTGATAGTTATAGAATATATCATTAAAATCGGAAAATGGTGATATAAAACATCATTTTATTTTTCTCTGCCCTCCTCCCCCCCCCCTTCTTTAACTCCCCATCTTCCAAGTATGTCTGAAACTTACAGTTATTGTTTCACAAATTGTACGCAGTGCCTGATTTAAGGCAGGGCATTAGGGGCATGTGCCCTGGACCCTTACACTGAGGGGGCCTCCAAGAAACTCCAGCATACATTAAAAATACATAGATATACTTAAAATGAAAAAATGAAACAATTTTGCTATAGTGGTCGTTGTCTTTTGTTTTTTCGTCAATGGATGGAGGTGTTACTGTACTGTTATATAAATCAGCGGTATGATCTTTCAAGAAAACTATCATTTCATTGAAAAAATTGCAATATTTTCACTAAACGTAAATACAACTGCATACTACTGATACTGCATTCCAAACTCTTACAGGTTAACTAAATCTCAGGCTCGCAGAGATAAAATGAGAAGTGGAGAGAATTTTTAGACTCGTGAATCAAAAATATGCGATTTGTTTTGTTTTTTGTAATATTAAAGCATGAGGAAAAGAACCCATTGAACTTGAGTGACCTGGGCCTCCAAGTGAGTAAATTGGTCCCTGATTGTACGTGATTATACAAAATTTTTTTTCTTTTTTAAATCTATAATAGGGTATTTTTAAAAAGAATATTTTTTATTTCCATCTGTCCCCCCTCCCCCCCCCCGTGTATATAATACACTCATTGTGATAGTCACAAATTGTACGTCAATATACAAAATTTCATTGAAGGTGGTATAAAAACAATTGTTTTCTTTCAACTTTCTGCTAACTCCCCCTCCCCCTTTTCTCAAACAAAGAAACAAACAAAAAAAAAATAAAATATAATAAAATAAAATAAAATAAAAAATGGTGTACCAAATCAAATAAAATTCTAAAAATGTAATTTGAAATTCATTATTTGATATCAGGGATGGAACACGGGCGCAGAATTCATACCACTATCAATGTAAGAAAATTTTCTACCTCTTAAATCGACGATATTATAGGCAGAGAAATTTCTTAAACACATTCCGGTATGAATTCTGCGCCCGTGTTCCATCCCTGTGATATTTATTATTTTGCAATTTGCGAAGTGAAAAAGTGCCCTTATTACCGGTGCCCTTTTTTTCCAGGATCCCAGACCGACATATATTTTCTAAAACTGGTCAAATCATTTTCTGTATCTTTCAAAACATGTAATTCTATCGAAAACCGGAAACTGAAATTTTTTTACGAATCCAATACTTTCTATTGAATATAAAAGAAAATAAAAATACAATAACTTAATTTGTGATGCTAAATTTACTATTCATAGAAAATCAGTGCTTCAGATGATTATAAAAAATATTTTGTAATTAATGCCTATCTTCAATGTAATCATCACTTATTATTATTATTATTTCTACTTAAGGTAAGCAATCATAATGAGTATTAAATTTAATTATTATATTAAAAAATTATAAATTCATAATACTTCATTAAATACTACTATTAAATAAAAAACTAAATCTACCATTGAAAACGTTAAAAAATTTAAAATACTATTCTTAATTATTATTTTATGTAATAATATTACGTAAAAATTCACTTGTCTAGACTAAATTTTTACGAATCAAAATTGCATATTAAAATTTCGATTGTATGTCTTTTTAATATTTTATGTCAAACCTTTCAAAAAGGGGTATTGTATAATATACTTTTGTGTTCATTTCTTTACGTCTTTTTATACGACAACGACAAGATTCTTCTAGAAAGGAAAGCAAGATTTAAAAATCTGTAAAGAATTTAAGGGGGGGGGGAGTTCTGTTTTCTGTATCTGAAAGGAAGGAAACATCATAAATTCTGGCCTTTTAAAATCTTCCTTATCTATTTAGTGTTCAAAGAGTAGTTATATAGTAGTCTTAAGTAGGGCTATAAGGAGAAAGGCCACTACATAGATTATGATTGTGAACTGTGAGGTGAGAATACAAAAGAACAAAAGCAGAGGGTAACTCAATGGCATTGCCAGATGAAAGCTGGAGAACGCTTCTAGGAAAAAACATTTCCTTCCTAATTCTGTCATTCTCTACACAAAGAAAGCCTTTCTGTTTATCCATGCTCAAAAATTAAAATTAGCCTCCATTCGCCACCCATCCACAATTCTTTAGTTTTTTTAATTTAACCATTAATTTTATTTTATTTATTTTTTAAATAACTAACATTGATATAAAATCTCACAAATATTGAATACGTGAATAAATATATTAATAAAGGCTAAAATTTCTTCTTGAAAACCGAAAAAAGTTGGAAAATATTTCAAATATTCAGAGCCCTTATATATATTAAGGAAAATATAAATATAAATAATATATATATATATATACATTTATATCTGACGGCGAAAAATGCTATCAGTACCAATGATGAAATATGACTCTTCAGATATTTTTAGCATATTATTTCGCCAGTAAGAATTCTCAAATTATCCTTTTTCGTTTTCCTTTATTTTGTTACCCTTTTTTGTATATTTATCGTTGCCATTTTTTCCGTTGCCATTTTTTCCGTTGCCATTATTTCCGTTGCCATTATTTCCTGTTGCCATTATTTCCGGTTGCCATTATTTCCGGTTGCCATTATTTCCGTTGCCATTTTTTCCGTTGCCATTATTTCCGTTGCCATTATTTCCGTTGCCATTTTTACCTAAATTCAGAAAAGGGGGCTGTAGGCAGCAGGTACCCGAAGCGAGGTTTAGAGCGATTTCAATACAAATTTTTTAATTTTTATTTATGATGGGATGAAAAAAATGAATACTAATCCAACTCTTTTGAAAATTCATTTAAATATATTGATCAGCGAAGTGGGCGAAGCCTGAAAGCTTTATATAAAATGGAGAAAAAACGCACGCATTTAAAATAAGAGACTAAAATTTTAATGCCTGTGTTCGCCTTAATTTAACACCTACAGTGCGATTATAATAGATCTATATTTCATTTCTTAAAAATAAATAAATAAATAGCATTATAGATGTTTATGTATTCTCTCTGTCTCTGTCTCTCTTTTAAATTTCCTAACAAGTTTGAAAAGTGTTAATGACTTCGGTTTGTCTCTCTGTGTCTGCATGTCTTTTTGTCCGCGTTCTAACTTTCGAAAATATTCATGAAATTTCTTGAACTGACATATATTATTTAATTTTACTATTGGATATTTCTTATTTAAAATGGTGTGAATACCTCTACTGGTTTATCTACAGGGACACCTAAAAACATTCCAAAGCATTGTGTTCTATGAGAGGTATTTCTAAAAATCATATAATAATAATTTTACTTCTCACAAATCTTAATGAAACTGAAATATGTTATTCAAGTTTACCATCGAATGTTTCCTTGAAAAAAAAAAAAAAAAAAAAAAAAAAATAAGAAGAAGAAGAAAGAAAAAAAATGGAGTACATACCACCGCTGATTTGTATACAAGAATTCCCGAAAGTATTCCAAAGCATTCCGTTCTATGAGAGGCATTTCTATACACCAAATTTTAATAACTTTACTTTTCACATATCGTAATAAAATTGAAGTGTACTATTCATATGTAAACAAAAATATTTTCAATTGAGTATAGTATGATCCGCATTAGATTTGTAGGGCCACACAAAAATATTCAGTTACATTATTCGGCTACATCCCATATAGCACAGTTAGACAGTTGTGACAGCTGACCAGGTGCAAAAAAATATCATTAAGGACTTCCTTTTCTTAAACAGCTTTACCCAATAAAAGCCGAAAAATAATTTGCTATACGTCCCCCGAAACGTTTGCTTCTTACCCCGCATTCTTTAGAGAGGATCGTTTCCTGTATTGGTAAATGTTAGTCGATGCATTTAAGAAATATTATGTTTACTAATATATATCTTTCATTTGCTGAGTGTTGCAAAGGAATTAAATTATTCAATATACAATATATATATGTATAAGTATTTTACCGTATGTTATTTATTTCAATATGATGTATTTATTAAGTTCGATTAGCTAAGCGCATTTACACTAAATAATGACAAATATTCTCTTTCTTTCTGTCTGTCTCTCTCTCTCTCTTTTTTCTTTCTTTCTTCTCAAATGAATAAGACGTACATGACTAATTATTGTGTATTAATAACTGAACTGTAAGTTGATATCCCTTTATAAATTCTTTCAAGATATTTAAACTTCTATAAATCTAAAGTTTTGTTGATTAACTATAACACACGCCTCCCTATATATATAAACAGATTTACAGAAATTCGTCTAATTTTGCATACAATAATCAACCGATGCCCATGAAGACGTATTAGGTATATTATATGTTTTTATTATTTGAATTCTGATTATTTCTTTTTCTTTTTATTTAAATTTTCACTTTCCTAATGAGATATATTTCAGCACTTATATTTCCTTTTGTACAATGTTTCAAAAGGTTTAATATTATAGATATATATAGATACACACGCACACAAAAGAAAAAAAAAAGAAAAAGAAAAGAATTTGCCCGTGCTTTAATGAATGTATTTGTACATTTGCAGTTCTTAATAAATTGATTTTTTATTTTGCTTTCGATAATCTTAATATAAATAAAAGTCATTGTTTGTTTGTATGTAAGGGAAAGAGGTTAAAATTATACCAAACAAATTTCTGCTTATTATGATAAAATCTTTTAATAGGTGTTTTGAAATCTCTCAACCTCTTGAAAACAAAACCCGACACGCAGAAAAAAATTTAGTCAACCTGACCTAAACCCGAATCGCAAGAAAAAATAGTATGTTGTGGCCACCACAAGACTTTCTTCTATATTTTCCTGTACAAATTCACTAAGTGCGAGTAATTTATTAAATCTATTATTTATTAAAATTATTTAACATGATAAATGCAAATCCTTTTCATCTTAAGGAAATCTAACACTAAGTAGCCAACGGAATACAGTTTTATCGCCTATAAATAACATCTTAAAAAATGCGTTTTTATAATGATTATCTCATATATCAAGTTTCGTACAGTTACATGCCACAAACGTTGAGATATAGCCATCACTTATTGATGAAATTAGCAGCATAGGAGCGCCACCTATTGACCGATAAGCATCCAAGTTGAGTCAACATAATATCTCATAGTGGCCTTCTTACATATCAAGTTATGTTTGATGATACGCAATAGAATCCGAGACATAGCCTTCCATTAAATTGTGGAAATCGCTGTGTAGCAGCGCCACCTGTTAATCGGTTTACTCCAAAAGTTGAGGACACTAATTTTTGTTAAGCTGCATCTATCTACATACAAATTTATGTGCAATTCTGTGCAGTAGTTTCTGAGATATAGCCATTCCTTAAATTGCGGAAATCGCTGTATAGTACAAAATATGTTGGTCGATAAGCATTCAAATTGAATAAGCATAATATCTTATAATGGTTTTCTCACTTACTAAGTTTTCTTTGATAAAACGCAATAGAACCTGAGATATAGCCTCCCTCGTAATTGCAGAAAACACTGTGTAGCAGCGCCACCTGTTGAGCGGTTCACACCAAAAGTTGACATGCACTAATTTTTGTTAAGGTGCACCTACATACAAGTTTATATGTAATTCTGTACAGTAGTTCCTGAGATATACAAACTTTGTTTAAATTTTATTCATTGGTCCTTGAGATACAACATCCACAAAATTTGTGATACAGACAAACATTTTCTAAAAACAGTCAAATCCTCTTCAGGACATCCCAAAACATGAAAATACATCAAAAAGTTTCACGAATCCAATACTTTTTCTATATATACATACAGAAGAAAGTGATAATAGCTTAAAAAGAAAGAAAGAAATTGTTTTTAAACCTCGATTCTGATAACCGCTAATTTTTTCAGCGTCTTCGTCGCTTATGTCATGTCGGATCTCGGTCACCACTGCTTGCTGAAGCGCCTTACCTGGGCAATCAATATTGAACTTCATTGGATGCTAATTGCTGCTATTATTCCGTGGTTTTCTATGAAACTCGCTCATAATACGGCTTAAGTTCCTCTAGATTTCCATGAGAGCATCACAAACAGGCGTGGGACATAAGTGTTCTCAATCGGTATTAATTCGAAAATTTAGAAAGCGTAATTTAAAAGTCTATTGTACAATGCCTTGTTAAACATGTTTAGATTAATAGCTACATAAGAATGAAAATTGTTCTTAAATATGTAGTTTTTTGTCTACATTATACACAAAATCTTGAAAATTCGAACACGGAAAAAAAGAGAAAATCCCAGAATTCTGATAATTCAACATTTAACTAAAAAATTACCCTAAAATAATACTATTAGATAAGATTTATAAATACTGATTTTCAGCAAAAGGACGCTTATCTATATAAATAAAGAGAAGTGTCTGTGTCTGCCTCCGCTCTGGTGCTAACACTACCGATTACAGAGCTATAAAACTTGTCATATCGGTACCTGGGACCCTGTAGGTGTGCACCTCATCGAGATTTTTTCGAATTTGAACTTTTTTTTTCTTTTTTCAATTTTAAATATTGGCTTTTATGTTTAATCTTTCATGAATTTATTCTTCCATTGTAATCGTCTGCATTCTTAGCAACGGCCATTGCACAATTTATTACTTTCTCTTACCCATAAGGTCGAGAAAGTACTGTTTTAGGGTCAAATTTTCGAACGTGAGTTTTTGTTATACTTACAAGTTCTGAGGTCCCCTGAATACGAAAATCATGTTTTTAGCGAATGGTCTGTGTGTCTGTCTGTTATCAGCATATCTCAAGAACAAATAGTAGCAGAAATTCCAAACTCGGTATTCCAAATGTGTATCATATAGGGATTTTACACTAAGCTTTTCGTTGAGATGAAGCCAATGGATCGTGTACAGGAACACTCAAAAGTATTCAAATACATTACGTCTATAGGGGAAATGCAGGTAAGTAGAGTTTAACATCTATAGACTGCACTAAACAAAATGAAACGAATATATATATTTTGTAATAGAGATAGTCAACTAGGAAAAAAAATTGTGTATGTAGGAGCCTCGCCTCCCCCCCTGGGGGAAAGTCCCTCCTCGAGGGGAGTAAATTTTCATGATGGATATATTTCAAAAGAGCTCGCCAATTCTTTTAAAACGAATGGTTGAACCATCGATCTGCGATAATTCAAAATAAAGTTATCGATTTTTTTCATTTTTTTCATTTTTAACATTTTTTTTTTTTTTTTTTTAATGTAATTGAGAATAAATAAATAAATTTAACTTTTTTTTGCATATTTAGTGTTATATTACTTCTCTAATATGGAAATCGTCTGCATTATCATGGAAGATAATTTTTTTAAATAATAATTTTAATAAATTATTTTTACGAATTTGTATAAAAAAATATAGAAGAAAGTCGTGTGGTGGCCACAACACACTAGTTATTTCTTGTTAGTAGATGTGCTTTACTAATAATATTTTACCATTTCCAAGAAAGCTGTTCGGGAATTGAAATAAATTCCTCATAGAGATATGGTAAATAATATACGTTTTAAGCTAAATATTCATCGCTTGTTTTTTGTATATTTATACATTTTGAGGCTTCCTGATTACCGTAGTCAAGTTTTTTAACGTTTGATCTTTGTCTGTGTCTCTTAGAGTAACTTAAAAACGAATAATTTTAGGAGATCCAAATGTTGTATTTTGAAGTTAATATAAGTTTGTTGCCGGAAAAGTTTGATCAAGATTGATATGTTTCGATGTATGATGCGTGTGAAAATTGTCTGTATAATTTTAAGTAAACTTTTAATTTTATTAACAGAATTAAATTCTATATAAATGTAGGTGCATAGCCCCTCTCACACAGAACTAATTATCATATAAAACTCTTCCGAAGCCTAATTTGAATTGTTTTACATAGGTTTACATAATAGTACTCACTATCTTACCCCTTAATCTCCAACCTGTTTTAATTTATTATATATATTGAAAATAAAATGGCAATACAGTAGAAGAAAAAATTTATTATATTAAATTTTAAATTTAAAAACTTATTTATAACAGTTTATGCATAATTTTTATAGTATAAGAACTTTTTATTTTTCACTTTTAAATATTATTCCTTTAAAATATATATATATTTTTTTCTTTCTCTGTCTTTTTACTTTTTTCATTCATTCATTCATTCATTCATTTTTTTTTTTTTTTTTTTTTTTATTTATAGTATTTATCGGGAAAAATCGTAACATATCATAGAAACCATTAAACTGATTTTTTATGAATTTAATTCCTTTTAAAAGAAAGTATATTTTTTATTTCATTTATTATATTGCTCGGAATGATATGATAATATAGTGGAAATAGACGGAACTATAAAATACACGGTTCAAAAACTAAAATATTTAATAGATGTTGAGATACAGTCACCTTTAAAATCGTAGTTTTTCTTTTTTTTTTTTTTTTTTTTTTCTTTTTAATAATAGCAGATCTACCTGTCGTCGATAAATATCCAAAATGAAATATCCTGGAAAGATATTTCTGCAGGCAGTGGAAACCCGGACCCGCTGTAGAGCGGGTAGAGAAAAAAAAGGCCGTAGGCAGCAGGTACCAGAAGCGAGGTTTAGAGCGATTTCAATATATATTTTTAATTTTTATTTATGATGGGATGAAAAAAATGAATACCAATCCAACTCTTTTGAAAATTCATTTAAATATAGTGAGCAGCGAAGCGGGCGAAGCCTGATAGTTTTATATAAAAAGAAGAAATAACGATCATATAAAATGAGAGACTAAAATTTTAATGCCTGTGTTCGCCTTAATTTAACACCTACAGTGCGATTATAGTAGATCTATATTTCATTTCTTAAAAATAAATAAATAAATAGCATTATAGATGTTTATGTATTCTCTCTGTCTCTCTTTTAATACTTCCTAACAAGTTTGAAAAGTGTTAATGACTTCGGTTTGTCTCTCTGTGTCTGTCTTTTTGTCCGCGTTTTAACTTTCAAAAATATTCATGAAATTTCTTGAACTGACATATATTATTTTATTTTACTATTGGATATTTCTTATTTAAAATGGTGTGAATACCTCTACTGGTTTGTCTACAGGGACACCTAAAAACATTCCAAAGCATTGTGTTCTATGAGAGGTATTTCTAAAAATCATATAATAATAATTTTACTTCTCACAAATCTTAATGAAACTGAAATATGTTATTCAAGTTTACCATCGGATGTTCCTTAAAAAAGAAAAAAAAAAAAAAAAAAGGAGTACATACCACCGTTGATTTGTATACAAGAATTCCCGAAAGTATTCCAAAGCATTCCGTTCTATGAGAGGCATTTCTATACACCAAATTTTAATAACTTGACTTTTCACATATCGTAGTAAAATTGAAGTGTATTATTCATATGTACACAAAAATATTTTCTATAGAGTATAGTATGATCCGTATTAGATTTGTAGGGCCACACAAAAATATTCAGTTACATTATGGGCTATTATTGGAAAGTGACTGGAATTGCATTTCCGATAAACATTAAGCGTGCTTAACCCTTTTTTAACAATTCTTAAGTGTGAATATGATTGCAATTTGTATATCTATCTATCTGACTGTCCGTTCCGATATTCTATAAATGCTTTGGAAAATTTTAAATAACGATACTCTGTTCACTATGGAATGTTCCCTATTTAATATGGTGTTAATAGGTCCTATACATAGGTATGAGTACAAAAACATCCCGCTCGCCCCCCCCCCCCCACCTCAAAAAAAAAAAAAAAAAAAAAAATGTATTGCGTTTTAAAACAGATTTTTATAAACCCCATTTAAATAACTTACTACCGTAAAAATCATAAAGAAATCAACATTTAATGCTAGTAATACTATAATAATGCTTTGTATACAATATGGTATGGTTAACCTCGAGATTGTCAGGGCTGCATAAAAATGTTCAGATCTATTAAAGATTGCAGTTAAAATCTGAAGACTGCATTTTCATTCGTGTTAAGCATTTTAAACATTTTCAACAATATTTAAGAGTTACTATGAATTCAGTCTTAATATGTATGCCTTTTAGTCCTGTCTGTCTTGAAAGGAAACAAACAAACAACAACAACAAAAAAAAAAGATTACTGCATATATTTATACGCAGTTAAATACCGTTTCTACATTTTTCATTTATTAGTCTTTTACGTTTTATATATCTATTTTGTACAGGTATAGTTAAAATTCTTTCCTATTGATTATAATACAAAATTGTTTGGTTTATACGATTCGAATATCGACTATAAATCTTTTTTTTTTTTTTCTCTCTTTTCTAGTATTAGCGAACTTTCTGCTTAAGTCCTTATTTCTTATTTCTTCAGATATTAATTATCTTAAATTTTGTGAGAAATTTCATGATTATGTTTATTATTATTATTCTTTTTACGTCGCTCTAAGGAGAAAAACAGCAAAAACTTTATTCGTAATGCTAAATTTAATACCCATAGAAAATCAGTGATTCAGATATTTGTTTATTAAAGTTATTTTGCAATTAATGCCTATCTTTAATGTTTAATATTTATTAATAATATATTTTTATTCGTGTTCAAGTTAAGCAATCATAATTAGTACTTTTATTTTAAAATTTATTTACTATCTTTAATATAAATAAATTAATTAAATAATTAATTAAAATAAACATAAACATTAACACGTATATTTTGATTTTAAGTCTTTTTAAATATAGTTTTATGCCATTTCCTTGAAAAATGTGTATGGTCTCAAACTAAAGAAATAACTCGTGTCTTCCTTCATACAAATTCTTGCATGTGGCAATTCTTATCTGTTGTCCTTTTTCTGAGAACGCACAACGCACCTGAAAATCCTGTTAAGGGGTTTTCTGTAGTTTTAAAAGAAGAAAATAAAGGGACAATTTCTTCTCCGTTAAAAATCCTTTATCTCTTAACAGAGGAGGGTAAAAACACTATTAATCATCATCGATCACTTGAGCTTGTGAAATTTGGGAATACACGACATTATTCAGTTACATATTGTTAGAAAGTGACTGGAATTGCATTTCTTTTAAGTGTGAATATGATTCTAATTTGTATGTCTATCTATCTGACTGTCCATCTGTCCGTTCCGATATTCTATAAATATTCTGGAAATTTTTAAATAACGATATTCAGTTGTTCAAGTTCACTATGGAATGTTCCCTATTTAAAATGGTGTTAATAGGTCCTGTACATTGGTTTGTGTACAAAAACATCCCGCCCCCCCCCCCCCAAAAAAAAAAAAAAAAAAAAAAAAAAAAAATGCATTGCATTTTAAGACAGATTTTTATAAACCCCATTTAAATAACTTACTACTTTAAAAATCATAAAGAAATCAACATTTAATGCTAGTATACTAAAATAATGCTTTGTATACAATATGATATGGTTAACCTCGAGATTGTCAGGGCTGCAGAAAAATGTTCAGATCTATTAAAGATTGCAGTTAAAATCTGAAGACTGCATTTTCATTCGTGTTAAGCATTTTAAACATTTCCAACAATATTTAAGAGTGACTATGAATTCAGTCTTAATATGTATGCCTTTCAGTCCTTCTGTCTGTCTTGAAAGGAAGCAAACAAACAAACAAACAAAAAGATTACTGTTAATATTTATACGCAGTTAAATATCGTTTCTACATTTTTCATTTATTAGTCTTTTAGGTTTTATATATCTATTTTGTACAGGTATAGTTAAAATTCTTTCCTATTAATTATAATACAAAATTGTTTGGTTTATACGATTCGAATATCGACTATAAATCTTTTTTTTCTCTTTTCTAGTATTAGCAAACTTTCTACCTAAGTCCTTATTTCTTCAGATATTAATTACCTTAAATTTTGTGAGAAATTTTATGATTATGTTTATTATTATCATTCTTTTTACGTCGCTCTAAGGAGAAAAAAAGCAAAAACTATTCGTAATGCTAAATTTAATACCCATAGAAAATCAATGATTCAGATATTTGTTTATTAAAGTTATTTTGCAATTAATGCCTATCTTTAATGTTTAATATTTATTAATAATATATTTTTATTCGTGTTCAAGTTAAGCAATCATAATTAGTACCCTTATTTTAAAATTTATTAACTATCTTTAATATAAATAATAAATTAAATAATTAATTAAAATAAAATAACACGTATATTTTGATTTTAAGTCTTTTTAAATATCGTTTTACGTCATTTCCTTGAAAAATGTATATGGTCTCAAACTAAAGAAACAACTCGTGTCTTTTACCCTTCATACAAATTCATGCATGTGGCAATTCTTATCTGTTGTCCTTTTTCTAAGAAAGCACAACGCACCAGTAGTTTTAAAAGAAGAAAATAAAGGGACAATTTCTTCTCCGTTAAAAATCCTTTATCTCTTCACAGAGGAGGGCAAAAAAAACTATTAATCCTCATCGATCACTTCAGGTTGTGAAATTTGGGAATACACACGGTTTTGGCTGGGGTAAGTGCTGCCTCTGGAAGTAGATGCAGGAAGGGTATTACTCATAGACAAATAAGATGTGGAATAATAAGGAAGCCTCATAATCGTTTCTTTAACGCATTTCACATTTGGAAAACCATTAGTATCAACTACTCAGAATTGAGTGGGTAAACTGTTTCTAGAAAAATTTCGCAATCAGTCAAAAAATAAAAAATAAAAATAAATAAAACGAAGGAACAAAGCCAAAGAATTCCGAGTAGAATAGGAAAAATATTTCGTATGTGCAGAACTTCCTTCGAAAGTTTCTAGTCAACTCGTTACACTGCACGTATCCAACCTGATATATTCAAAGAAATTTCTAATTGGAAGGACGTTTTTGGTGTTTGGGAATAAGGCCGATTGGCTGTACTAGGGTCCAAGGCCGGAAAGGGAATGCCTTATGTGGAGGTTTTTCTAAGGATTCCTAGCCCGTATTTACACAAGTTTCGTAGAAAACCACGAAAGACTCCGAACGGATAGATCGACGAGTGCGACCTAGGATCGAACCCGGCACATCATGTCTACCAGCTATGAGCGCAGAACCGCTCAGTCGCTGGTGGGCTTCTAATTGGGATGAGAGCGACCAAATAAATGCACAAGAACTATAACTGGCCGGATATTGATAAAAAGTTACATAGATGCAATGCAAGATAAAGATTTACTAAAAATGCAAAATTGTTGAGAAAGTATGAAGTAAAAATCACAAGTAAAAAATAATAATAAAACACTGAATTTCATTTATAAAATTTTAGAGGAAAATGTAAAGCATCGTGAAATATACAGTGACCATTTTTTTCTTTTTACACGCACGCAAGATGAGAAGACATTAATAATAATAATAATAATAGAAATTCACTAGGGTTTAATTAAAAATATGCCTAAAATTTATAGAAAATAGGATTTTATTTTTAGACAAAACTTAACTTGAATTTTTTTATTTAATTGAGAAATGAAGTTATCTAAATATATAATCTGGAGCAATAGGAGAAAATATTGCACAGGATGGGAGGCGGGAGGATTTTTCATTTAATCTAATGCAACAAAATTTTTCTGAAAAGAAAAAAAAAAAAAAAAAAAAAAAGATATATATATATATATATATATATATATATATATGTAATATGTATTTGAAAAAAAAAAAGTTTCAATTATAAAATATACTTTGAATATCCCTCCTCTCAGATTTTTTTTTTTTTTTTTTTTTTTTTTTTTTCTCCGCTATATTCGAATGTCGATATATTATTGTATAAAATATATTTTTCTAACAAATCAAAAACCTTATAAAACCAAAACGAAAGATTTTTTTTTTTTTTTTTTTTTTTGCTTTTAAATATTAATCAATCGTAATAAAAATAACTGTATTAACAAATATTAACATATCTTAAAAATCGCAGAAAAAATTAGAATTTCTATATAGTTCAGCAACTTCTTTTTTTCTCTATATATTAGTTTAATAACAAATATTCTAATTTGTAGAGTTGCCTGAAAGATACACCCGTAACAATATGGTTGCCGTGTTTGAAAAATGAATATACCTTCATTTAATTCTTTCAATCAGATTTTTTAAAAAAAAGTCAAAACTTACATGTTTATAATTATTCATACTTCTAAATAGTGTTTCATTATCTAGTTCTAGTATTGATTTTTTGCAAGCACAAGGAATTAAATATATGTTTAGTTTAACAATAATGATTCTCTGAGTTGTGTAGAAAATAATAACCAAAAATTTTGTTTAGTTTTCATAATTTTTTATGTATCTATACTTTGAAATCAAAAGTAAATCATATGTAACTTGCACAATAAATTAATAAAAAAAAATATATATGGCTCCTGTCAGTAGCTGAGATGTTCTCCTCAAGAAGCTGGTAGATAGGATATGTCGGGTTCAGACCTAGATCAGGTTCATCGGCCTAGACGTTTAGGTTTTCCAGTGTTTTTTTTTTTTTTTCAAAATTCGCATGAATGCCATTTCTTTAACTTCTTAAATTTCAGAAAATGATCTAATTAAAATATTGTGGATATAGTATATTTTAAATTAGTCTTTAATGCTTTCCGTTTTTTTCTTTTTTCAAGAAGCAAAAGTTTTAATTAAAGAAACTTTTATTTACTGTGTTGTATCTATTTAAAATTTCAATCAATTCATTCCTAAAATCAAATAAATCAAATACAATGACTGAAGGTTCATGTCAGTAATTCATTATTCTAACTCCGGAGCAGAAACGGGAGTACAATCAATAAACTCTTATCTTTTATGCAGATGCAGATCAAAAGGTGTTGTGAGTTGTGTAGTGTTTCTGCTAAAAATGTTTGGTCAAGTGAAAGGATGAAACACATCGAAACTTGAAAGAGTAATCGCTGCTCATCGTTAGCCACCATAGTCAGTATTCATCTAAAAAAGAAACAGATGGGGGGTCTGCATCTCATTTGGTGCTTTGCTTATCTCGCAAGCAGTGAGCCCAATCTAATCTGTGCAATGTCCATTGGCCGCTGTCCATGGGGATGAGGGTAAAATATATGTAATTACCAAAATTCTCATTTAGGAACATGGTTAACAAACGCAAACGCTAAACATTACTTTTTACATTCAGATTGTATATTTTGATAAATGAAAAGAAGAAAATTATCAATGATTTTGCAATAAAAAAAAGCAAGAAAGATCCATTTCTAAAAAAAAAAAAAAAAAAAAAAAAAATACTATAACGTTTTTTTTTTTTTTTTTTTTTCTTATATATATGTGTGTGTGCATACAATATTTTTGAAACTTTCGGTATACATGTGTATTCAGAAGATACACTAAGCGACAAAAAAAAAAAAAAAAAAAAAAGCCGCACTGCAGAAAAAATGAAGTATACCTTTTTTATTTGCAATAACTTTAAAATAAAAGGTTGAAAGAAATAAAACTATCATGTTTGCATAATATCAAAGGTACGAAATTATAGCTGTCTACATTTTCGATTTAATAATTCGCTTTATTACACTCTACGAAATACTTTTTAAAGATCTGCATAAAATTTTCTTTTTGAACATAATGCAATAACCATACACTTTGTATTCTATTATTATTTATTATATGAAATAAACAAGTTATATTTTAATATATGAAATAAAATAATTTATTTGTTAGATCTAAGCAATTTTTTGTTAAAAATACGTATTCTGCATTGGGTTAATTCCACCTTTATATGGAACTACTGCTTTAATGCGCAATGGCATAGTTTTATACAGTATTTTAATATAAATTTCAGAAATTTCACTGTGCCAAATATCACAAATAAATTTTTCTAGTTCTGCCAGAGCTGTAGGCTGCAAATTTCGAATCCTCTCCCCTCTCCCCCGCCTTTTTATAGACAAAACATTTCGAGGGGATTCTGAATTTTGTATTCTAGTATCCTTGGATTCTAGGTTTTTGCTTCACCTGTGAGATTTCTGTATTTTACTTCCTTTCTTGTTCCTACTTTTATTTTAACGTATCTGAACCTAAATATTTTAAGCAACACCATTCATACTAATAGTGTGCATGAACTGGATGTTCAAATTTACAGTTTTGTAAGGATGTAATAATAATAATATATAAACGGAAAATCGTATTTGGAAAAGCATAAAATTGTTTTAATTTTTCTTAGAAATGTTTATTGCAATAACTGTGAATATTTTAATAAGAAGAAATTTAAAAGGAAAAAAAAAAAGAGTATTTTAATAATTTCTTTTTTAGATATATAAATTAAGGATAATCAGAAAAATTTCATTCTTTTGATAATCATTTTGCATGAAAATAATTACAAAATAATTTTAGTTTGTCAAAATCCTGTAAAACTAAAAAAATTTCGAAATATGCTGAAATTATTTCTGTTCACTGTTTTAATGATGGTGTAAGCGTCAGACCTAAAGCCAGTTGACTAGGCTTGGACTGTATGGTGTGGTTTCAGCCCATATTTAAGCAAGTTAATAAAACAAAATGGAAAATCTTGAACAGCTAGGTCAAAGTGCGGCCTAGGATCGAACCCGGCACTTCCCGTCTACCAGTTTCGCCATTAGGACTGCTAGTTCATTAGGACTGCTGTATTAGGACTATTTCGAGGTCTAATAAACAAGATATTCTATGATATTCTTTGTGGAATTTAACTTAGAGTGAAAAAAGATGTTATTATTTTCAGTATTATAGGTGCTCAGGGCGATGGATAGGTAATTTTAACAATTTGAATCAAATAAACGCACCACGGACACTGTATAGCAAGGTGCATTATCATCTGGAAATGCTGTTTGTGGAAATGTCCAAGATACCTCCAAAATAGTCGGTCAGGCACCACTTTTAAAAAGACTGTGTTTTATATCGAGTTAATTGATCCTTTGAGCATAAAAGTTTGCCCGACTGTTTGAAAAGTTATGCACCTCCGTATCATAATGTACGGAAAATGTGTCACTGTTTTAAAAGTGCGATTTTCATTAAGTCGGTCAAATTTTCGTTGTCAGATCTGCTTGTTTTCTTTAACTCGAAATAAGTTAAACTTGACTCATCAGAGAGAAACAGTTCAGCCCAATAATTAACTAACCATTTTTTAATTTTTTTAGTCTTCTGAGGTCTTGCTTTCCCAATTCTCTTCACTAAGAATGGAATTTTTTCAAATTTTCTGCCATTTAAATGTGATTTGTTTAATAGTTGCTACACTGTAGTTAAAGAAATTATGCTGCTAAACACTTTTTCTGAGTCTCTTTTATGTTCTAAATGTTCTACAAACCGATTTTATAAGGAATAGCTTTTTAACTTATTGTCATCTCGCTTGGATGAGCAACATGGCCGCTTAAAACCAAATTTCCGGTTGAAACGGCTAAAAAATGTTATATCTTGTTAAAAACCCTTTTACCAATATTTCGTTAACATTTAATTAATTTGCCATCTCACGTATTAAAATATTTTTTGATTTTCCTTCAAAAATTATTCCTTTTTGTGGCATCGTTAACTGTCTTATTCTTACCATTTTCGAAATAATGTCTAAAATTACAATTTTCCTGACAATTGCATTTTGTTTTTAACACTGGACTCAAAGCTAAAGTGTATGTGGAGGACGACATAATAAAATCTGTTCGAAAATTTGCATTTTAAACGATAAAATTGGCGGTTGTAGAAGGCGAAAAGAAAAATATCCAAGTGCGGCTTTTTTTTTTTTTTTTTTGTCGCTTAGTGTACATGAATAGTTTCCAAACCGTGGCCCTCAGCATTTAAAAGTAGCATCATTTCAACGACGAAAAAAACTTTGGAACTAGGTTATTATACATAATCTCTTCAAGCACAATACAAATAAAAAGTTATTATTTTTCAGTTTTCCAGAATCGTATTCAAAAAGGCTGGAATCTGTACTCTACAAGAGCATTCTGATAATATACCATTTTTTCTTAGGTTGATAAATCATCTTTCTGGGATCGAAATTTACTCACTTAAAAGAACTACTCACTGCTTAAGAAATACAAAAAACATAATTATATATATATACTTCTTTTTTCTTTTTTTCTAATTTTTAATATGTATATTTAATAATAATAAAAAAAAAAAACTTATAATAATAGCCCAAGTCATTATGCCTTTACTTTTGTTTGTTTAAAAAATTACTATTTTAAATCTTGTTAATCACAGAAAATAAAGTATTAAAAAAAAAAAAAAAAAAAAAATGGCAGAAAAGAAATTATCAGAAAACTTTCAGCCTATTACTGTCGGCAGCAAACTACTGTCGCTAGCAATAATTCTTATATAAAAAGTACACTTAGTACTGCTTTATTAAATAAATCCTTGTCGAGTCATGTTTTTAGGCAGTCTAAGAACATTATTCAACAAGGATTTATTTAATAAAACAGTATTAAGCGTACTTTTTTCATATAGGAATTGTTGCTAGCGCTCGAATAATTTTGCTGCCAATAGTATATACTTTTATGAATCTACTCAGCTCGCTCGGTAATTATTAATGTTCACTTAATTCAAAAGTTAATTTTTTAAATATTGAATTATAGACCAAACAGATTTTCAGGGGATAGCTTATTAAATACATAAAATTCAAGGTTGTCAAAAAGAAAAGCAGAATTTTTAAATGAAATTTTTAGATTAAATTTCATTTTTTCAAATATATTACATTTATATTTCAATCATGATATCTTTATTTTAAAATTTTATATTTAACTTTAAAGTGCAATAGATAGTACATATATCAATCACTGATTGATCACAAGTCTTCTTTTGTAAATTAATTATATTGAGAATGAAATGCAAAGCAATTGTATGTTTTTGTCAGCCTTCTTATTTAATCAAATTTCATTACATAAATGTATAGTTCGATAATGTACTACCTATTGTATCACTGTATTTCATTGGAGCTATTTGAAATACCACAGTACCCAAAAATTTAAACCATTTTTCGATTGCAATTTAAGAAGTGATTATGTGTGTGTGTGGGGGGGGGGGGGGGGCTTACTTTCATTTGCCCAGGGGCCCGTAATTCTTGTCACCGGCCCTACTCATAGACGAAGGCGATCGAAAAAATGAAAGATTACATAAATCACGTATGATGTTGCCTGGCACAGTAAAGAATGTGAAGCAGGGGCGTCGACTTTAAAAAAATGCTGTCGGTGCTCTGCTCAGGAACAAAGCTTGAGCGAGGGATGTACAGTCCCCTCCCCACCAATGTTTTTAAAAATATGGCGGCATATGAGATTTCTTTTCTATGTGCTGTTTTGCACCTGAAAGAGGTGGATCATAATTTTGTTAATAATGTTATCTGTGAAAAACGCATTCATGTAACACTGGCCTTCTCTGTAGACCAGCTGATTCACCGGCTAAGAAAAAATGTTGCATTAAAAAGTATGACTGTAGCAAATTCTCGCTCTGTGAGGGGCTGCGGCGCCTTCTTCCTGCTTCAGACACTTACAACAGCCTTTTTGCTTACCGTACAAACTACAAAGTACCCTTGAAAATTCTGACCGTATTTACGACTTAAAAAACAAAAGAAAAAAAAAATCTGACCATAACAAATTCACGTACGGTTCAAATGGCAATTTTCCCGGTCTCAGACACTTACAACAGCATATTTATTTATGCATAGATTTTTGAAATTTCTAATATTGGCGAATTACTGCAATGTAGCAACTGCGGCGCCCTTCTCCCTTTTCAGACACCTACAACTGTTTCGAAAGTAAAAAGGGGATCTTTCTAAGTAGTCTAAGCTCGTATGTATACGTGTTTTAGAGAAAACCATGGAAAACTCCAAATGACTAGATCGGTGAGTGCTATCTGGGATCGAACCCGGCGCTTCTCGGTGAATTTTAAAAAGCCAAATTGCTTTGTGCCACTGTGAAAATCCGCTCTGTAAAATCTAGTTATTGAAAATTTTAATGAATGGCAATAAATTTCTTTCAGCTGTATCTTTAAATACTTGACAAAACACTTTATCCTAATTTCATTATAAGAAATCCAAGAAAATGTATTTTTCCTTTTACTTTGAAATTTCCTTCTGGAGGATCCTTTTTTGAACCCTGTTTCAGGTTGAATATTTGATTCATTTGGCTTTGAATAAGAATTATTTTTATTCGGTGATGTTGATAATCTTATTAAAAAAAAAAAAAAAAGAAAGAAAGAAAGAAATTTATACATCTTTTTAAAGCATGTAAGAATAAATTAGTATGATATTTAGGATGTTAAGCACTGTTAAATAACCTACTGATTGTATGACTGATTCTAAACTATAAAAGAAAATCTGAAAGTCGATATTTTCTAAATTAATCTGTTTAGTCTGACATTTCCATTATTCCTAGCCAAACAGAAAAAAGCCAATTAGAATTCTTTAAATAATCCTCATTGTGATTCCCTATCGTTAATAACATTGAAAGTCCTCCTATCCTTCTGAAATTGGCGACAGGACTTCGCTTTCTACTTTATGGTAAAACCAGATGTTTACAACACATGTTTACTATTCATTTAAACGTATATTGCCTGTAAAGAATAGTTACCTTGAAAAGTTAACTGAAAAGAGGAAAAATACAAAGAGAAAGAGTGATTAAAAAATAAATCGCAAGTGTGCCTGCCGCTTTAAGCTGGTGTTATAATTTCTTTAACATAACTAAATAAATTATTTGAAGGAGAAAGCTAAAATATTTAATAGGTTATATTTAATAGCATTATTTAAATATTGATTTTAAAATTCTTATTGTAACTTTTAGAAAGTTAAAATTTACGATACTTATTCTTAAACTTTAAAGTGTAATTTTTATATCAGCACCATAAGATTATAATTTTAAAAGATG
This sequence comes from Salticus scenicus, assembly GCA_963930645.1. Lineage (NCBI taxonomy): Eukaryota > Metazoa > Arthropoda > Arachnida > Araneae > Salticidae > Salticus > Salticus scenicus. The sequence goes on along the minus strand of CAWVNO010001574.1, from coordinate 17,996 downwards.
TGAAAGAAAACCTAAATTAAACATTAGAAAAACAAAATTTTAAATATTATACTTCAAGACATTTTCATTGAATTTTAATGCATAGAGGAATTTTAACCATATATATTCCTTTAAAAATTGTTGGTAATATTAATAATTTTGTTATCTCCGATTTTTACACTTATTGTCATGGCAAACCTTGGGATTTCATTTTTAATATATGAAGTATACTTAAATTTTGTATATTGAAATTTCATGAAATTTATCCCTCCTCCCTCCAACCAAAAGAGAATTGGTTAAAGCAAAGGGTTTTAAACCGATTAAGGGCAATGCGAAATATTCAAACAAGGGTGTTTTAAACTTTATGCCGTGAAAAGATTTTAGTTGCACATCATTCGTCAAATTTTGACGGGTATTAACTAGTAACAATCAAAACTATTACGACGTTAGTTTTATATTTAAAAAAATAATAAAAAATAAATAAAAAATAAATCATGTTGTAAGTTTCATTTTTCAATACTTTTTATTCGCATGAGTAAAGAAATATTTCTTTTTATGTAAAAAATAAATGAATAAATAAATAAACATTAAGTAAAAATCGTCAACATTCAATTTTATTATCATCAGCTTGAAAATTTAATTTAAATAAATAATATTTAAGAAAAAAAAAAGAGAAAAATTGCATGAAATGTAATTTTTTAAAAGTTCTAATAGGAATATCGAAAATATATGTTGCAAATATGCACAAATTTCTTTTTATAGAAGAGAATTTCTAAACTAAACGTGCCATAGTTTGTACTGTACGTCAAACACAGACAGGCAAATTATTTCTTCTATTAATATAGTACCTTTTCGAAATTTGAAATTTAGCACTGAAATAGCTCAAACATTCCGCGCCAATGGCTTTACTTACGCAATAGAGATATTCATCTTAGTACATCGCGAAAATGGGAAAAAAAAGTTATAAATAGCAATAGAAATAAACATAAGAATTAACATATAAATAAGTAAAATGTCGTCATGGAAATGTCAGTAAAATGTCGTTCCTTTAGCAATGCTGTATCTTATCTATTTACCTACACATTAATGTTTAATTCATATAATTTAAATTTTTCTACATTTCGAAATTCCTTCTTTTTAGGAACTTTTCTGTAGAATATGCCTAAAAAAGTCACAATTTTATAAACAGTTATTAATATTGCCTCACAAACACATAAACTAATATACTATTTGTTGATTTTTTTCTATATCAATCCATTTTTAGCTAAAATTTGTTCATCCGTGCGAAGCCGGACGGGTCCGCTAGTAATTATGAATTCATTTATGTAATACATAAAAATCTATTAATAATTGAATTAAATCAAATATGATTCAAAAATTAGTTTATATTTTCTTAAGTATTGTAATTACCGTTTTTTAATTAGTAAACAACATAATTTTAAATTAACATCATCGTAACAGTATTTTATTAAGATTGTTAATGAATTTATTCAACATTACAGTGAAATAATTTTTTGAGCGACCATAAAACTAGTTTAGTTCGCTCTTACATTTGCTCTGTATAATGAATTTGAAATGAATATGAAAGGTTATATGAAACATTTATTAAGTTTTCATTCATATTGTTCTAAGTGCTATCATCTCTCTATGTTTAAAAATAATTCCATATGTGATTGTTTGTTGAATAGCTCTTATTTTTCTTCCTGGTTTTGATCATTTTAATGACGAATTATTATACATTAAGTAACTAAGCTACTTAATATGTAAGTTACATTGTTTGTAAGTTTAATTTGTTGTAAGAATACAAATTTCCTATATAGCACAAAATAATAATAATGATAGTAATAATAATTGTCTAAGATTTAAGTGTTTAAGGAATATCATGAATATTTTTCTTTTTTCTGAAGTATCTCAAAGTATTGAAAATAATTAAATGAAATGAAATGAAATATGAGAGAAATTAAAATACAAATTACAAATCAATGATGAAGATTGTGATATATATTTTATACAGATGTAACTTCCCCTCTAACATTCCATACACACCGTAGGACCTATTTCTTATAATAGCTAATTCCTATCTGTTTCTTATATTTCAAGTTTAGCTATGTAACAAATTTCATCTTTAATTCAATAATAAACTATAATATAAATTGTTGAGAGTTTTAATATAAAAATACATAATAACAAGATAGATTTTAATATAAAATGTTATTCATTAAAAAAAAAAAAAAACAGTTGATTTTAAAGAAGAAGAAAAAACTGGGCAATTTTTACCGTTAGTATAATTTTGTGTCCCTCAGAAATTTTGTGCGCGCCAAGGAATAAGTCTTGGGTTTCCATGCGATAGCCTTGGGTTCCTGAGCCCCGTTGGCTGTGCATTTTAGTTAAAATAATTTAAAAAAAATTAAAGCAAATGCATTGTTTACTTGTATGTTAATGTTGGCATATAGCATTAATTTTCTTCTAAAGAAAAGGTTGTTGATATTGTACATTTATAATTACATAATTAATAAATATTTTTCGAATTTGAGTGGGAAAAACAAAATTTCCTGAGCAGTTTAATAAATTGCTTAATTAGAATGTTTGCTCAAACTGTTTGTTAAATATTTATTGAATTCTATCTTGTGCTAAAATTTTCTACAAATCCTAGATATTTTCGAGGAAAAAAACAGTTTTAAATGCAATATTTTTTCAAAAATTCAATATTTATGCATAATTCAAATCGAAATCATTAAGAAAATTTCAGAAAATTAAAACTGAAAATTTCAGAAAATTAAAACTGAAAATTTCAGAATATTATTTTATCAAAATTTCTGAATGAAAATAGAAATCTCTAAATTACTTTATCCATAATTTAAAAAATATTTTCAAAAGTACTTATAGGAAACATCAATCGAGTATTTCATTGAAAGATTTACAATTTCAGCAAAGGTAGATTTGAAAACTAGGAAAATGTAGTTTTAATTGCATGTAACAATAATAATAATAATAATAATAATAATAATAATAATAATAACATTTAATCATTTCTGATAATTAAACTTCTTTTTAACGATAGTTTTTTAATGACTGTAACGATTGAACTGTATCTACAAAACATAAGCGTAGGAAAGAGAGGGTGGGGGCGGTCGCTGAGGGGAGTCACCCCCCCCCCCCAATTAGTTATTACAAAAATTTCCTATAATCCCCCCCCCCCCAAAAAAAAATAAATAATAATAATAATAATAATAATAATAATAATAATAATAATAAATATATCACCCATTTAAAACCAAAATTAGAGTTTTATAAATGTTCATAATTGCTACTATTTTATAGTTAATACGAATAATCATTAAATATTAATTAACATTTAATTATTAATTGATTTTTTAGAATAATTTTAAGTCATTTTTAAAATGAAATTTTTTGAAGTTCTCCCATAATTTTTGAATTGCTAAGTGTGTGTGATATTTTTTTTTTTTTTTTTTTTTTCAGCTCTGGCTCAAAATCTAATATGTAAAATTTTATAATGTACCTTGACATATACTGATGTCAGTTGGTTTTCTGTGAAAATCGTCTAACATGTGCCGTTGTAATGCTACGATTTCTCACATTTTTGGAAGGCTATAGCCAGGGCCGTAGCGAACAGTAAATATTGGGGGGGGGGGGGGGGGGGGCAAAATATAAAATTAGCCGACTCAAATCTGACTTAAGTCCGACTGAACATGAATGAAAAATAATGCAGTTTGCATTGATTAGAAAAAAAAATTTCATCTGTATTTACCCACTATATATGTATATATATTACTTCAATGATGATGCACTAAAAATTTTTGTTTTTAAATAAAAAGAAAAAAAATACACAAAAAATATTCTTATACCTATTTCTTTCTTTTAAAAAACACATTAACAGATTTCTTTTGTGTAGCTCTCACCTTGAGTAGTGATTGACTTTGTAGTACATTGTCGCAAAATAACAAACCTACCAAAGTACGTTTTCTGTTAGCTCTGCAGTAAAGAATTTCACAAAAAAAATTTTTAAAGCTTTATTTCTAAAGAGAAAGCGTTATAAAGATTTTTTTTTTTTTTTTATGTAGCCCTGTATATCGCCTAAATTGTGCCTTTTGAAATTTGGGCATCAAAGTAGCTCGGACGTTTCTCGACAAGATTTTTACTTACGCAATTGCGATAGCAATTTTAATCCAGCGCTAAAATGACAACAAAACATTAAAAGCTGCCAACTAGTTCCTATGATAAGCTATACCAAAGACATCGTAAGGATGAATATAGTAACCGATTCTAGAGAATGAAACACAGTTACTGCATGCCTTTACATGCAAGACTAGATTAAAATAAGTCCTGCTGCAATAAATAAAAATCTGTTTTGTGGAAAATTTTAAATCTATTACTTAGAAAATAAAAACAGGCTTATGTTTTTTTTTTTTTTTTTTTTTTCCTGCTCTATACATTTTTTAAATCATGGATAGATGGAAAATGTCTGGAACCCCTTTGTATGCGAATTTATAAAAGAATGTTTGGTGGAAAAACACTGCAATCATCAGATTAATGTTCTCAATGTTTAAAAAAAAAAAAAAAAAAAAAAAAAAAAAAATGCATTGTCAATAATTGGGAACAAATAGCTGTTTTCCTGAAAGACCGTAATTGTTTCAAGAAATTCTCTTTCGATTTAGATAAAAATCAAAATCTAATTATGTAAAACGTATTTTAACAAATGAAATGATGGAAAATACGTTAAAAACCCTTTTGACCAAATAAATTTACGTAAACTAGTATGTTTTGCCCATTACAAAACTACAAAAAACTGTGCCATACCCACAAAAATGAGGTATGTTTGAAAGTAAGTCAGATTGACTATACGAGGGACCTAGGACTAGGTTGATATGTCTTCCGTAGGGGTCTTTTTAATGAGTCTTAGTTCGTATTTATGCGATTTTAAGAGAAAACCACGGGAAAACTCTGAACGGCTATACCGACGAGCGCGACCAAGACTGTAAATTTGCACCTCTCATCCGACAGCAAAAAGTCTCGGATATTGACGAGGCCTTACAAAAATGAATATGTACGCTGTAATATCTCATTTCAAATATAACATTTTTTTTTTCAGTATAGAAATAAATACAATCAGGAAAATATTTTCCGGTGATATTAAAGAGCATCCAGTGAATAATACCTGCAACATAAATATTGATTTATATGTTCATAAAATGTATTTTAACGTGGATTGGATTGGATTTGGGAATAAGACCGACTGACTGCTGTAGGTTCTAGGCCTGAGGGGGAGTGCCCTCCATGGGGGGTCTTTCTAAGGGTTCCTAGCCCATATTTACGCATGTTTCGGAGAAAACCACGGGAAACTCCGAATGGCTAGGCCAACGAGTGCAACCTGGGATTATTTTAACGTGTCAACAATTTATTTCTTCTGACTGTACATAAGGGAGAGATTGACTTGGTTCTGCTCTCTATTTTGGTTTTATTAGATTCTAAACCCAATTGATTGTTACTGAAAAGCTCTGTGACTAAGTGAAAAAAGAGATTTCTTCAACGACCGAATACTTTTTCAACGAATCTTTTCCTGGTTTCAAATTTTTTATCTAAAATAAAAGGTAAAGACAAACAAATCAATCGGGTTATCAGTCATTTAGCCGATAGGACTGTTTTAAATAAAATTCAGAGCCGAAATAAAAGAGATTCATCCGACCTCAAAATAAAGGCTATGTGAAAAAATGTCAATCAAATTATTTGTTAATAGAATGACTAGAGTAAATTTTATTGAGCTTTGGAGCATGGAGCTATAGTACATAAGAGATTTATCAAAAGAAAAAATACTTTTTCAGTCGGCATATTTTGTCTGAAAATTCTTGTGATAAATAAAGATCATCTGTAAAATAATATAATAAATAATAATAATCGGATTACTTGTCAGTAGGCCGATTTGCTTCTACTAATTTTTAGAGCCAAAGTCCTAAAGAGGTTTTTCCGACGACGAAAATACCGACTAAGAATAAAAGTGGGCTTTTTCATTTTAAAATTTCGTGATAAACAAGGGCTATTTCGGAAGAAAATTTTCTTTGAGTATAAAAGCAATCTGATTACAATTTAATCGGGCTACCTATAAACATACCGACTGGATTACTTTTATTGAACTTCGGAGCCAAAAGCTAAACAATTTAATCGGGTTATCTGTCAATGGGCCGATTGGAACACTTTTATTGAACTTCGAAGTCGAAAGCAAACCAATTTAATCGAGTTATCAATCGGTAGGCCGACTGGAATATATTTATTGAACTTCGAAGCCAAAAGCAAACCAATTTAAACGAGTTATCTGTCAGTAGGCCAACCGAATATTTTTGCTGAACGTTGGCATCGAAAGCAAAGCAATTTAATCGGGTTATCTGTCAATAAGCCGAATGGAATACTTTTATTGAACATTGAAGCCGAAAGCAAAACACTTTAATCGGGTCATCTGTGAACAGGCCAACTAAAATAATTTTATTGAACTTTGAAGTCGAAAGCAAACCAATTTAATTGAATTATATGTCAATAGGCCGACTGAAATATTTTTATTGAACTTCGAAGCTGACAGTAAAAACACTTTAATCGGGTCATTTGTGAACAACTTGCCGACTAAAATATTTTATTGAATTTTGTCGAGTTTTCTGCCAACAGGCCGACTGGAGTACTTTTATTGAACTTCGAAGCTGAAAGCAAAACAAATTTCATCGAGTTTCTAACCTAGAATAGACTAGAAAATTCGGCTTGTACGAAGTTAAAAAAAAATAACTTGAAAAAAAAAGCTAATTAGAAGACGATCAATCGGATTATCTGTTGAAAAGTTGACTGGAAGGTTTATCGTGAGTGTTAGAGCTGTATTGTAAAAGAGATTCATCTGGCGGTCAAATACTTTTTTATCGATATACTTCCCGTTTGAAAAATTTCCTTAGAAATAAAAGCCGACTGAAAAAAAAAACTTCAGTCTGTACATCTGCCTCTAATCCGACTAGATTATCTATCTTAAACATTGGGGGGGGGGGGGCTGCCTGCCCCCCCCCCCCGCTCACTACGCCCCTGGCTATAGCTAAGCTTTTGATTGTGCATAGCTTCGAAAACTTGATATTTGAAAGGGATATTATGAAATAACATGCTGATTCAATTAACTGCAATTCCGTGTACTAGAAATATGTCTGCTTCTATAGTTTATAAGTGCACAAAATTTAATATGTGAGATCACCATTATAAAAAGAAAACTCACCAAATTTGGGTGTGCATGAGTTTACGGGTGGCGCTGCTATAAATGACTTTCTGTGGCTTTGCATATGATTGAAATTCCACCAAATTGCATACGTGCAATTTTTATTGTAAAAAAAAAAAAAAAAAAAAACCTTCATTTTTTATGCGTGTTTGTTGGTACGTGGCACTCTTAAGAATGATACAGAAGAAAGTTTTGTTACGCACACAATATACTAGTTTTTTATATTATGTGTATTTAAAAAATAATAATATCCTACAAAATTAATAAAGAATTTTTGTAATTTCTTTTTTCCTTACTTGGACGTTTTTTTAATTATTTTTTATTTTTATCTCTATTATTTATTCTTTTATTTGAAACGTAATATTTGTTATAAGTAAATCGTTTATATTGCGAGTATTTTTAAATATTAGTTAACAAAATTTGTTTGAAATGAGCAAAAACTGATATAAAAACCATATTGTTTTACTTCTGATCTCCAGTTTTCCCAGCTATATCAAAACTACATTGCATTTATTTCTTAATTAGTAACAATTGAAGATATTTTTCTGGGAATAATTGATGATAATTTTTCGTAAAATGAAACTGAAGAGAAATAAAATTTTCGTTTGTCCCACCCCCTCCCGTAGATTTACAAAAATTCCAAATTACTGTGTTTTTCCTTAATAAGTTATATAAAATAAGAAGTTTCATTGAAATCAGTGAAAAGTTATATAAAAATCTTTTTTTTTGTGTGTGTGTCTTCCACTGCTGAAAAAGCCTTTCTTTACATATCTAAGGTATTTTTCTTTAATTATTATGAAATAATAATATATAATCTTCTTGAAATTGAAAAATAAAATACTTTTTTATTTTTATTTTGTCCTCATCTCCTTCCACAAACCACTAAATATATAAGAACTCTATAAAGCCCCCCCTCCCTTTTTTTTTTTTTTTTGCTCGATAAAAATGCCAACGAAAACAATGGAAACCAGAAAAAAAGGCATTGGTGAAAATTGTAACAGTAACTTCTAAATGAGTAGAGTTACGAATATCTGTGCAAATAAAGAGAGGTGAGTCTCTATGTTTATCTGTGTGATTGACGTATGGGCTGGGCTTAAAGAGTAGTTTTCAAATGAATACAACTAACTCACGACAGTCGTGTATGTTTTGAAATTGAAGATAACATTTCCTCTTTGCTTTTAAGGTATGAAATACAAGTTCGCAATGATTTCTTTAAAAAAGAAATAAATATTTTTCTTTCTACAAATTAACTTTGGATGTAATTTAGTTGCTATATTCAGGGACGAAAACAGATATTACATTAAATTAATTTGTTATAATTTTAATAATACAGTGTAGTTTTATGATTTAAAAAAGTTTATTTTAGCTCCGCTTTAATGATTTTCAGTGCAAAATCACAATTATAAGGACAGCTCGAATCTTAGTAATTTTTTTTTCAGTTATTCTTAAAATTAATATTTTATGGGGTCTCTTTTTAGGGTGAAACAGTCAGGCTTTCTCTCTGGTATATATATATATATATATATTAGGGCTGTGCCGATTAATCGATTAATCGGTTCGGTTAATCGATCAATGCTTAGACCCGATCAATTTTTTTAATCGAGTTAATCGTATCGATTAATTCGATTAAAAATTTTCAAAATCCGATTAAAATTTTCAAACTACGAACTAAAGTAAAAATACTGTTCTGCCTACAAAATATTTTTTTTCGCATATTTTACTAAAAAACATTCTAAGAAACATCCATCAAATAATGAAAAAAAAAAAAAAAATTAAGAAATAAAAAATAAATAAATAAAACCTCTCAAAAGAAATTGTTGCACTTTTGTTGATAGAGAAAAGGGAAAGGACAGTTATTAAACAAAATGCCGCTCCATGTGCATGCTGGAGCAACTCCACCTGTCTGTAGCCTTTTACAGAAAGTGTTGGTTAGGGTAATAGTATTCTCAGAAACAAGAAGCTTTCAAAAAATAGAAATGATAAAAATTAAAAAAAAAAAAAAAAAAAAGAAAAAAGAAAAGAAGGAATTGAGATCTCCACTATCCCTCTGACGCGGGAAATGTCAACAGAGTTTCACAATATCTTCAAGCGTTTATTGTCTGTTCAGAATTGCTGATAGTAACCATTGCAGTAGAAACAGAAAATAACATTCTGTGTTCTTGTCCGAAGTGACAAAGAAGTACTAAAATATAAGAATTTGAGATTTTTAAGATAATGATATGGAATTTTGAGAATTCATTTAAAAATAGTGACACGCGAGATGGACAAGGCCTGCAAATATAAAACTAAAATATGTGTAAATTCATTTAATATTTCTTTCAAGATGAATTGAAAAAATAATTTATATAAAAAATAAAAAAAAAATAAGTGAAAATATTTATAAAAAATTAACACTTAAAGTCACCAATTATTAACTCTGAAAATTGATTTAAATTTCAGTTATGAAACAGATATAATTGATTAGAGAAAAATGTTTGAAAAAAAAAAAAATTTCTCAGTCAAACTTATGAATAATATATATATATATATATACATATACATACACAATATGAGAGTTTTATTCATCATTCAAATAAAATTATATAAAGAAAAATGAAAACCGATTAAAAATCCGATTAATCGACCGGTTAATCGATTAATGAACTACGATTAACCCAGTTAAAACACTTAATCGATTCCCACCCCTAATATATATATATATATATATATATATATATATATATATATATATACTTTTTTTATTTTTTAATATTCAGTTTCAATACCATTTCATACAGCATAGATGATATTTTGAATGCATTTAAACTATTTAAAATTGCTTTCCACTTCCATGCACTTTTCTAATATGATAAGTTAAAGTTTTTTCAACTTTTAGGCCACGGGAAAGGCAATAATACAGAAATTTCTTTCTTCAAACTATTTCTTATTGCTCTAGAAGTATAGAAAAAATGTAAGTCTTGCTGAAAAAAATATTATTACCCCCTCAAAATCTAACAAAAATCTAAGAATTCCATGTTTAAAATTTGAGTATGAATTTTCCAATATAAAAATTTCGTAAGTTATTGGAAATTTGCGAATTTCTTAACATGGCAGAATAGAGTAAAATTTCGCATATACGTCAATCTTGAGGGATATTTTCATCATAAATATGTCAAACCACTTTCGAAATATTATTTAGGATACTGGCATGAATATCATAGAGTATGATTTTTCCAATGTAAAAAATTCGTAAGTTATTTGGAATTTACGATTTACTTAAAATGGCAGAATAAGGCAAAATTGAGCATAAACTTTCATTTTGAGGATCCTAAATACATCAGACGACTTCAAAATTACATTTATGATATTTGTTTGAACATGATTGAATACAAATATTCTAATAGGAAAATTTCGTAAATTATTCGTAATTTACGATTTTACCAACATAGCGAAATTGTAAATTTTTTATATAAATATGAATTTTCAGGGTTATTGCATTGGAAATAGTAGCATGAAAACTAAACAACAGAATTGACCCTGATAAAATAAATTAATAGATTATAATAAGTAAAATATATCGAAGTGAACGGTGGATAGCCTATTAGGCGGGGATTTCATTCTGTCACTGTATGAAGCTTTGCTCAAATTCTTTTTTTTTAAACATGATTATAACATATCTCGCACTAGAAATTTATGAGAACATAAATAAGATGGGGAACTGAGTAGAGTCCACCTATGCCAACTAGTTTCTTAGAAATTTATAACTTCTTCGATTCTATAATAGATTATTTCATAATAAACAAAATTCAATATGATGTCCTGCAATTGATGATGATGATGTTTTCTTCCTGCGTGAAAATATAGGATGGCGGTCCTAAAAAATTGATGAAACAATGATCTCATGTATGCCTATTAATTATATAGATAAATGAAAAAAAAAAAAAAAAAAAAAAACTATTTTGACATTAGCTTTATTCGAATTTTTTTATGACTCTGGTAATGAATTTATTTCCTTTTAAACCGGGAAAGTATTAAAAACTGTTTTGGGGGCAACATTGTTTCTTTCTTTAAAAAAAAAAATTAAAGTTAAAATGGGGTTTTATTTAATATCTTTAGAACTAAAGACCTTACTGCGACGTTAAATAGATATTTGTCGGATTGATAAGTATGCCAACATTTGTAGCGATGGCTGGAACAGTTTACTTTTAACTAATTAAAACCTGGCATAACACGACGTTTATTTTATCAAAATAAAATCACGTTCCAGATTTTTTTTTTTGGAGTGGTCGTACCTCACACCGTTTGGGAGGCCTCTTGCTTATTATTATATGTAATATATATGCATGTATATATATATATTATAAAAAGTGACCTTCCAATTTGTTAGAAAAGCAAATTTTTTGATCAGATATATATCTTATACTTCAAAAACTTGGTCTTTAACATGTAAAGCTATACAAAAATTTCAAATAAACCAGAGAAGCATAGAGAGATGCATGTTAGGATTCACCCGAAGAGACAAAAAGAGAAACACTTGAATTAGGAAACAAACAAAAGTTGTTGATGATATTTCTAGAGTCAAGAAGTTAAAATGGAGCTACGTTGGGTATCTTGCGAGAAGAAATGATGATAGATGGATCACCAAAGTTTTATTTTGGATGCCAAGAGATAAGAAAAGACCGAGGAAGAGACACTGTGTCGTTGGAGAGCTCGTTTAGAACGAGCAGAATGGAGAGGAACTACAGAAAATAGGGCAGTTTGGAATCACCTAAGAGAAGCCTTCATATTGCAGTAGATGATAAAGGCTGAAATTGATGTTTGATGATGATATAACGACGGAATAAATAATGTAACATATAATTGCTTCATTTGAATTTTGAATAGCATTCATCACCATGCATTCTCAATTTCAAAGTAGTTTAATCAAATAAAACTGCAAAATGAATTTCAACTATTCGAAATATATACATACATTATTCTTAATTTAAACTCGTGTTTTATATTTAAAAAAAAAAAAAAAAAAAAAAAAAATCAAAAAAAGATGTATATGGTATTATTTGTTAGTTTTAAATTGCGAAAAAAATGTTTCCCACAAATTTAATTTCAGCCTATATCAATTAAACAGTTAAAAAATTTACTTTTGAGTACTGCATCCTTTTGGCAAAATTTTATTAAATCTCGTTCGCTTTAGTAAAATATAGATAATCAAAAAATTTTGTTTATTCTTTTGTTTTTTAATAAGCTATGGCTTGTTAATACTTTGCTTTCAGAAAGTGCGAAAATTATAAAAATTCAAGTACCACATTTTTTTTTTTTTTTTTTTTTTTTTTTTTTTTTAAATTATTATTATTATTATAAATCTCATTTGCTTAAGTGTCTTTCGGACTTCTGTGTTTCTTGCTACGTCATCAGTATTTCTGGTTCCACTCTTTCGAATTTGATGACCAAGCCCTCATCATATACTCTCCAGCTTTGCTTTTAGCCCCTGCTTACTACAGTTCTGTATTCGCTACTTCCTGGCTTGTAGGTGCGGTGTGTTGTACATTACGTCCTAGGTTGCCGATGTATAATAAGTCTTCATTTGGAGGTATTGTCTTCATTTGTTTTCATTTATGTCCTTGTTTGCATGTGTGTATTATGTCCTTACTTGGGGGTGTGTAATGGATCTTAATTTGCCGGTGTGTATCTCGTCTTCATTTGCCTGTGTGTAAAAGGTCTTGATTTGCCGGTGTATAAAAGGTCTTCATTTGCCTGTGTGTAAAAGGTCTTCATTTGCCTGTGTGTAAAAGGTCTTCATTTGCCGGTGTGTATCACGTCTTCATTTGCCTGTGTGTAAAAGGTCTTGATTTGCCGGTGTGTATCACATCTTCAATTGCCTGTGTGTAAAAGGTCTTGATTTGTCGGTGTGTATCACGTCCTCATTTGCCTGTGTGTAAAAGGTCTTAACTTGCCGGTGTGTATTAGGTCCTAAAAGGGCGGCGTGTATGATTTTTCTTTTATTCTGTATTTATCAGAATATAATCCGTGTATTAATTTTATGCATGTCACCATATTTTTAATTTACCAATTTCGTTTTTTTCTCAAAGCTAGATAAAATAAATAGTTTTACAGTTAAAATATGTAGTTATCTGCACAATTATGCAATGCTATATAAATAACTGAGCTGCCCTTTATGCGTCCGTAAAATTATTTATTTTTGACATTTCAGGTGTAAAAAAAATATATATATTTTATTCTGGATATTAGACACTAAATCCTTTTTATGGTATCAAATAATTGATTTTACTTTATTACACACTAGCCGCTTTTAGTAAACAACTGTTTCGCTACATATGTAACTTATGGCAGTGTAAGTCTCTTACTCGAGAGTTTTGTAGTGCCATAACCACTAATCGAGTGTATTGCTTTAATGAACTGCAATATTGACAAACATTACCAGGCTTTTGGTGTGCCGTAAAAAATACTGACTCTAATGACAAACTCCTGTTCATAAATGTCCGTGGTGTTTTCTTTCTTTGACAGACATTACCAGACTGTTCACGTATCTTGAAAAAACCCACCGTTTATATTTCTACTTGCTAATCTTTCCAATCTGATGTATTGCATTAAGCTCCCGGGTCACTTACATAACTTAATTAAAATCATTATAGTAAAATATTAAATAATTTAGCATCGCTAAAATTTCCGTTCTACATAACATTTAAAAGTAAAAAACCTCTCCCCCTCACCCCATCCCCCTCAAAAAAAAAAAAAAAAGATTCCTCCCCCCCCCCCCCCCTTTTTTTTATGACGTAAGTTTTCACCAACCCTAGGAAACAAAGTTCGAAAACAATATACAAAAATACCGTACTTATAAAAATATTATATAAACGTAAATTATTATATATATAAAAGTAAATTATTATATATATAAACGTAAATTATTTATTATTGCTAAAATTTCATTTCGATATATAGTATAAATAATTATAAGATAAAAAAAATTTTATAAACCATGTTTTTTAATTTTCTGTTGAATCATATAAACGCTACTGAAGGCAGCCGGAACCCCGGCAATTGGATAAAAGTATTAAAAAAATTCCTTGCTATCGTATTTTTTTGAGCTATTATAAAAGTTTCAAATGGCTATCTAGCCGGAAAGTTAGTTAAATGTTGATTGTAAGCTTTGTACTGGAAACGCTGCCGAAGGCAGCAGGGTTACGAAGCAATTGGATAAAAATATTTTTAAAAAGCACTTTCACCGTATTCTGAACTGTTCCGAAAGTTTCAAATGTCTAGCTACTCGGGAAGTTAGTTAAATGAATTTTCTGTTGAATCATATGAACGCTGCCGAAGGCAGTAGGGACCTGAAACAGTTGACTAAAAGTATTAAAAATATATTGCCACCGTGTTCTGAGTTATCCTGAAAGTTTCAAATATCTAGCTAGTCGGGAAGTTAGTGAAAAATCGATTGCAAACTTTGTACTGGTAACGCTGCCGAAGGCAGCAGGAACCCGAAACAGTTGGCTAAAGGTTTTAAGAAAATGCATTTTCACCGTGTTCCGAACTATTCTGAAAGTTTCAAATGTCTAGCTAGTCGGGAAGTTGGTTAAATAAATTTTCTGTTGAATCATATAAGCGCTGCCGTAGGTAGCGGGACTTGAAAAATTTGACTAAAATTATTAGAAAAATGTATTGTCACCGTGTTGTGAGCTGTCCTGAAAATTTCAAATGTCTAGCTAGTCGGAAAGTTAGTGAAAAATCGATTGCAAGCTTTGTACTGATAACGCTGCCGAGGGCAGCGGGAACCCGAAACAGTTGGCTAAAGGTTTTAAGAAAATGCATTTTCACCGTGATCTGAACTATTCTGAAACTTTTAAATGTCTAGCTAGTCGGGAAGTTAGTTAAATAAATTTTCTGTCGAATTATATAAGCGCTGCCGAAGGCAGCGGGACCTGAAATAGTTGACTAAAATTATTAGAAAAATGTATTGTCACCGTGTTGTGAGCTGTCCTAAAAGTTTCAAATGTCTAGCTAGTCGGAAAGTTAGTGAAAAATCGATTGCAAGCTTTGTACTGATAACGCTGCCGAAGGCAGCAGGAACCCGAAACAGTTTGCTAAAGGTTTTAAGAAAATACATTTTCACCGTGTTCTGAACTATTCTGAAAGTTTCAAATGTCTAGCTAGTCGGGAAGTTGGTTAAATAAATTTTATGTCGAATCATATAAGCGCTGCCGAAGGCAGCGGGACTTGAAATAGCTGACTAAAATTATTAGAAAAATGTATTGTCACCGTGTTGTGAGCTGTCCTGAAAATTTCAAATGTCTAGCTAGTCGGAAAGTTAGTGAAAAATCGATTGCAAGCTTTGTACTGATAACGCTGCCGAGGGCAGCGGGAACCCGAAACAGTTGGTTAAATGTTTTAAGAAAATGCATTTTCACCCTGTTCTGAACTATTCTGAAAGTTTCAAATGTCTAGCTATCCGGGAAGTTAGTTAAATAAATTTTCTGTCGAATCATATAAGCGCTGCCAAAGGCAGCGGGACTTGAAATAGTTGACTAAAATTATTAGAAAAATGTATTGTCACCGTGTTGTGAGCTGTCCTGAAAATTTCAAGTATCTAGCTAGTCGGGAAGTTAGTTAAAAATCGATTGCAAGATTTGTCCCTGACAAACACACAAACAAACCCACAAACAAACACACAAGAATCGAAGTTAATAAAAACATGGTAAAATAAATTCAAACAAATGCCTTTTTTTTTTTTCCTTTCTTTTTATTTTAATGATGAAAATTTTACAAAATATTCCATTTTCACAGGTAAGTATAAAAAAAATTACAGAGTATATGCATCATAATTTATTTAATATAGTTATAATAGTTGTAAAATACCTAAGGCACCCATAAATTTATAGTCCATTATAAATTCATATTTTGACCTCTAGGGCCGCTGTGAAGCACGTTAAAATAGCATCAAAACCATTCAACCATTTAAATGCACAATATATTCTAGTCTAACATAAATCCTTTCATAACAAGAATTTTTCGCCGTAAGAGATGCTGCAATTCTTTTCTTTTTCTTTTTTCCTTTCTCTCTCTCTCTCTCTCTCTTTTTTTTTTTTTTTAACATAACAAAACACTAATATCACTTCATAAAATGGTTATAAATAATTACGTCTAATAAACATTATTTATTCATATAAATTAATTATTAAATACAGTTGATAATTTTCTTCCTAAAATAAAATATTGTAATAATTATTGATTAAAAATATTTAAAAGGTATTAAATCTAGCTGTTAAATAACTATTGCACATAAAACCTACAAAATGTGTACAGTAAGTATCATGAAAAAATCAGCACTACGGATAATATAACATAATATATGTCATAACATAATATATGACATAATATATAACATAATATATGACATAATATATGTCAGCACTACGGATAATATAAATATTAAATAAGTATTAACAAATTCATCTAACCAGACTACATTCTTTAATAAACAAAGTTAAACTTTGCATGTAAAAATTAAATGCTAAACTAAGTATAATAAATGCATTTATAAAATCATTTTTAGGCAAATTCTATTATTCCTTTTATGTTGAGATTACTTTTTTAAAGAAAGCATAATAGCCCCAAACTAAGTAGGTTTAAAAAACTACTTTACTATTAACGTGGGGAAAAAAGTACAGTTTACTACAACGTAGTAAATAGTAATTATTTGCCCCTCCTTCTAAACAGGTTTCCCATCTGTTCATTCATCAATCGCCTGATATGTATTTTTACCGACAAAACGAGGACCTGAGATTTTCTACTATACACACTTCTTCCTACCTTCCTTCTCCGACACACAATCTAGATACACACTTTGCTTTAAAATACCTCCAAATGAAGACTTCCTAAATTTTTTATTCTGTTAATGTCCAGATACTAAAAATCCATTATTAAATAGTATAAGATGCGAATCTTAAATTTTGGCAACTGAGGACGTCCCCATTTGCGTGTGTGTCCCGAGTTTGAAGGTGTGTATACACACGCAAGTCCCCGATTCGCACCCCTTGCCAACACACACACACACACAAAAAAAAAAAAGATTGTAAAAAAAGGATAATAGACTCCAAATCGATTTTTCAAAAACAACTTCATACATTATTTTTGGATGCAGACTAGGCGATAGACAGATCCTGTCGAAAATCAACATCAGGAAATATTTTCATGATATTGATTTTCGATAGGAAATATTTTCTTCGATATCAAATGTAGAGTATTTCTATATCGCCTAATTTATTTTATGAAACAATTTCCAATACATAAACCCCAAAATCCAAAGGATGGAAAATTCGATTAAAATACAAAATTGGAAGATAATGGAATATCATCATTAAAAGAGAATAATAATATAATAATAATAATATAATATATAAGAGAATAATTCTATAATATTTTACATAATAATTTTAGCGGACCAACCACAAACACACACACACAGAAAAAAAAAAAAAAAAAAAAAAGATAATAGAATCAAAACTCAAAATCTTTTTTTTTTTCAAAAACAACCTCAGACAGTATTTTAGGATGCAGATTAGGCAAGAGACAGATCCATTCGAAAATAAATATCAGGAAATATTTTCATGTTTGGCCAAAATCCTATTAATTAGGTTACTCAGCCACAAAGTACTATAGCTTTATCGTCCGCAAAAGCAGAACATATTTTTAAAGCGACAACATAAAATAAAATTGTTTGGATAGTGAAATTGTTAGAAAATGCTTTATTACATCACTTACTATTAATTAA
>CAWVNO010001573.1:0-17398 GCA_963930645.1 Salticus scenicus | reverse complement strand
TGAACTACAATACAAAATTGTCAAAAATTTAAAATTTAATTATATATAAATATATTTGATTTTTTTACATATAATCTAAAATGTTTTGTCAAAATTATTTTTTTAAATTTAAAATAGAAGAATCTTTAAAAATAAAATAAAATTTTCTTTTGAGTTTGATTTTTTTTTAAAAAGTTATTTCAATTTAGCGAATACTTTATAATTTCAATATCCATAAAAAAAATCATAAAATTTAAAAAGATTTCGTGTTAAAGATTTAAAATTAGCAATTTTGTTATTTTAAATTATTTGATGTAACATTTAAACCGATAATTTTATCACGACATGATAAAAATACTCAAATAGATGAAAAACAAACCACTTGAAAAAAGTTCATGGGAAATTCTAGAAAAATTATAAAAAGAAATATTTATCTTATCGCTATTTGATAATATATTCGAGTAGGTCGAAAAACAAACCACTTCAAAAAGTTTATCGAAATTCTAGAAGTTAAAAATAATATTATCTTATCGCGCCACTTCAAAAAGTTTATGGGAAAAGTCTAAATGAATTCTTAATGTTTTGTAAGAGACGTCAAAATATTATTTTCTCGCCTTTATCCCGAAAGAATCCTTGACATGAGGTCAAGTGTCTCCTAAAATTTTCAAGATATCATCTGATATCTACACGATAAAAATTGTTTTGCTCGGCCTGAATATAAACTTTCCCAGAGAAATTCGAGTGGTTTCTTATCATTCCTTCGAGAAAAAACTCGTTTCTCAACCTGTTTTTTTCCCCGCGGGTCAAGTGCTCGTTGACCTCGTTTTTCCGATATGAAACGGCCGAGCAGTATATATAGAGAGGCTTTTCCGTTTTCTCATTCAGTTTCTTTGCTTTCTCTCCGTAACATCAACACGATGGAGTGCCCGATTTGTCTGGAAATTATCGACGAAGAAAATAAATTTATATTGCGGCGATGTTCTCATCAATATCACAAGTCCTGTTTGCGAGAATGCTTTAAATATGTGCACGATAATAGACAAGCGAAATGTTCGATGTGCAGAGAGAAAATTTTCTTCGAAGGGCTCGAAGAAAAGTTGGGACTTCCGCCTCGGACCAGCCACTTCGAGGACGAGGAATATTCCGGAAGTCCCGACTTGCCTCTGAGTTTCATCAGAAGATATTTTCCGAATCGGTTATCTGACGATGCCTCGTCTGCCGCCACCTCGTCTGCCGCCGCTTCGCCTGCCGATGCATCACCTGCCGATGCCTTGCCTGCCGATGCCTCGTTTGCCGATGCCTCGTTTGCCGTCACTTCACCTGTCCATCCCTCATCCACTGCTGCCTCATCTTTCCATGCATCAACTTCTCATCAACAAGAGACTTTCACATCTTCCCATGCCTCAGCTTACCATACCTCAACTTCCCGTGCATCGACTTCCCATCGACATAATTTGCCTCCGAGACGAAGAAATGTAAGTCACAATAATTTTTCAAAAGTTAAAAAATTATCTCTAAAAGTTAAAAAAAATTTGGAAAAATCTTTGGTTAATTTCAATAGTTCAGGACAAGATATCGAAAAAATGATGAGATTATCTTCTTCTTTTGTTTTAAATTATAAACTAGATAAATTATATGAGAGTTACCAACGCTTACAAAATGAGCAATCTAAATTTTTAAGAGAATTTGTAGAAAATATTGACTTGTAAAAACTTAATTTTTTTACAAGTCAATATTTTTTATAAATCATAAATATATCAGAGTTAAATTTATTAAATTTTCTTTATTTTTTTTTAAAATTATAAATATATTCAAGTTAAGTTCTTAATTTTTTTAATTGTAATTATAATTTAATATTATATAAGTAGCCAGACTTACATTTCTTCTTTTCAAAAAAATTGCATCTCATGTGTTATATATTGTAAATATTATTTATTTTGTACATAAAAAATTCATCACATGTGTATATAAACTGTAAAATTTTGTAAATAAATTTTTTTATTGTTACTATATTTTTGTTTGTTTTTCTTCTTGTATTTTAAAGTCTTTTAATATATCTTAATAACAATTTTTTATAGCTTGAAGCTATAAAAGTAAAGTTATTAAAAGTAAAAAAATGGGGTCGGACAAGGTATTGTTAGCCATTCGGTTAACAATACCTTGTCCGACCCCATTTTTTTACGTTAAATTTTTTACCAATATTGAAAAAAAATGTTTTTCCACTTGAAACTTTTCATTTAAAAAAATAAATCTTTATCCATAAAAATAAATAGAATTAAAAATTTAAAAAAAAATTCTTATATTGAGTAAATAATTTAACATTTTATGATATCATATTTTTAAAATCATCTCGAAAATTTTTGAATTATATATATTTATTATGATCCATTTTAGAATGACACTATAAAAAATATAAGTAAATTTTTATTTTTCAGAATCATCCCGAAAAATTTTTAAATTATAAATATTTACTATTGTCCATTTCAGAATGGTAATATAAAAAATAATGTATTAAGTAAAAATCTATTTGTCTAAATCGTAAATTTTTTAATTATATGTATTTACTATTGTCCATTTCAGAATGGCAATATAAAAAATAATATATTAAGTAAAAATCTTTTGCATTTCTATTTGTCCGAGTCATCTCAAAAAAATTTTAATTATATATATTTACTATTGTAAATTTCAGAATGACAATATAAAAAATAATGTAGTAAGTAAAAATCTTTTGCATTTCTATTTGTCCGAGTCATCTCAAAAAAATTTTAATTATATATATTTACTATTGTCCATTTCAGAATGGCAATATAAAAAATAATGTATTAAGTAAAAATCTATTTGTCTAAATCATCAAATCATCTCGTAAATTTTTCAGCAAGCCTCGATCGTCAAATATTTTATTAGAAATCTTTAATATACTTAAACTTACGATTGTTATCGGTAAATTAGGATATTGTTCTCGAAATGTCTAAAAACATTTTAGCGTTTAGCGGTAAACTCGCAAATTTTTCAGCAACCTCAATCGTCAAATATTTTGTCGTATATAAGTTCATTGTTTGGTCCGTGGACAGATAACTCAAAAAAATTTTAATGATTATAAAAAATATTTTAATGATTATAAAAAAAAATTTTAATTATATTATTTTCTATAGCTCATTTTAAAATGACGACTCATTAAAAGTCTAAGATGTGGTGAAATTTGAAATATCGAGATGTTATCTCAAATATAAAAATTCTAATTACATATTGTATTTTCTAAGTTATATTTTTCCATGTCAATATAAATATATGACAAAGAAAAGTGTTCAATGAAATATTTCAAAACGTTTTTACTGGTGATAATCATAGACTTATGACCTGATAGTCATAGATTTTCCACCTGAAGATGAAAAGTTTTCACCTGATGAGCAATTTTTCAAAAAATGAATTAGAAAACTTAGTTGATCTTCTGTGATAATCATAGACTTATGACCTGATAGTCATAGATTTTCCACCTGAAGATGAAAAGTTTTCACCTGATGAGCAATTTTTCAAAAAATGAATTAGAAAACTTAGTTGATCTTCTGTGATAATCATAGACTTATGACCTGATAGTCATAGATTTTCCACCTGAAGATGAAAAGTTTTCACCTGAAGATGAGCAATTTTTCAAAAAATGAATTAGAAAACTTAGTTGATCTTCTGAAAGAACAAATGAAAATACATCGCTGAATTATTTATAACGAACCGATATCTATATTGCCAAGAAAATACCGTCCGCATTCTATTTATCCGATTCATAACTGAGTAAAAGAACCGGATCAATGTCTATGTTTAATGCATCATCTATATTGCCAAGAAAATACCGTCCGCATTCTATTTATCCGATTCATAACCGAGTAAAAGAACCGGATCAATGTCTATGTTTAATGCATCGTCTATATTGCCAAGAAAATACCAAAGGACAGATAATTCATGTTATGTAATATTTTGTCGATAAAAATTATTCGAAACTTTGTAAGTTTTTACAAGAGTAGAAAATTTCATATTCTGAGCCGAATCAATGTCTATGTTTAATGCATCGTCTATATTGCCAAGAAAATACTAAAATTAAAATACTACGATGTTATGTAATATTTTGTCGATAAAAATTATTCGAAACTTTGTAAGTTTTTACAAGAGTAGAAAAATTTCATATTCTGAGCCGGATCAATGTCTATGTTTAATGCATCGTCTATATTGCCAAAGGACAGATAATTCATGTTATGTAATATTTTGTCGATAAAAATTATTCGAAACTTTGTAAGTTTTTACAAGAGTAGAAAATTTCATATTCTTATCCGGATCAATGTCTATGTTTAATGCATCGTCCATATTGCCAAGAAAATACTAAAATTAAAATACTACGATGTTATGTAATATTTTGTCGATAAAAATTATTCGAAACTTTGTAAGTTTTTACAAGAGTAGAAAAATTTCATATTCTGAGCCGGATCAATGTCTATGTTTAATGCATCGTCTATATTGCCAAGAAAATACCAAAATTAAAATACTACAACAAATATGAACAGGAAAAATATTTCCCTTCCCACGAAATAATAAATATGTCATTTCAGATGAAATATATTGTTGCAGAATTTCCTAGTCCTTTTAATAGATTTTAATAAAAATTCTTTCAAATATCGATTTTTTGCCGATTCATACAATCAATGTACGATCGATGGAAAAATTATTGTTGCAGAATAATAATATTATTAATTAATAATTATTACCAATTAATTATTTATCTCATTATTTTTTCAAATTTACAAAAACAATATTGTTTTTATAATTTTAATAAATTATAATCCGGGACTCGAACCCAGAACTTCAACTATAATTTTTTATTATTTATATTCTACATCTAAAAACACTAATACAATATTTGATGATTGAGGCTGCTGAAAAATTTGCAAGTTAAACGCTAAAATGTTTTTAAACGCTCAAAAATGGAAGACATTTCGAGAACAATATTCTAATTGAGCGATAACAATCTTTTTGAAATTATAACGTAAGTTTAAGTATATTAAAGTAAATATTTTTAGACGCAATGGAAGACATTTCGAGAACAATATCCTAATTTAGCGATAACAATCTATCACAAATAATTTTGGTCTTTTTGTAATTACTGCTAGTTTGAAATTATAACATAAGTATATTAAAGAAAATGTTTTTAGACACAACGGAAGACATTTCGAAAACAATATCCTAATTTAGCGATAACAATTTACACCTTTTTCTGTCAGATATTAATATTTGACGATCGAGGCTGCTGAAAAAATTGCGAGTTCACCGGGAAACGCTAAAATGTTTTTAGACGCTCAAAAATGGAAGACTAGTTTGAAATTTCCGTTTGAAATTATAAAGTAAGTTTAAGTATAATAAAGATTTCTTCTTGTTATTTTTATATATGAAAATTTGAAAGTTCATCAGGAAACGCTAAAATGTTTTTAGACACTCAAAAATGGAAGACATTTCGAAAACAATTGGTTTTTTTGTAATAAACCGCTAGTTTGAAATTTCTGTTTGAAATTATAAAGTAAGTTTAAGTATAATAAAGATTTATTCTTGTTGTTTTTATATGTGAAAAATTTGCATTTCTGTTTGAAATTATAAAGTAAGTTTAAGTAATTATTTTTCTATTGTTCTTTCAGAGAATTAATTTTTATATTGTTACTCGAAAAATATATTTATGAAACTGGAAGACTATAAAAAGATATTTTTTATTGGAAACGATTTGATATTTAAAAAACAATCTCATTCATACCTGCCAACTTTGAAGAAACGGAGATTTTATAAGCAGCATTTTCAGGCCTAGAAAACATTGATGTAATTTCGACATATGACGGTATTTTAATAGCTTAATCCATGGGTTAAATTATCAAAAAGTAAAAAGTTATACGAGTAAGTTAAATTTAATTATTAAATAAAAATTAAGTAATTATTAATTAAAAATAGTAATATATATAGAGATTCATGATATTTTTTTTCAGCAAAAGCAAAATTTTGCTTAAAAAAATGAAGGTTTGTTGAAGTTTTGAATAAATTATAGGTATAACTTTAAAATCTTCAGAATAACGGAGAAATGTTTGATAATAACGGAGAATGGAAGACGGTCCCAAAATAACAAGAAATCTTTGTCAAATATCGGCTTTCTACCAATTCATACAATAAATATACGTTTTTTACAGATAATAAAATCTTTCGTTTTGAAAAAAGTCATGGATTTCGTGAAAAACTACCGATTACCAATCTTTCTTCATCCATAACTTGGTCGGAAGTTAGTTAAAAATCGATTGCAAGATTTTGTCCCTGAAGAATACAAAATTCATAAAAAACATGATGGTATAACTTAATATTAAAAATTTATACCAAAATTATATCTGCAAATGTGAATAAAAATCAACTTACAATACATTTAATCGCAGAAAATCAAATATGATATATTGTTTCACTCAGTAGAAATTATTTATGAAGATTTATTTTTCATGATAAATAGAAATTTTTATCTCACGGAAAACCCCGTTTTAAAAGAAAGTCAATTTCATGAACTTCCGTCACTGCAAAATTTCCTTTTACCTTTTTGGAAAACTTAAACGGAAGACCTATATTTGAAACATTTATTTTAAGGGCATTGTCGAGTTCTTTTTAAAATGC
Organism: Salticus scenicus; assembly: GCA_963930645.1. Lineage (NCBI taxonomy): Eukaryota > Metazoa > Arthropoda > Arachnida > Araneae > Salticidae > Salticus > Salticus scenicus. Next base: position 10,744 of record CAWVNO010001573.1, on the reverse strand, counting down.
ACCGTATTGAGGACCCCCCTTAAATTTTATCTATTTTTCCTTTTGACAATTAATATTTTTTATATTTTTCAATTTCACATTGAAAGGTTAAAAGAGGGAAATGTCAAAACCATACCTTTTTCGTGTTTTCGTAATTCTCAATATGTAAGTTTTGTCAGTTTACAGAATCGTTCTAAAAAATAAAAGCATCGAGGTAGAACAGGATGTTATTAAACGAAACATTTCAAAGTTCAAAAGTCATTTCTTTTTTCCCACATCCTTTTAATGTTCTAGAAAGAAAAACTGGCACATGATATATTTGAGACCTCTCAAAAGAATCAAACATTAATCATATAAAACTGAAATGCAGTGATATATTTAGAAATCAAATAAATTGTAACATTTCCTTTTCGAGAAAATGTGATGTCTGAGGTCAAAAGTTCAAACTTTCTCATAGTCAGGTTTCATATTTTTCTTCTAAGAGTAATAAATTATGATCTTGAAATATACTGTCAATCATCAAGAAAAGGTGATGACTTAACCGATATTATCTTAGATAACTAAAAAAAAGTAACCTATATAAAATTATATAAATAGTGTACACTTTCACATATTATCAATAAAACCGCCATTTTTTCAAAAAGATTCCTTTTCCAACGACCCTATCGATTTTGGTAAGTACTTATTAAATATCATAATTTTAACTTAAGGTATTAATGAGTTTTTAAAATATTTTATCTGTCGACTGTATATATATTTCCGTTTATAAATACTTCTATATTTTATTTTAAATTTTATTCCTTGATATAAAAACTTTAATTTTTTGAATAAAAAATAAATAAAATTTATAAATAATGGTTATGCTTAAAAAAAGAAAAAATAAAAAATTTAAATCCATGAACTGAATGTCTAAAAAATTATAATTAAAATAAAATAATTATAAATTTATTTAAATATTTATCAAAATTAAAAGTAATTTAATTTTTAACTCCATATTGTTCTTTATAAAGGGACCTAACCTGTATTTAAGTGAATTTGAAAGAGGGGGGCTATCCTATATTTAAGTGAATTTTGAAGTCAACCACAGAAAACTCTAAACTGCCAAATTGAGAAATGTGTCCCAGAATTGAAGACAAATTTTTGAATTAATTTTTGAATGACTAATAAATATAATTTTACAAATAAATAATGTAACTTATTCTAGGTAATTTTTATACTGCATATATTATGCAATTAGCTTCATCGTTCGAAGTTTTCCGTGGTTTTCTTCAAAAGATTAAAACTAAAAATAACTAAATTAAAAATAAAAAGCATCCATTATTCTTTTAAAAAATGATAATAATTTTAATGAAAAGAAAAAATAAATCGTGATTCAAAATTTATTTCTTATTCTCACAACAACAATAATAAAGTTTTAACTTTTAGAAATGTTAGGATCCATTAACGGCCAAATGGTTTCGTCATTGAAGCTATAGACATGAGGAACCGAATTTGATCCCAAGTCACGTTCGTCAGTCTAGTCGTTCAGAGTTTACCTAATTTTTACCTCAAAGAATTTTTCTAATTTACAAATATATTGCAAAAAAATATTATTTATCGACATAAAAAATAAAATTTGTCACTAAAAGAAAGTATTTAATTCTTAAATTACATTTATTATAATTCGATATTTTATTTTACAATTTAAATAAAAATAATTTTTATTTTTTTTAGCTTTTAAATATGGAAAACGAAAAGTTGTGCGCCATCTGCTACGAGGAAATATACACTCCCTTCTTTTTAAGGTGTGGTCATAGCTACCATAAAGAATGTGTAAAAGATTACAGCAAACATATATCAAATATGATTGATAATTTTCTATGTCCGAAATGTCGTAGAAATGTGTATGATGATGAACTATTTTATTCATTGTATACGAATAATTTTGAAGAGACAATTATTAATAATAACGCTATATTTTCGACGTCAGTTGAAATTATAGAAGATGTAAATTTTCAATTTGCGAGCCAAAATATCAGAATTGGCTCACCTTCTTCCATAAATGAAATTTCATCAAGCGTAATTAATCCAATTCCCTCAACTTCTACAAGCGTAATTAATCCAATTCCCTCAACTTCTACAAGCGTAATTAATCCAATTCCCTCAACTTCTACAATTAATGTAGAAGATTCAATAAATGAAATTGCATCAAGCGTAATTAATCCAATTCCCTCAACTTCTACATTTAATGTAGAAATGGATAGAAATGATACGGAATTTACAGAAATCAATGCAATCACCCCATCTTCCTTATCTACTTTAGAAATAGATGCAAACACGATTTCCGAAAATTTAAATTTGGAAGATGTCGATTCTAGAAGAAAATTAAAAATGGAGCCTGTAATTAAAATAAAAAAATTAAAACTAAAGCATAATTACATTGAAACCCGCAATAAAAAAAAGAGAAAAGAAATTGATGAGAAAAGAAAATTGTATTATCAAATTGATGTAAAAATATCTAAGATAAATCAACTATTTAACACTACAAATAATGATATTATGAAATTATTAAATACTGAAAATGATACAGACGTAAAACAACTATATGTAAAATATCTAAATATACATGAAAATATGCTTTCCTTTTATAAAAAATTTAAAGATCTTATCTAAATTGCATATAATTTCTTGGCAAACAATTCTTTTCATGAAATTGACGTCAAGATGACTGTATTTTAATTTCTTGGCAAACAAGTGATTTGATTATCGCATGACAAGTTTTCCTCGTTACGCTTTACCCGAAAATTGTACTTCTAAAGAAATATATACGATTATCTGTTGGTTGTTTCGAAACAAATATACAAGATTTCTTGGCAAACAAGAGATTTTGCTTATTCTGTGAATATGTTAATTATTAGGCAAACAATTCTTTTCATGAAATTGACGCCAAGATGACTGTATTTTAATTTCTTGGAAAACAAGTGATTTGATTATCGCATGACAAGTTTTCCTCGTTACGCTTTACCCGAAAATTGTACTTCTGAAGAAATATATACGATTATCTGTTGGTTGTTTCGAAACAAATATACAAGATTTCTTGGCAAACAAGAGATTTTGCTTATTCTGTGAACGATATTATGTTAATTATTAGGCAAACAATTCTTTTCATGAAATTGACGCCAAGATGACTGTATTTTAATTTCTTGGCAAACAAGTGATTTGATTATCGCATGACAAGTTTTCCTCGTTACGCTTTACCCGAAAATTGTACTTCTGAAGAAATATATACGATTATCTGTTGGTTGTTTCGAAACAAATATACAAGAGATTTTGCTTATTCTGTGAACGATATTATGTTAATTATTATGTATATATTATTATATAATTTTATTATTATTATTTTTATAAAATTGAAAATTTTATTTACCAATACTTTTAATTATACATAAATTGAATTATAGTATTCGGCGCTACGTCGCCACAAAATAATTCTATAATTAATTTACAAATTGAAAATAAATTGATAATTATTGTATTTGTAATATATATACTAATAAATTTGTTCAATTATATATAGTCTGTTTTATTTTCTAAATTGTTATTTTGTATTAAATTGAGATTCAATCTTTTTTTCATCGTCATTTTTTAACGTGTTGCCCTTACAGAGAAAAAGCTGAAAGTGAATGAAAAATACCGACTTATAAATAAAAAATAAAAAATGACTTAAAGGTCACTTCCAGTCTAAAAGGTTATTTTTTTATACGCCCAAGTAAAGTGAAAGTAAACTCACAAGTTATTTTTTCTTCTCAAGTAAAAGTGATTTCTAATGTTTTTTTTAAAATACGAAATATTTAATTTAATCTTTTTATATATTACTTAATATATCTATATTTGGTAAGAGTTATATTTTTCTAAATTATTGTTTTCATTAAATTTAATTAATATAAAATAATTATAGATTTAATCTTCTATTAATTTATATAAAAATGTGAACGATGGAAAAAATAATATTATTTATCGTATATAAGTTTTTTCGTATTCATATTTAGAGAATTTCCTAGTCTTTTTTAATAGACTTAACAAGAAATCTTTTTCAAATATCGACTTTTTATCGATTCATACAGTAAATATACGATCGATGGAAAAGTTATTATTGCAGAATGATATTATTAATTATTAAGTAATTATTACCAATTAATAATTTATCTCATATTTTGAAATTTACAAAAACAATATTGTTTTTCCTATAAAAAATTATAGTTGAAGTTCTGGGTTCGAGTCCCGGATTATAATTTTAATAAATTATAATCCGAGACTCGAACCCAGAACTTCAACTATAATTTTTTATAGGGGATCGAGTGCTTCAATAATTTATCTGTCGACTGTCAGAGAAGGCTTTAGTATCATAAAATAATACATACACCCGAATTTACGGTACCTAGCAATACTTTTCATTTTAACATTAAGTGTCCCAAATAATTTTGGATTACGAAAATGGAAAATATTTTGCAAGATAAAGCCGATTTTTTAACTGTGAGCTTTAAAACTAAAGCGTAAATCGACTCTGTGAAAACTCTAAACTTGGGAAGAGGACTTTTCTGTATAACGGCGTTCAGGGGTTCACTAGTCGGCCACACCCATACTGCAACAATTTATATTTTTTCTCTTTACACCGAGGACAATCAAAACGATAAGGCTAAACTTGTAAAATAATTATTCAATTTTAATTTGCTTTCAATAACCATAAGTTCAAAGCCCAGGAAAAAGAGTTTTTGAAAAAATTCGGTAGGAATAAATATTTATATATAGTTTCAAATATACTTGAGGAAAAAAAAAAAAAAAAAAAAAAAAAAAAAAAATTTTTTTTTTTTTTTTTTTTTTTTTTTTTTAATATTTGTTAGAAACGATTTTCGAAAGTTGAATTTCCCTTCGAGTCCAAGATGTAGTTGTTTTCATTTTTGAAAATTAATTAATTCTAATTTGAAATTGATGATTGGTTAATTAATTTTCAAAAATGAAAATGACTACATCTTGGACTCGAAGAGAAATTCAATTTTCGAAAATCTTTCTGACAAATATATTAAAAAAAAAAAAAAAAAAAAAAAAAAAAAAAAAAAAAAAATTTTTTTTTTTTTTTTTTTTTTTTTTAAATTATTATTTAAGGAAAATAATTATATTGCTTTCAACCTTTCTTCTAGTGTTTTTATATGTTCTTCTAATTTTGCGATATAATCTTCTTGCTCTTGAAATTTTCCTTGAAATTTTTTTATATAATCATCCTGCTTTCGTAATCTTTCTTCAATTTGTTTTATGTAATTATCTTTCTGTTGTAATTTTTCTTCTAAAATTTTAATATGGGTGTTTTGTTCTTGGACTTGATCGATTAATCTTTTATTTTCCGCCTTCAACTCTGCTATTGAATTCTCATACAATTGATATATTTTTGCTTGACTGTTTTTATTTTCCTTTTTCAAAGATGCAATTTCCTTTTTCAAATACGCATTTTCATTTTTCAAATACACATTTTCATTTTTCAAACATGCATTTTCTTTTTCTAAACCATTATTTGCATTTTTTAAATCGGACATTTCAGTCATTAAATTATTGACTTGTCCTTTTAAAATTTCAATGTCAGATTCCAACTTCCAATTTCTTTCTACGATAGATCTGGCAATTCATAAATTTGTCTGGTCACGCGGGAAATTTTAGGATTAAGATCACTTTTATGTTTCTTCAAACAATATTTTTCAAAATTTATCAGTAACAGCGATTCTTTACACCGAGGACAATCAAAACGATAAGGCTTTAGTTTCAAACTTGTAAAATAATTATTCCATTTTATTTGTTTTCAATAACCATAAGTTCAAAGCCAGGAAAATGAGTTTTTGAAAATATTCGGCTGGAATTAATATTTATATATAGTTTCAAATATACTTAAAAAAAAAAAAAAAAAAAAAAAAAAAAAAAAAAAAATCGGAGAATACATTTTAATTTAAAATATTTTTAGAACATGTCTGAGGAGGAAAAAAAAAAAAAAAAAAAAAAAAAAATTTTTTTTTTTTTTTTTTTTTTTTTTTTTTTTTTTTTAATTATTTAAGAAAAATAATTATATTGTTTTCAACCTTTCTTCTAATTTTGCGATATAATCTTCTTGCTCTTGAAATTTTCCTTGAAATTTTTTTATATAATCATCCCGTATTCGTAATTTTTCTTCCAGTTGTCGTAATTTTTCTTCCAAAATTTTAATATGTGTGTTTTGTTCTTGGACTTGATTGATTAATCTTTCATTTTCCGTTCTCAGTCGACAATTTTCCGCCTTCAACTCTGCTATTGAATTCTCATACAATTGATATATTTTTGATTGACTGTTTTTATTTTCCTTTTTCAAAGATGCAATTTCCTTTTTCAAATACGCATTTTCATTTTTCAAATACGCATTTTCATTTTTCAAATACGCATTTTCATTTTTCAAATACACATTTTCATTTTTCAAACATGCATTTTCTTTTTCTAAACCATTATTTGCATTTTTAAAATTGGACATTTCAGTCATTAAATTATTGACTTGTCCTTTTAAAATTTCAATGTCGGATTCCAATTTCCAATTTCTCTCTACGATCGGTCTGGCAATTCTCAAAATTGTCTGGTCGCGTGGTCTCGGCGTCCACACTTCGTCCCGTACGATTTCGTAAAAACAATTTCCTCCTTCGGCTTGCTTCTTTAACCAAACCTCGTCGTCCAGGTTTACATTTTCAGAATCCATTTCGAAATATAATTTTCGACCCTCCGTCAAATAACAAAAATGATTCGTTTTCTTTTCCGTAGGTAGGAATTTCTTATCCAACGGTAAAACCAATCCGCCTCGAAAACCATAAAAATCTCTAATCCTCTGTCGATAAGTCTGACCTTTACGAATCAGGGGACCTTTCACCAACTGATCCGGCGAAATATTTTGGAAAATTTCTTGATACATTTGTTCGAAAATACCCCCGTCCCATTGCAAGGCCAGAGGTAATCGAAAATCGATCGGTAAAGTCTCAAAAATATAAAAATGTTTATTTTCCAAAGGACCTTTTTTCATTTTCATACCGTCTTTCATGAAATTACATCTCGATCGCCTCTTGCTCAAATACCCCAACGTATTGACGAAGTGCATGGGACCCTCGAATCGTTTTAATTTTTTCGACATGAAATTTTTATAAGGTTTATCTTTGGGTTTCACGTGAGGCCAAATATTTTTTTCGAAATAACCTTTCGGCGAAGAGACGACGATCATGTGTCGGTGTTGCCGATGCCACGGTAAAACATCTTTGCCGCCGTCGCACCAGCATGAAAAAGGTAAAATGCCGACATCTCCTTCGCCCTCCCATTCTTCATTTTCCATGACTCGAAGAAAACTTTCAAAAGCCACGGCTTTGACCATCACTTGAAACCAATCCGCTCCGAAATCTTTCGTTTCGCAATATTTTCGAACGCAGGTGGCGGCCAGATTTAAATTTTCGTCTCTGAAATAAATGACCTTATTCTTTTCGCCCTCGAAACGCCTCAGATAGGAATGTTCGAATGCCGCCTTTGGTAAAAGATTACGGATACTTTCATCGTGATTGAAAAGAAATCTCGAAACGCATAAAAAATCAGTGTTTAAAAACTTCAAATTTTCCATTTCTTGAAAAGAGGATGTCGGTTCATCGGTAGAATTCGTCGATACTGTAGCGGGTTTCGCCACCTTTGAATAAGTTGTCTTTACAGCAATGAAATTTCTAAAGCAAGCCAATAAATGATCCGTATGACTAAATTTCTTCTTAGGTTTCCATGTCACAGCTCCCAGACACCACACACAGCAAATTTCAGGATTTAGTTCACGTTTATGTTTTTTCAAACAATGCTTTTCAAAATCTTTCGGTAAGAACGATCCTTTACACCGAGGACAATCGAAACGATGAGACTTTCTTTTCAAATAAGTATAATAATTGTTTAATCTTAATTTGCTATCGGAAACCATAATAGTTTAAAGCCATAAAAAAATATTTGGGAAAAAGAAGTTGGAGACAAAAAATTGCACGTTTTATATATGTTAAACGTATTAAAAAAAAAAAAAAAAAAAAAAAAAAAAAATATTTTTTTTTTTTTTTTTTTTTTTTTTTGTTTAAAACTCACTAGTGCATCAACGGAAAATCATGCAAAATCTTCAATTAATAAAACGGAATATCTGATCGGTTATCCGAACGCATTGTAAAATATCCTATAAAAGATGACTCGGTTATCCGTATCATAGGCATTATCCGAACAATTAAAAAATCCGCCAAAAGCCATAAATATATAATGAAAAATCCCAAATATATAACGAAAAAACCTCAAAATTTAACGATATAGTATAAATATTTTCTGTACCATCATCCACTGCACGTCACCATGTAAGCCCAATAATCGGCGACTCTTTCAAGTTTTGGAGAGAAAAGATTTTTGAAAATTCAATTTTCCTTCGATCCAAGATGTGGTCGTTTTCATTTTTGAAAAATTAACTATTAATTAATAGTTAATGAATAGTTAATGAATAGTTAATTAATAGTTAATTTTTTTTATTATCTATATAAAAAACTTGCATTTTTAGTCTTTAACAAAAATATTTTTTTAAATATTGTATGATATATAACTAATGACTATTAAACAAATTACAAGTTATATTTTTATTTTAAACCAATATTGGTAATACATCAAATATAAAAAAAATGGGTCGAACAAGGCATCGTTAAAGGTTAAAACGTAAAAAGACAAAAGTCTTTTTGAACCTTTAACGATGCCTTGTTCGACCCATTTTTATCATTTATTTATTATTTTACAAAAATAATATTTACAATACAACATTATTATATAATATAATACAACATGCAAATAAAAAAAAATATGAAAATTTTTAGAAAAATCATCATTTTCAAATATTCAATTTCATATTTTACAAATCTAAAAATGGTCCTCTATCGAACATATAGGTTTCTTTGACACCATTATCCTTATCCAATAGTCTATAATTAACTTGTATCTGTTCTGCCCAAATCGATTCCATGGGATACATGTATCTCTCTTCTTTCTGACATTCATCGCAGTTTCCATCGATGCACTCCATAGTAATTCCATTATTATAATATGAGCGTATCAAAAAATGTTCGTCGTAAGGATCATAAAAGTCTTTCAAAATAGTCGTTTCTCCTAAACTGTACTGTTCGGAATCCCAATACATTATTTTCGATTTATGATCGACAGCTAGAGTTTGACGGCCAGTCGTCAAAACATAATATGTTAAACTTTCAAAATTTTCAATGGGTCGATACTTTTCCGCAAATTCAGTCTGGAAATACGATATTATGTCTGTCGTTTTCAAATTTTTCGAATACATTTGTTCTACGGGTTTTGTCATATCCCCGATGTTCAAATACGGAAAAGGCAAATAAGTATCGTCCGGATAGTATGGCTTGAAAAATCCAAAATGTCGTATGCATATAGCCATATTTTTCAAATCCGTGTACACGTAGCACGGTTCGCTGTCTGGGTCGAGATACCATCCGTATTTGACCATCCGAGTGATTTCTAAAAATTGACTTTCAAACGATGTCCATGCAGATGGATGGAATATCATGTTCTCCAATTCGGATATATGAGATAGTCCGTTAATTTTATCGAAGAACGAAACATATTTTTTCAAAATGTTTATCTTGACATCAAAAGGCAAGTTCAAAAACGGAAACGATTCTGTCATCTCGGTCATGGTCAGATTTTAACTTTTTCAAACACACAAATTTTTTTTTTCTTCAAAGTAAAAGAAAAAAATATATTAACTTTTCAACTACACGCAGCAGCATAAAATGAAATACTGAATCGATCTGGGTCTCGTTCTTCCTTTTTATATGATTTAATCTCAAACTAAAACCTATTTTTTTTTCTCGTGTGCAAAAGAGTGATCTGATAACTTTCTGTGAAAAACATGTAACCTTTTAAACTTTTGACTTTTAAAAGGATCTGATAATATGAGATTACGATTTGACCTCAAAAAGAAATAAGATTAGATTTTTATCTTTCTGGGAAAAACATGCAACCTCTTAAACTCGAACCATTTCATCATGACCTGATATAGATTGAGCAATCTTTTTTCTCTCAAAGCACTTAAAGATACGAGGAAAACTCAAACCATTTTATCATGACGTTGATAGATTGGGGTTAAGCAATCTTTTTTCTCGAACCACTTAAAGATATCATGTTGATAGATTAGGGTTAAGCAATCTTTTTTTCCTCGAACCACTTAAAGATATGACCTGATTATTTTAAGCGTGAGAAACAAGATAATGTATAAAAGAAAAAAATATTTTTTTTAAAGGAATGAGGTCAGATGATTATTTTTTTTTCGTAACCCGATTATCTAAACATAAATTTTTTTTTTCCTTTTTAATCTTCTATAATGTATTCCATATCTTTCAACTCTTCTCTTACTCGATCGCACATTTCCAACAAACAAGTTTGTTTTTTATTTTGATGATACAAAGCATAGTTTCGTACCTTTGTCCGAAAGTCTTTAACGATTTGAAATAATTGGTGAACGTCACTCTTTTCTTCGTCGTACATGTCCGAATTTATTAAGCCGAAATATTTATCGGTAACCCATAAAATATAAGAAAAACAATATTGAATCCACGATTTGGATAACCTACCCAAATGTAAAGATAAATATTTTGTATATTTTTCCAACAGTTTGAGAGCCAAAGGTATATTTAAATTGTCTAATAAAGCGGCATTT
>CAWVNO010001571.1:0-13000 GCA_963930645.1 Salticus scenicus | reverse complement strand
TTTTAAGAACTTACAAACAAATTAAATTGCTTAAAATAAAGAAATTTAAATGTACTTCAGCAAAATTCTATTGAAAACAACAGTATATCCGCGCCGAAGTAGGGAGGAATGACAAGTGGCGCCCTCAATATTTACCAAAAATTTAGATCACAGTTTCGTAGCTTTCGCCCATTGGACCTTCAACTCCTATTAATATTACTCCGTGGTGCCTTCTATTTAGAATTTCGCGAACCGGCAGGCATGTGAAGTTTCCCAGTCACTTAAAAGACTATCTTCTGTAATCATTTTCACTGGGAAGGGGGTGTGTAGTGTCGCATCGATTAATCGTATCGGACTTCAAGTTTCAGTTTAAGTTTGTCAGAACTGTATGGCAACGATAGAACTTTTCGAACAATGACAACAAAGTCGCTATTTTGTTTGTGATCCAGAAAATGTACGAAATATTGTATTTTATCGTCGTTAATTGATTGTAAATAGTAAATTATCAATTCTTAAGGAGTCAGAGAAGCGTTATTTTCATTTAATGTCACAACACATCGCTTCACATCTATTTCAAGGAAAAGCCATTTATTTTTTATTTACGTTAAAACAATGTTTTATAAAGAAAATATAGATACACATATACCCACTCTTACTTGCGAAAAGCCATATGTAAGTGAAAGTTTTACGGCAAAGAAAAATGTAAATTCGGACCTATACTTTCATGCAGAGAAAAATCCATATGTGTCTGAAGAATATACTAAAACATTCCCTCCAAAGGATGAACTAAAAGCACGTCTACGAACTCACACAGGAGAAAATCCATACGTGTATGAAGTATGTTCAAAAGATTTTTCCCAAAAATGGCATCTAGTTAGTCATTTACGCACTCACACAGGAGAAAAGCAACATGTGTGTGAAATGTGTTTCAAAGACTTTTCTCATAAAGGTGATCTAAATAAACATCTGCGTTCTCACACAGGAGAAAAGCCGCATGCGTGTGAAGTATGTTCTAAAAGATTCTCCCAAAAGGATGAATTAAATGTACATCTACGCACTCACACAGGTGAAAGACCAATCGTGTGTGAAGTATGTTGTAAAGATTTTTCTCACAAATAGCATCTAAATACTCATTTACGCATTCATACAGGAGAAAAACCGTATGTTCTAAACGGTTTGACAAAAAGGGTACCCTAAATGCATGCACACATAAAAATGAAAAACCATATGCTTGTCAAATGTGTTCCAAAAGATTTACTCGAAAATATAATCTAAATATACATCTGCGCAATCATGCAGAGAAAATGACATGTACCTAAAGTATGTTTTAAAACATTTATCTGTAAAATTAGATTTAAAAAGATGCTTACGCACTCGTACAGGCAAAAAGAAGAAATATGCCAATCGCTTTCTAAAGAATTTTCTGAAAAAGAGAGTAAACACACAAGAATATCATCATGCGAACAGTGAAAAAAAAAAGTCTCGAAACAGCATATAAAGCGAGCATGTATATGCATGTCTAAGTGGTCGTGTAGTCGTTGAAATGAAGCTGAAGTTTCATATACCATATTAATGTGCGTTTGTGACATACTTTCATTTATTTTATTTATTTCGCAATATTCTTTGTAAAAAAATTCTTTGGAATTCCGAGCAATTAACACATATGAATAATTTTCTGTGCACTACCTATAAATTTTACCAAGACACATCTCTCATGACAATGACTTCGTAGAATGAGATTGTTTTATGTGAATCAGAAGTCTGAACAAGATGAGCTAGTAAAACAAGAGTAAATTTTTATATGAGCTGGGCCAGCAAAGCACAATCGACATTTTTATTTCAAACTCTTAAAAAGGAATTTTTTTTTTTTTTTTTTTAAGGTTAAGAGTTTGGGGGAGATGAGTATATCAAAAGCGAAGGTGCTTCATGAATTACAGACATGAAACAGAGGTAAGTGAGCTGTGATTTTCTATTTGACAAAATATCTAAATGTCGATGAATTTTTTGCTTACTTGTTTTTTAAAAAATATGTTTGATTATTACGTATTTCTGTGCTTTTTAAATAGTTTATAAAATGTGATTTTTGTTGGTTAAAAACTGTTTAAACTGTCGCTTTTTATTTCTTTTTATGTACACAAAGCATATAGACATGCATATTATTAATTGCTGCAGTACAAAATTTTGTATATTTTTAAGTTTTATGCATTTTAAGATATGGGTATCCAGTGATGTTTATTATTTGATGTTCATGTATGTGAAGTGTACAGACGTGCATATTACTGATTGCTTGAACAAAAAATTGTATTTATTTTTGAGATTCTTGTATTTTAAGATAGAGGTATCTATAATGATGCTTATTACTTACAAACTTTGAATAAACACCATAAAGTGCAATAAACTCGCAACAATTGTTTCGGGTCGAAAAAACACACGACCCTTCATCAGGCGAATAAAGTAAGCACGAGTGCTGCAGTCAAAGCGGCAACCCGAAACAATTGTTGCGAGTTTATTGCACTTTATGGTGTTTATTCAAAGTTTGTAAGTAATATTTTTACAACGCCAGTTTATTGATGCTTCTTTACAGTCGCCGGTAAAAAGAATTTAGCGCCGGGACTCTCGTAAAAATTTTTAAAGTCCATATCATGGAGCCTCGGAAATATTGCATCACCTCATCCAACAGCTGCTTCACGGTTGAATGAGATTGGACTGGAAAGCGACAGTTGCTGTTTGCGTGACCCCAATGAGTCATCACGGGGACCTAGTTCCTTTTGAAAGGGCTTCATGGTTGAATGAACAAAAACCGCTTGCGTGACCCCAATCCCTCCCTTGAACAATGCTTCATTGTCATGCGATCATCCCGGGGTGACCCATTTATCATGATTGAATGCACAAACTCAATGAAAGCTGCCTCATCGACCTGGTTCCCTTTTGAGAGAGGAGAACAATGCTTTTGAAAGGCTTCATGGTTGAATGCACAAACTCAATGCTCGCTGCCCTTTTGAAAGGGCCGTTGAACAATGCCCGTGCGATGGCCAGGTGGTTCCATGCACCTGGTCCCTTTTGAAAGGAGGCTTGCCAATGAGTCATTTCTTTTCAAATGGACATTACCCTGAATACATCTGATCCACACAGAAATTATCCCACAATATTACCTTCAATGTTTATTATATTATTTATTATTTATTTATTTATTTATTTATTTATTACCGAATCGGTATTAGAAAATGAAAACAATGAGTCACACGATTGCTTCAAATCTCAAATGGACATTGCCCTGAATACATCTGATGTGGAATCCACATAGAAATTATACTTAAAATCCCTTATTTATTTATTTATTTATTTATTATCTATCACCGAATCGGTATTAGAAAATGAAAACAATGAGTCACATGATTGCTTCAAATCTCAAATGGACATTGCCCTGAATACATCTGATGTGGAATATCGTTATCCACACAGAAATTATCCCACAATATTACCTTCAATGTTTATATATATATATATATATATATATTTATTATTATTATCTTATTATATTATTTATTTATTTATTTATTTTTTATTTTTTATCTATTACCGAATCGATATTAGAAAATGAAAACAATGAGTCACATGATTGCTTCAAAACTCAAATGGACATTGCCCTGAATACATCTGATATGGAATATCGTTATCCACATAGAAATTATACTCCAAACCTTCAACATTTAGAGAAATGCTAAAATATAAGTCATCCAACTGAGTGGGAGGTCAAATAAAATTAGAAAACATTTTAAATGTGAATCAGTGTATTATTTTTTTACCCATCATAGATAAAAAGTAGAAAATGTGTTAATATTTTCAATATGTCAGTATCAGAAAATGAAAACAATGAATCACATAATTACTTCAAATCTCAAATCTGTCTGATGTGGAATATCGTTATTATCGGCTTCACACAGAAATTTTAAAATATAAAATGTTTAAAGAAATTTTTAAAGAATATGTTTAAAGAAATTTTAAAATATATAAATTATATATATATATATATATATATATATATTACAATATAAAATATTTTTTGATGGACTCACCCTTAAAGTGTATCGAAAACAACCCTCATGATGATTGCGATCTGGTTCTAAAAAAAAATTTTCTGTGACCTTAAAGATAAACACAGGACTCGTCGAAAAATGTATTTATTGACAGCATCCAAAATGACATCCAAAATGTTTCTTGTCTAAAATGTTTTTTTAACACATCCAAAATGTTTTTGTCTAAAATGTTTTTTTTGCATACATCTAAAATGTTTTTTTGAACACATCCAAAATGTTTTTGCACACATCTAAAATGTCTAAAATGTTTTTGTCCAAAATGTTTTCACAAAATGTTTTTCCACCATCCAATCCCTCAGGAAACAGGGCGTCCGAGATCTCCCTCGGCAAAAAGAGTCTTGCGTGTTCCAGGTCGAACCACAGTTCGTGCTCCACCCGTCCTCGGCCAGTGGGCCATCGCCATCCCAACACGTCTCGCGGGGTCAGCGTAGCGAAACTGGAGACCGTCTTTTCGAGGGTCGGGCTGTCCCTCTGCACGCTCACGAAATCCCTCTCCAGCTTGCCCACGTACAGCAGCGTCCGACTGCGGGCGCAAGCCCGGGCGACGTCCGCGGCCCGCAGAAACAGCCGGCCGTCTCGAGTGCGAAGCATCAGGAAGGTACAGTCGAGAGGCGGATAACCTGTGTAAGAGAGCGACATGACTGTTGTGAGAAGGAAAGCTCTTCTAACTGAGCAAGTTTCAGGGGGGGTGGAGCCAACGGCAGGAAAGGAGGTCAACCAATGGCTGGGAAGGACCCGCCCACTGAGCCAATCGTAGGAAAGGAGGTCACCCAATGGTTGGGAAGGAGGTTGTCAGCCAATAGCAGGAAAGGAGGTCAACTGGTCTTCAAAAGTCGCTTCCGACGAAGCCTTCTCTCTCATTCTCACCATGGAAAGAGTCGTGGATATCTTCCCGCAGACTGTCTCGGAGGTGTCGGCTGCTCTCGCGCCGCTCTCCACTCCCAACTACAACAATCTGCACGAGGACTCGGATTTGACGCCCTTCATCATCGCCATGACCAGCGCCGACAAAGTCTATTACCACGTTCAGAAATATAGTCAGCACTATCTGAAGCATTTCGCCGACACGGTGAAAGGCGCCCTCTGCAACCAAGGCGCCCGCGTCAAGCCGTGGACGTATGCCTACAACAAGTTGAAGCGGGTGCCGGACCAGTCCCTGAAACGGAACACGGACGTTCGGACGGGATTTGTGATGGGCCGCACGTTTCTGGTGAAGAGTGCCTTCACCTTTGGCCACCGCACCGTCAAGCCGGCCACGGGCCACGTTCTCCAGACGCACGTGGCGCCGATCATGTTCCATTTCGTGCGCAGCAAGTCTCCCCTCGGCATCCAAGAGAAACACTTTCATGCGAAGCGGGAGTATGACTACATTGCTCGGAGACTGCAACCGAACCAAACCTATTACTGTGCTTCCGGACTGGAATACGTGCTCTACACCATCCAGAAAACACTGTTCCGAGTGACGGTCGTGCCTGCCCAAGGCGAGTGGCTCGCGAAGCAAGGATGGCTGGATCCCCGAAAAACAGAAGCGGCGACCACTGCTTCCCGAAAGCGCCCTCGGTCGTCAGAGGACGACGAACCCTCGACCTGCAAAAGGCCCAAGATCAGCTACGATCCGCCGCAGACACCCTACGTGTACGACCCGCAGCCTTCTTCGGACGAAGAGGACACGTCATCAGGCAAAAGGTCCTACCATCCGCCGCCCACTCCCTATGTGTACGACCCGCAACCTTCGACATCCTCGAGCAACCCTCCGCCGCCCACTCCCTATGTGTACGACCCGCAGCCGGACGAGGACCGAAGGCCTGCTTCGGACTACGAGGACATCAGCAGTCCAGAATCGTCTCCCTTTGTGGTACCGCCTCCTGCAAGTGACCCGTCTCCCTTTATGGTACCTCCTTCCACTGGGGTGCTGCCTCCTGCAAGTGACCCGTCTCCCTTTGTGGTGCCACCTCCTTCCACTGTTGTTCCTGCAAGCGTGCCACCTCCTTCCACTGTGCCTCCTGCCAGTGACCCTGTGCTTCCTGCCAGTGACCTCTCCCCCTTTGTGATGCCACCGCCCCCTGCCCCCTTAGTGATGCCCGACCCCTTGGCGGACCTTGTGAACAGTGTGTCCTTCGAGGATTTAGAAAATGCGACGTGGTGGGACGAATGGATCGTCTCCACCACCACGGTGACCCCCACCCCTGGAGGGGTTGTGAGCCCTCCGGCTTCAGTAGAAAATGTAAAATTTTACCAGAGCCTGACGGAACCGAAACATTGGAATACTCATTATCCGCCGCCGCCGATATGCCACGGCGTCAAGTCGAAAGAAGCTCCTCTTGACCTCAGCATGTGTAAACTGCAGCCTATCAATGGGTGAGTCTTTTTCTAAGACTTTTGTAGATGAAAAATAAATAAGTTGGTAGTTGGAAGTTATCCAACAGCCTAAAAAATATTATATTGTTGTTTATTATGATTGTCAAATATTTTATTTTTAAATAATCCCAAACTTTTTTTTTTTTTTTTAATTAAAATCTTGAGATTTCATTCAACTCTGACGGATGACCATAAAAACTGTGGCGCCAAATTTTGGTACAAATAAAATGCTATTGCGTTACTCTAGTTGACCAACGCGAAAATCCTAGGGTCATTTAGAAAGATAGGGAAAAATTGGAATAGGCCCTCTGGCGGTGAAAAAAGTGAGGTAGCCTACAGGGTGGGCCGACTCGAGATCTCTCCAACGGTGTCAAGATTATGAAGATCGGCCCATTAGATCCCGAGATATAAGCGAAAAATCATAAAAACTGGAAGTTGTCAATAAAACGGCGCCAAATTTTGGTACCAATAAAATTCTAAATAGAAATTGAAGAATGCGTGAACCTAGACGTACAAAGCAAGTAAAAATTGGGATTAGACCCACCAGTAAGTTAAAATGTCTCATGTTCACTATTAAAATTGGCTCCAGTGGGCGCCAAAACTGCCAAAACTGAAAAAATGCTATTGCGTTACTCTAGTTGAATGAAAATACAGAAAAAGTAACAACCAATGCGAAAATGCTAGGATAATTTAGAAAGATAGGGAAAAATTGGAATAGGAAAGGCGCCCTCTGGCGGTGAAAAAAGTGAGGTACCCTACAGGGTGGGCCGACTCGAGATCTCTCCAACGGTATCAAGATTATGAAGATCGACCCATTAGACCCCGAGATATAAGCGAAAAACCATAAAAACTGGAAGTTGTCAATAAAACGGCGCCAAATTTTGGTACCAATAAAATTCTGAATAGAACTTGAAGAATGCGTGAAAAAGAAGTCCTAGACGTACAAAGCAAATAAAAATTGGGATTAGACCCACCAGTAAGTTAAAATGTGTCATGTTCACTATTAAAATTGGCTCCAGTGGGCGCCAAAAGAGCCAAAAATGAAAAAATGCTATTGCGTTACTCTAGTTGAGTGAAAATACACCAAAGGTAAGAACCAACGCGAAAGTGCTAGGATAATTTTGAAAGATAGGGAAAAATTGGAATAGGAAAGGCGCCCTCTGGCGGTGAAAAAAGTGAGGTAGCCTACAGGGTGGGCCGACCCGAGATCTCTCCAACGGTATCAAGATTATGAAGATCGACCCATTAGACCCCGAGATATAAGCGAAAAACCATAAAAACTGGAAGTTGTCAATAAAACGGCGCCAAATTTTGGTACCAATAAAATTCTGAATAGAACTTGAAGAATGCGTGAAAAAGAAGTCCTAGACGTACAAAGCAAATAAAAATTGGGATTAGACCCACCAGTAAGTTAAAATGTGTCATGTTCACTATTAAAATTGGCTCCAGTGGGCGCCAAAAGAGCCAAAAATGAAAAAATGCTATTGCGTTACTCTAGTTGAGTGAAAATACACCAAAGGTAAGAACCAACGCGAAAGTGCTAGGGTCATTTAGAAAGATAGGGAAAAATTGGAATAAGAAAGGCGCCCTCTGGCGGTGAACAAAGTGAGGGAGCCTACAGGGTGGGGTGACTCGAGATCTATCCAACGGTGTCAAGATTATGAAGATCGGCCCATTAGGAGGGGAGATATGAGCGAAAAACTGGGACCCCAAAAACATTCAACCGTCCAAAAACCTCGTCGCTTAGATTGGAGGCTAAAACAATAATGCATGGGACAAGACAATTAAATTATTAAATCTTTCTTTTGAATCAGAATGGACTTACATTTTGCTCCACTAAAGAATTACATATATGTTTCACACAAGGGAAGTTGAACTGAAACAGATGGATGACCTATATTACAAAGATGGGTCAGGCCAAAGGGTCAGGCCAGGTGTTCGTTGATGGGGACACAATGGATGACCTACATTCAGGTCAGGCCAGGTGTTCGTTGATGGGTTTACAATGGATGACCTACATTGCAAACATTCAGGCCAGGCCAGGTGATGGGAGCATTTGTTTTGCAAGGCCTTCTCTAACTAAGAGTGGCTGACCTACTTTCCAGACCGTTTCGGTTCGTTGAACAGGATTGCTTTGCAAAGGCTCAACATCTAGTATAAATTTTATTTCAAACGATTGTGAACGGTGGATGGGAACAATGGATGACCTACATTGCAAAAATTCAGGCCAGGCCAGGTGATGGGTTTTGCAAGGCCTTCTCTCACTAGAAGTGGCTGATCTCCTTTCCAAAGACCCGGTTCGTTGACGCATTTGCTTTGCAAAGGCTCAACATCAAACGATTGTGACCTACTTTGCAGGGCTAGCCAATCGCATCGCTCGTGACGTCACTGACCTCGTGAGGCTGGCCCAGCGGCCCCTGCCGATTGTTCATTGCTCTCCCCGCAGCCGTTGGAGGTAAGTGTCTTTTTGTCTTTATGTGGGAATGGTTGAAATAACATTCTGTTTTTTAATGGACTCTACTATAGCGAAGCATTGTGGCTTGCAAATTTTTATCTTGCAATATAATTTCTAAGAGATTGAAGTAAGAGTGATAACTTTGTTTTGTTTTTAATACAGTTTGAGTAATATCTTAATCAACATATGTAATATTAAAAGATGTCATGTGGACAAATTTAAATGAATCTAATAGATTCCTTTATTAAAATGATTGAAATTCTAATTATTTAAGCTTTGATGTCTATATATATACATATGTGTGTGTGTATAAAATGTTCTTATTAATCTTTTATTCATTATATATATGTATGTGTGTATACATAAAATGTTCTGCAATTTTACGTTATGGAACTTTACCATTCGATTCAGTTGTTTACATTTCTCTTTTGTTGTTTGAACATTATTATTAAGTTTCACTGTAGAAATATTTACGATGCGTAACAATAAAATGGCATGTTGAATGTTTACAAAATATCGGCCACGGCGATTTTACCTACGGTGATTGTCCATAACTATAGTTTGAAAGAATAATTCAAATAAATTAATATGAATGTTGTCCTTAAAATATTTTTAATAATGGGGATGTGGTCGTCCCCAACTGAAATAAAATGGATCCTTAAAATGTTTTGACTATAGTTTGATGTTACAGTTTTCAACTGATGGTGTTTTTAAAAAATCCATATCTGAACTCAATTTTATGTTCTTATTCTGTTTTAATAATAACTTGACCCCAACTGACAAATCAAATCCATTTTAAAAAATTATATGTGTGTTCTTAAAATGTTTTAAACTATAGTTTGAAAGGATGTGACAGCTCCCTAACTGAAATAAAATGGATTGGTTGATGTCTTTAAAATATATAATGTTTTTATAGTTTGAAAGGACTGACCGCTTTCAACTGACCCTTTGAATAATAACTAGAGTTTGAAAGGTTGCTTCAACACACCCCAACTGACAAATCAAATTGGCGATTGTTTGAAATGATGATATTAAACTTTTGGTTCTGTAAAATAATAATATGGGTCAATTTTTACAACTCCTGGCATTGTTTGGAAGTATAAATTTTTGAAAACAATTGTTATTGTATGCTTTGAAATGAAGTATGTATGATTCAACTGTGGGACCTCTAATATTTTATACAGAAAGATTTAAATCAAATATGTGAGATGAAAAGGGATTTTTCAAAATTATTAATTGGTCTATTCTCAATTTCATTTGCATTATTCCATTTTAAAAAATCCTTAAAATGTTTTGAACTATAGTTTGAAAGGTGTGCAAGAGTCACATGATTGTTTCACTTACAGCTGATGGTGTTTTAAAAAAACTCAATTTTATCTCTTTAATGTTTTTATAGTTTGAAAGGTGGTTTTTATAACTATATTAAAATTTATTCTCATACCTCCGATGCTCACAGCTTTCAACGTCCCCAACTGACTGTTTGTTTAAATACAATTGATTTGAAATGCCTGTTCCAAATGTCTTGTAAAAACCATTCTATAACTCCTCTCACGGTCTGTCTCTATCCGTCCATACAGTGTGTACTCACTCATATATATATGTAAAAAAAAAAAAAAAAAAAAAAAAAAAAATTTTTTTTTTTTTTTTTTTTTCGAAAAATTTTTTTTTTTCGTCTATATTAGCGACCCGCACTTCAGCACTTGGCGGAGAGGGTCCCAATGTGCATGTCGGAGGCGGCAGAGTCGAGGAAGGATTCTCGGTGGTCATTTCTAGTGGCTACTTCTGGGAACACGTGCTCTGCCCCCCGAGGCATCCACCTACACAGCCCCCCCGGGGACTGCAGAGTCGTGGAAGGCTTCCTGGTGGTCATTTCTAGTGGCTACGTTTGGGAACATGTACTCTGCTTCCCCCCCCTCCCCCTCCCGGAAGTCCCCCCTCCCCACATTCACACAAACACAATTCGGACCATTCTGCCAGCTTTAGGTTAGTGTTTTAGTTTGTAAGATACACCGGGCGGTGGAGCTGTCGACATGGATGGTCTACGTTGTTATGCCCGTAGACCCGCAGCTGCCATCTAACACTTCTTTTTTTGTTTTTTTGTTTGGACATTAAAGATTGAAAAAGTGTCTCTGTCTCATTTATTCACACCGACACAAACACCCCACATTAGTTTTAGTATTAGTGTTTTAGTGGCCCCGGGGGAACGCCCTTTCACTCTGTGCGAGCAGTCCCTTTAACTGAAGCCCATCGTTGGCTCCTACCTAAGCGTCAGTCTCGTGCAGTACCTAAGAGGCTGATCCCGGGGTGCGAGAGAGCGCGACCTACCAGTGTTAGGTTAGGTTTAGTGTTTTTTAGTTTTTAGCACATCTAGTGTCTAAGTACATCGGGCGGTGGAGCCGAGGATCAGGCTGCCATCTGACACCTCTCTTTTTTTGTTTTTTGTTTGGACATTAAAAAGTGAAAAAGTGTCTCTGTCTCATTTATTCACACCAACACAAACACCCTCTTAGTGATGTAAGATTAGTTTTAGTCTTTAGTTTTAGTTAAGCGCGAGTGTTTAGTTTTTAGTATTTTAGTTTTTAGTGTTTTAGTTTTTAGAGGCCCCCCGGGGGAACGCCCTTTCACTCTGTGCGAGCAGTCCCTTTCACTGAAGCCCTTGGTTGGCTCCTACCTAAGTGGCAGTCTCGTGCAGTACCTAAGAGGCCGACCCTGGGGGGTGCGCAAGAGAGAGAGCGCGGCGCAAGGAACGATCATAGAAGGAGAAAAGGTAAGTACATTCATTGTTGTTGTGCATAACTGTATGGACAAATGGTTTTAAAAATAAATGTGTGGTTTTAAAAACAAATGTGTAGATGATTGTGTGAAATGGTTTTCAAAACAAATGTGTGGTTTTCAAAACAAATGTGTAGATGATTGTGTGAAATGGTTTTCAAAACAAATGTGTGGTTTTCAAAACAAATGTGTGGTTTTCAAAATGGTTTTAAAAAATGCTTTTCAAAACAAATGTGTGGTTTTCAAAACAAATATGTGGTTTTCAAAATGGTTTTAAAAAATGCTTTTCAAAACAAATGTGTGGTTTTCAAAACAAATATGTGGTTTTCAAAATGGTTTTAAAAAATGCTTTTCAAAACAAATGTGTGGTTTTCAAAACAAATATGTGGTTTTCAAAATGGTTTTAAAAAATGCTTTTCAAAACAAATGTGTGGTTTTAAAAACAAATATGTGGTTTTCAAAATGGTTTTAAAAAATGCTTTTCAAAACAAATGTGTGGTTTTCAAAACAAATATGTGGTTTTCAAAATGGTTTTAAAAAATGCTTTTCAAAACAAATGTGTGGTTTTAAAAACAAATGTGTGGTTTTCAAAATGGTTTTCAAACAAATGTGTGGTTTTCAAAATGATTTTCAAAATGGTTTTAAAAACAATGGTTTGGTTTTCAAAATGGTTTTAAAAACAATGGTGTGACAATGGTTTTAAAAACAATGGTGTGACAATGGTTTTCAAAACAATGGTGTGTTTTCAAAATGGTTTTCAAAATGGTTTTAAAAACAATGGTTTTAAAAACAATGGTGTGTTTTAAAAATGGACACTGGCCTCCTTCCAAACGCCCCGGGCCCCACTGAAAATGAAGGGTGTCACGTGTATGTGGCGGGTGGTGGAGGGAGGCCCTGGGCCAATGGCCCGGGGCCGCGCCACAGAGTGTTGAAGGGTGTCACGTGTATGTGGCGGGTGGTGGAGGGAGGCCTCGGGCCAATGGCGCGGGGCCGCGCCGCATACCACAATTGTGTTTAAAAAAATTTTTATCGACGACGATCTCCAAGTCAAACATTTACCCGACCCTTCCAGTTTCTAAAAATTTTCGACCGCCCACGGATTTATTCTTTCACCTCACTGGTGGGATATTTTCGACGTTCTTATTATACTAACAAGACATCTATTTCATCATGTCGTGCGTGATGACTGCGTGCTTTTTGCAACAATCGTGTTTGAATTGTGCAAAACCCTTTATTGCAGTGATGCGGTGAAAAGTTTTTCACCGACTCGCAAAAGCTTTAAAAAAAAAAAAAAAAAAAAAAAAAAAAAAAAAAATTTTTTTTTTTTTTGACCTACTTA
>CAWVNO010001569.1:20321-64268 GCA_963930645.1 Salticus scenicus | reverse complement strand
CGTAGGATTAAATTATCTGTATAAGAACTTCAAAGTAAATTAAAATTAATTTGTTGAAATAAATCATTAATACAAGGTTAAATTGTTTTGATATAAAACGTAATTCAAAGTAGTTTCGCTTTCATGCTTACGTAGAAGTTTTGTTTTGAGAGAAAACGTAATTCAAAATAGTTTGGGTTTCAAACCGAAAGTTTCGGTTTGGAATTTCAGAAATAAACTTTCATGTTAAGTAATTGTTGAATAAATGAGTGTATGAGAATGAAAAGGGTGCATTTAATATTTTATTTATTTCAGAGAAGAAAAAAAAAAAAAATGTATTCTATTATGAGTTGTTTCTTTTCATTTGTTCTTATATTTTTGTTTTGTTTTACTTCCTGATCTGCAGAATAATAATTTAATTCAATCGATTAATTCATATTTAAATTTAATTGTTTGTAATTAGTTTACTCATAAGATGGGTAGAAAGGGAAAAACAAGGGCGAATGACACCGAACAGAGTGCGTTGTTCCCAAAATCTAATGAAGTGATAAAATTTGAAAATGTAATTAAAGAAATAGAATTTATAAAATCGAAAGTCAATGATTGTGATAAAGGCGATCAAGCCAGATTAAAAATCTTAAAAGATAAGGTAAATGCACTGGAGGTTAAATTCGAGGATATAGTTACAAATTTTTCCGAAGAGGAAAACGATGAAAACTCTGAAGAGGTGTTAAAGAATAGGGACATTCTGTTAGAATTATCCGTTGTATTAGAGAGTAAATCGCAATCAAATACTCCAAATGTAAATAATGATGCACGTACCAAACCCGGGACTTCTGTTAATTCGCATATTAGTCTCCCTAAACTTGAAATTCCTTATTTTTACGGGGATAATGAATCTTGGTTGTCATTTAAAAATTTATTTAAATCATCTATTCTGGATAATGACAGCCTTAGTGAGGTTGAAAAGCTACAATACCTCCAATCGTGTGTAAGAGGTAGTGCATCAAAACTTATTCGTGGATTTTCGTTACAATCGGAAAATCTTAAACACTGTTGGGAAATTCTTACTCAGCGCTACGAAAATAAACGTCAATTAGCTATAACTCAAATAAATAAAATCTTTTCAGTAAAAGTAAACAAAGCGGATGATCCTAAATCGTTTTTCAATTTAATAGATACTTGTAACGAAGCGGTGCGAAATTTATCGACCCTCGGATTGGAATCTAATCCTCTTAGCGATCTTATTCTTATAAATTTCATGATCTCAAAATTGGACTCATCCGTTAGGCATAGGTGGGAGCTCAGTCTAGAGAATACGCAAACTATTCCCGATTTAAATTCGTTTCGCACATTCATAGAAAGGGAGGCGTCGAGTCAAACAAAGCTTGAAAATAAACCAGGGATGTTTAAGAAGCCAGTTGAAGGTAGTAGTGTAAAAAAATCTTGTGTCAATAATTCAATAATAGTCAAAGAAAATAAATGCGTCGCCTGTTCTCAAGTACATCAATTGTTTAAATGTCCCAAATTCAATCGAATTAGTGTTCAGGAGCGATGGTACTTAGTTAAATCAAAATCATTGTGTGAAAATTGTTTGCGAACTAATCATCAAGTGCGGCAATGTAGAATTAATATTAAATGTAAAGTATGTGCAGGCTCACATCACACTCTTCTGCACATTTATACACAGAATTCTGCAGATCAGGGAGGCGGCCTTGTTACTACGTCGGTGGCTAATAGTTCACAATCTAATGCAAATTTTAGTAACCTAAAGGTGTTATTGGCTACTGCCCTTATAAAGGTTAGGTCACCTAACGGCAAAATTATTCAATGTCGGGCGTTAGTTGATAGTGCCTCACAAAATAGTCTCATAACAAAGGACTGCGTTTAGAAGCTAAATTTGCCTTTGTTTGGCACTTCTCATCGACTTATAGGCATAAACGGTCTTTCCGCAGAAACTGTTTTAAATTTTACGGAATTCTCATTCTCGCCATATTTCGCTAACGAGTATAGGAACTTAAAAGCGCTAGTAGTAAATAGAGTTACTGCCCCTCTGCCGAATTTCCGGGTGCAAACGACGTCTTGGCCACATACAAACAATCTTCAATTAGCAGATATGAATTTCTTGAAGCAACAACCCATCGAAGTTTTATTAGGTGCAGATATTTTTGCGTCACTAATTTGTGGCACACCGATATCGGGAAGGCCAGGAGAACCATCTGCCATTCCCAGTTCACTTGGGTATTTACTCAGTGGCCCCCTCTCAAGGGATGGAATGGAACCAGAATCAACATATAGCTCATCGTTACACTGCCTTAACTTGAACGATTTTTTTGACAATCAGCCCATAATATCTTCTAAGAGTGAAACCGAAGCTGATCCGGCAGAGGAACTATATAAATCTTCCACCAAGCGCAACCCCGAAGGTCGCTATGTGGTGAAATTACCCCTCCATGATGAGATAGATTTGGGGGAAAGTGCCAACTGTGCACTAAAAATGTTTAAGAAACTGGAAAATCGATTTGCGCAGAATCCCAACCTAAAAAAGGAGTATGCTCAGTTTATGGGTGAGTACTCCGAACTAGATCATATGACTATACTAAGGGCTGAAGAACTTAATCGCCAACCCAATTATTATATGCCCCATCATGGAGTTATAAATGAAAATAGTAGCATTACGAAACTACGGGTAGTGTTCAATGCGTCGGCCGTAACTACAAATGGCAAATCCCTGAACTCCAATTTGCACAAAGGGCCAAAACTCCAATCCAGCATTTTTAGCAATCTAATTAGATTTCGTTTAAATAAAGTCGCCCTCTCGAGTGATATCGAGAAAATGTTTAGGCAAGTTCTAGTCGCAGAGCATGATAGGACTTTCCAAAGAATATTTTGGAGAGCCAATGTGTCAGACCCACTTCGTATTTATCAATTGAACACGGTTACTTATGGCACAGCCTGTGCTCCATTTTTAGCCCTGCGTACCATATTACAGCTATTAAACGATGAAGAACCCAATTTTCCCGTAGCTGTGCAGGCTGCCCGCAACAACCTGTATATGGACGATTTCCTTGGAGGTGCTGAAACAATCGAAGCCGCTCAATCATTGGTCACAGACCTTCAGGCATTATTTAATGCTGGGGGTTTCAAGCTGCGAAAATGGGCTTCAAATTATGTGGAAGCTTTAGTTCAGGTCCCAGAGGCTTTAAAATCAACAAATCAGGAATTATCCTTAAACCCCGATCAATACCAACGTATTTTAGGACTAAACTGGAATTTAACATCGGATACACTGCAGGTTGGCGTCAACACAAAAGAAAGCGTCAAAACTAAACGACAATTATTGTCTGTAATTGCACGCATCTTCGACCCTTTGGGTCTGTTATCCCCTGCCACTATTCTTTTAAAATTGCTTCTACAAGATGTTTGGAAGCTAAAACTTGGTTGGGATGATCCTTTACCACCAGACATTCAAAACAGGTGGAACGAATTTTATGAAAAAATTGCTTCCTTTAAGGCCATGTCAGTACCCAGATTTTTAGACCTGAAAGCCGAACCTATTTACCAGATTCTGGGATTTTGTGATGCGTCAACAAAGGCATATGCTGCCGTAATTTATATACGCCCAAGTCAGAACTCATCTTTAAAATTGATTGCAGCTAAAACCCGTGTAGCTCCTTTAAAACCCATTACCTTGCCTAGGTTGGAGCTATGCGCGGCTGTATTACTCTCAGAACTTTTGTCAGTCGTCCAGAGCTCGCTGGATTATCAGGTTGAGGACATTCTCCTATGGACAGACTCAACAATCGCCCGTAGTTGGATCTTAAATCCACCCTTAAAGGGCAACACATATGTCCTACACCGAGTAAACAAAATTAGAGCTCTCACAGACCCCACATCATGGCATCACTTACCAAGCAAACATAACCCAGCAGACTGTGCAACCCGTGGGCTGTTACCCGACAAATTAAACCACTTTAACTTGTGGTGGTCTGGACCTGATTGGTCAAAGATTCCGGTCTCAGATCATGAGTCCAAGATTGCTACCTCAGTCCCATGTACAATTGTGGGAATTCCTGGACTAATAGAGTCAACTCCAAAGCACGAATCCGTTATAGAGGATTTGGTTTCAAAATTTTCATCAAGTAATAAACTTTTTCGTGTAATTGCATTTATGAAGCGATTTATAAATAATATTAGAAATGCTACAAAATTGAAAGGACCAGTCTCAGTACAAGAAATTTCAGAAGCTAGAAAAATTGTTATTAAATTCGTCCAACAAAGGTCCTTTGCTTCAGAAATCGCCCTTTTGCAGCGCGGCCAACCCGTGGCAAACAGCAGTAAATTAAAAAATCTCAATGTGTTTCTTGATTCCGAAAATCTATTGAGAGTGGGAGGTAGAATTGATAAAAACATCACTCTGCCCTATGATACTAAACATCCAATACTCATACCTAAAAATCACCCTTTTACATCGACATTAATAAGACATTTTCACGCGTATAGTCTTCATGGAGGGGTCGACCTAGTATTAAATCTCATTCGCCAGTCTTACTGGATTCCTGATGGTAGATCCACTGTGAAAAAAGAGCTTCGTAAATGTGTCACGTGTGCCAAAGTCCAACCGACCCCCATTCAACAAATGATGGGTGACCTTCCCAGTGCAAGAGTCAACCCTTGTAGACCATTTCAACATGTTGGCCTTGATTATGCAGGCCCTATTCAAACAAAGTGTGAACATAAACGAACAAAAACAAAATTTAAGTCCTATATTTGTCTATTCATCTGCATGAGCACCAAGGCAATTCATCTCGAATTAGTAACGAGCTTATCAACTGAACATTTTTTATATGCCCTACAAAGATTCATAGCGCGTCGAGGCTATCCTACTGACATTTATTCTGACAACGGACGCAATTTTGTGGGTGCCAATGCCCATTTAAAAGGGCTAGTAAAGCTTTCAAAACCCAATACTATCCAAGACTTTGCCACAACTAGACAAATTCATTGGCATTTTATGCCACCTTACGGGCCTAACTTTGGCGGCCTATGGGAATCTTCCGTTAAATTGGCCAAACGCCATTTAATTAAAGCATGTAAAGGCAGTTGCCTATCGTTTGAGGAGTGTGCTACGATTCTAACTAACATTGAAGCCTGCTTAAATTCTCGCCCCTTAGTCCCACTTTCCACCGAGCCCAATAATTTCTTAGTACTTACACCAGGACACTTCTTAATTGGGGCTCCGCTTCTCCAGCTTCCTGAACAATCTCCCAACCCAACTAATCCATTTTGTACCAGTTTTTCTTCCAGATGGAAACTCCTTCAGCAGATCAACAAGTCCTTTTGGAACACCTGGACGAAATCTTACCTTACCACTCTACATTCTAGAGCCAAATGGAAAAGCGGTGTTACCCATCTGCATCCCGGAGAACTAGTCCTGGTCTTGGAACCTTCTATTCAGCCAGCACACTGGACCCTTGCCCGAATTCTGGAAGTCCATCCTGGAGATGATGGCATCGTAAGAATCGTCACTCTGAAGACACCATCTGGAGTCATCAAAAGACCGGTGAATCGGATTGCCAGTCTGCCATGCTCAGCCCCCCCCCCCGGAGGATGTCGGGGAGAAAGGGAAGAGAGGATACGATGCGCACATCGGAACTGATTAAGAACGGCGCTGAGCAGTTTTGTTTCAGTCGCTTTTCGAATCCGGACGAGGTACGAGGTATCTCAAGACTTTAAAATAAAATCAGAACTATTAAATATTCTAATCGTACTCATTATAGTTCCAGTCATTATTCTTAAATATGAATAAAATTCGTAATTAATTATTCAAGTCAAATAAACGATTCTTCAAATGTGGAATATAGTCTTCTAATTGTGTGGTGTGGTTTGTCGTTAATCTTCGGAATTCTGGCAGAGGGGTAAGTAGATTTAAACTTATTCTCATTTAATTATATGCTGATTTGTGTTTAAGTAAAAGTTGCAAAATTTGAATTTAAAATAAACTCGTTCGAAATCCTTAATCCGAGATTATAAATTTAATCAACCCTAATTCGAAATTCATAAATTGATACTTAGTCTAAAATTCTTGGTGGCTTCAAAGCCAGGACATGTAAGAAAAAGAAGAAGAATGAAGATTCTGATACTCCTTAAACAGAAAATATCAAGAGGCAAATGAATGAACAGATGGAAGAAAAATGCACGAAATAAATTCAAAATCATGGAAAATAATTGGTGTGGCACTCACACGACTTTTGTTTACCCTTTTAACTTTTAAAAATACTTTACTTACCATATATGTATGAGGAATTAATTTTTATTCCTGAGTAGTTTTCCTGGACATGGTAAAATACACAAAAGAAATTACATTCACCAATTACAGTTAGGATTTTTTGGTAATATTTGTTCTTGAGATATGCTGATAACACACACAGAGTAGCCATTAAAAACCTTATTAATATTTAGGGAACCACAAAACATGTAAATATAACAAAAACTTAATTTTGAATATTTGAACTAAAAAACAGTAATTTTTCTGCTAAATGTTTAAAAAAAAAAAAAAAAAAAAGTGAACTGATTGAGCATTTCAAAATTTTTATTTAAGTGGTTACATTATACTCTAATGTTGGATAAAATAGATGTTATTAGTAATTAATTAACATTACATACATCGTGTCCCACTATTTTTGTCATTTTTCATATTATGTCTGAATATTATGTATTTATTTTAACTTTATAAACATGTCCCATCCCTCCCTTATGTCCTATCCCTCCCTCATATAAGGGAGGGATGGGACATTTTTATGACTATGTTAATTGGCTTATAAAATTATTATTTTAAAAATTACCATCAAATTTATATTTTTAAAAGATGTTAAAATGTTTCAACTTGTTTCTCTGAAACTTACGGCGTTGTACCAGTAAAAGTAAATTCGTAAAAAATATTTTTGTCTAAACTGTCCCTACTCTCCCCTACATTTTTACAAAGTTTTTTCCTATGTTTTTATACTGAAATTTAGGGGGAAAATAGAACGACAGTGCCACCTGTTGAGCGATATGCAACAAAAATTGACAGACACCAATTTTTATGAAAATACAGCTAAATGTACAATTTCATGAAATTTTGTTCATAAGTTATTATTCTAGAACTCTCAAATTGTTTGTCACATTCAGACAAATAAAACATTATTCCAAAAACGGTCAAAAACGTCAAAACCATATAAAGAAGTTAAAAATGTTCACAGTAAGCCATGTGAGAATCTGAATGAAAAAATTGTGCGAGACAGTAAAATTAAAATATTTCAAGTGCGTGATTTAGAGAAAAGTAGGCACGTCTCAGAACAGGAAATGGGATATTTGGATCAGTCAGTGTAATTTTGTGAAAGAGAAAAATTACAGAAAGTTTTGCAGTTTTTGATATATTAAGAAGCATAAAGTTTTTCTTTCCTGCTATTATTTAAAATCCCATTTATTTATTTATTTATTTATTAATCTTTGAAAACTTCGTTAAATTATTATCATATGAAAATAAAGTGTTTGACTGGAGTTTCACCTTTAATATTCAGTCAGTCAAGCTGCTATGAACAGAGATCTTTCTTTTTTTTTAATTCTTAACCTGGGCAAGGATTAATTATTAAATTGAATCAACCTTTTAATTTCACTTTTGTTTGCCACCTGAAAACCGGTTATCGAAATTCCAAGCTCTTGCGAATAAGTGGGAAGTGGTATGCTCGCATCTTTTTCTTGTATTATGTAAATTATTAATATTCTATTGTATAATATTTTTACATACTGTATAATCTTTTACGAAAAATATTCATCAAAATTTGCATAAATAAAATTATTAGGTCTTTTCGATTGTTCCAGATTTGATATTTCCTGTCATCCTGTGTCGATTAGCTCAGTCAATCGATTGAAATTGCAATAAATAAAAACAAGTCCCCAATTTTAGCCCTTCACTTAGTCCATTTTTCACACTTTATAGATTCAAATCGAAATATTAAAATTATAAAAGCCATAAAAAAAAAAGGAAGAATTTAACTAATTTTGTAATAATGTGATGAGTTATTCTTATAACAATTTTACACATAGAAGAACATGGTGCTTAACTGTTGGTGACGATAAGAAATGAGTCCCTTTGCATTTGTCATTTTTATGTAAAGCCCGTCCTGGTGATAAGTTTCAAATAAAAAATGCTTAAAAAAAAAAAAAAAAAAAAAAAAAAAAAAATCTCTGAGAGCATATTTTAAACCGTCCGTATTGTCATTTGATGGCAAACCATTTGCTACTTACATAGCTATGGATGCTATTTATTTATCAGAAGAATTTTTTTTTTAAAACCACTCTGTGTATAAATAAAGGAAAACAAGTAAAATGTAGTTAATAACCAACGTTAAAAATTAAGGTAAATCGGAAAAGACAAGGGTAGAAACACAAAATTGCGCAAGTTTAATTAATGAATGAACAAAAAAGAAAAATCAAACGCTTTCGTGAAATATGAAACACTTTCCATCATTATGTGAAAATAATTATATTTTACTGAAAATTAATCTCTATTAACACTCGTATAAATCAAGGCCGTAGACAGAAAAAAAAATCGGAAGGGGTTCAAGATTTAGAACATAATACTGAGTGTTAAAAATGATTTATAATTCGAAACTTTTCCATAAATGTGCAATATTTCGGTCGAGGAGGGGGGGGGGGAGGGTCGTCTACAATCATCGTATAGATAGATTATTCACAATATGATCTATTTGGCACTCTCAAACCGAAGTTTAAATCAATAATGGGTAACTATTTGAATTACTTTACCTGGTTACTTGTACCAGGTATAAGTGATCTGTGCATCATATAGTATCCTGATATAGCCTTTCCGTATATAGAGGAACCTTCAGCATAGCAAAGTCATCTGTAGTGTAGATTGATATACACCCAAATATAATCAGTATAATTTTTCAGGATGACCATCTCGCAGGTTAAATTTTATGCACGTACACGCTATAGAAGCTAATATATATATATATATATATATTGGTAAATGGGGGGGGGGGATGCAGCAGATTAGCGCCACATGTTGGACAATATATACAAAACCTAATCAACATTGTTTTTTCTTAATGTCCAACCAAGTATATAGTTTTATAGAATTCCGTCCATGGTCCATTGCTTAGTTAGATATATTACCCACAAAATGTTCGTTAGGTACACAGTCAAGCGTTTCTTAAAAGTATTAAGTCTTCGAATATGAATATATGTGGAGCTATTTGAATAATCCATACGGATGAACACAGATAAACATTTATTCTACAAGTACACCAGACAACACAAAACAAAACTAAAACTTAGAACAGAATATCCAAAACAAAGTCGGTACACCCGGAACGAATCAGAATGAAAGAGTTCGATGAAAGTCAGAAATGAGTCCCATACACTACACCCTCACCCCCCCCCCCCTCAAGATGCAGCACAAAGTCTTCCAAATACTTAGGACTTAATGTTTGTCTTCCAGAACGGCGAACACCAGGCAAGTGGGAGGACACTGAAGAACGACTTTGAGATTGTACAATACCAGACGTCGGAAAATCACTTGGAGAGGGTACTGGATCAGAAGTAGTTACAACAGGATCAACATTGGCTCCATCCGCTAGACCTGGAGTTGCCAGCTCTCTTGGATCTTGATTATCTAGAACAGGAGAATGGTCATCTTAATAGGTCCCGTTGGATGGACCTGGGCTTGAAACATCTCTCAGATTTGGACTATCTCGAACAGGAGGATGGTTATCAATTCGACCTCGAATTTGGTTGACATGTCTCTGTACAACTGTTTCATCTAGGCATTGGGTCCTGTAGAACGGAGGACCGGTGGTTTCTGTGATTACTGCGGGTATCCAAGGGGCACCTGAAGAATAATTTCGAATATACACAGGATCACATCCATCAAAAGAGCGCGTACGCTTATGTGCTTTTGAATCAGCTTGAAGCTCTTTCTTAAGAGACATGGTCTTATTTATATCTGGATATCTCTTATATATGGTCTATTATATATATGGTTTGGATTTATATCTCTTTGACTTCTATCTAAGAGAGAAGTCAAACACCTATTCATGAGCAATTTTGCAGGCGATTTACCCGTCGCAGTAGAAGGCAAAGTATGCTGTGTGAATAAAAGTCTGGCCGAACGGGCTTTCCATTTGCCAACAACTATACGCTTCAATGCATGTTTAGTGGTAGCCACCATACGTACCGCCTGCCCATTCGAAGATGGATGATAGGGGGCAACAAAGATTTGTCGAATTTGGTTCTTCTTTAAAAATGTGAAAAATTCTGAAGATCTAAATGTGGTGGCATTATCAGATACTATAGCATCTGGCAATCCATGAGCAGCAAATAATGAGCGGAGATTATCAATTGTTACAGATGTGGACATAGAAGAAACTGGTAAAACTTCCAACCATTTTGAGTGTGAATCCACCACAATAAAAACTTGTCCTTGAAAAGGACCGGCAAAGTCTATATGTAGCCTAGACCACGATTTTTGAGTCCATTCCCATGGGTGAATAGGGGCTTTGGCCGGGCATTTCTGGTTTTCTTGAAAGGGTATACAGGACTTCACACTTAGTTCTATATCATTATCCATTTTTGGCCACCATACATAACTGCGAGCTAAACCCTTCATACGCACCATACCAGGATATCCATTATGAAGTAGTAAAAGAACATCTTTCTGGAGACAGCTAGGAATTACTACTCTGCTTCCCCACTGGACACAATCTTGATGAACTGTAATTTCATGTCGACGACAAAAATAAGGTTTGAATATCTCTTCAATCATTTTTGGAGGCCAACCATTTAAAGCCCACAATGAAACTCGTGATAGAATAGGATCTTTTCTGGTAGCCGAAGCCAGTAATTTAGCATCAATTTGAGTGACAGGAGCAGTTTCAAGAAGTAACACATCAGATGGTGAAGGAACTTCAAATTCAGGTGCGTTTTGTGGTAATCGACTGAGAGCATCTATATTCATTATTTGTTTGCCTTGTTTATACTTTAAAATGTAATCATAAGCAGCTAAACTTAAACTCCACCTTAAAACTCGAGGTGAAATTATTTGAGGAAGTGGTTTATTTGAATTTAAAAGGCCTAGTAATGACTTGTGATCAGTAATAATTTTAAATTTTCTGCCTGCCAAGTACTGATTAAATTTCTGTACTTCTACAACTATTAAAAGGGCTTTACGATTTGTTTGACTATAATTTTGCTCAGTTTTAGTTAATCTTCTTGAATAATAAGCTATGGGTGCTTCTCTTCGATTTGGTAGCTCATAGCTTAAAACAGCTCCTAAACCATATGATGAGGCATCACATGTCAGAAATACAGGCAATTTTTCATCAAAATGAGTTAAAACATCGTCTTGTTTCAGTAATTTTTTGCGGATTGATAAGCTTTACTATGATGTGGAGTCCAATGCCAATGAATATCTTTTCGAAGCAATTTATGTATGGGTTCTAGAATATTTGATCTATTTTTGAGAAAACAACCATAAAAATTCAGCATACCTAAGAATGCTTGCAATTCAGTTCTATTTTTTTTTCTGGCAGGGGTGCATTATGGATTGCAACTACGTTATCAAATGTGGGTTGAATACCATTTTTATGAACTTGAAACCCCAGTAGCTCAATTTCAAGAAGAGCGAATTTGCATTTTTCACGTTTGAGATGAATACCTGTATCTCTTAAACGAGTTAGGACTTGTTTCAAAGTTGCATTATGATCCGTTATATTTTTACCCTTTATAACATTATCATCTAAAAATGGTGTAGCACACCATCAATACCTGCTAAAACTTCTTCAATTCGCTTTTGAAAAATTGCAACTGCTACAGAAACACCGAATAGAAGTCGATTCACTTTAAAAAGGCCTTTAGGAGTATTAAGAGTTAAAATTCGAGAAATTTGATCATCTACAGGTAAGCTAAATAAGCTTCAGATAAATCTAATTTACTGAAAATAGCACCGCCAGACATGGTTGCTAAAATTTCCTTAACAGTGGGAAGTGGATAAGTGAATTGCTTAACAGCTTGATTTACAGTACTTCTGTAATCACCAGAAATACGAATTCCACCATCTTTTTTTAGAACAAAAACAATGGGTGTTGCCCAATCTGAATAGGTCACCGGTTCAGGAATTCCTTTTTGGACCATATTTTCTAACTCTCTTGTTACTTTTTCTCTTAGAGCAAAGGGTACATTACGAGCTTTCAAATATTTGTGTACAGGAATCATCCAACTTAATTGAAACAGGTGGCCCTTTAAAACAGCCCAAAGAATTAGAAAACTAGTTGGCATAGGTGGACTCTGCTCAGTTCCCTATCATATTTATGTTCTCATAAATTTCTAGTGCGAGACATATTATAATCATGTTAAGAGAAATCTATTTTACCAAAGCTTGACACAGTGACAGAATGAAATCCCTGTGCGTAATAGGCTATTCACCATTCAATTCGATATATTTATACTAATCTATGAATTTATCTTATCAGGGTCAATTCCGTTGTTTAGTTTTCATACTACAATTTCCAATGCAATAAACCTCAAAATTCCTATTTATATAAAAAAAAATTTCAATTTCGATACGTTGATAAAATCTTAAATTGCGAATAACTTACGAAATTTTCCTATTAGAATATTTGTAATCAATCATGTTGAAACAAGTATCATAAATGTTATTTTGAAGTTATCTGATATATTTATGATCCTCAAAATGGACGTTTATGCTCAATTTCGCCTATTCTGCCATGTTAAGTAAATCGTAAATTCCAAATAACTTACGATTTTTTTAAATTAGAAAAATCATAGTCTATGATATTCATGCAGTCTTGCTTTTGCCTCCAAGGCAGTAGCACGTGTTTTTTTTGCACCTGATGAAGGAAGGCTACGTCCTTTCGAAACCGGTTGTGCTGGCTTAAAATTTATGGTGTGTGAAGAAGTTTTATTGTCTATTTATGGAAAAACCATAGTCTATGATATTCATGCCAGTATCTCAAATAATATTTAGAAAGTGGTTTGACATCTTTACGATGAAAATATCCCTCAAGATTAACGTTTATGTGAAATCTTGCTCTAGTCTGCCATGTTAAGAAATTCGTAAATTTACAATAACTTACGAAATTTTTATATTGGAAAATTCATAGTCATTAATATTCATGCCAGTGTCCTAAATAATATTTCAAAAATAGTTTGACATCTTTACGATGAAAATATCTCTCAAAATTGACGTTTATGTAAAATTTTGCCCTTTTCTGCCATGTTAAGAAATTCGTAAATTTCCAATAACTTGCGAAATTTTCAAAGTAGCATATTTATAGTTACTGATGTACATTCCGGCATCAAAACAGATATTTTAAAACTGGTCTGACATTTTTACAGTAAAAAGTTTCCATTTAATGCACGTGTAAGTGAATTTTTGTCCTATTCTCCCATGTTAAGAAAATCGTAAATTTCTAATAACTTACGAAGTTTTTTAGTTCGAATGTTGCAAATGAATAGGGTTCTTGCCAGTGTCGAAAGTAATATTTTAAAACTGATCTGATCTCTCTGCGACAATTTGTTCTTGAGATATCGTGTACACAGACTAACAAACTAACGGAATAACACATTAACACACTAATAGACACCCTACAGACAGACACCATACAAATTTTGTCATTTTCGATTCCTCACACCTGAAAACGTGTATAAAAGTCAAAAAACCGAGGTCGAAAATTTTCACGATTACCTAAATTCCCCATACCTATACTATGATGGGGGAACTAATTCACGATTACCTAAGTTCCCCATACCTATAGTTTGATGGGGAACTAAATTAGTTGGCATAGGTGGACTCTGCTCAGTTCCCCATCATATTTATGTTCTCATAAATTTCTAGTGCGAGACATATTATAATCATGTTAAAAGAAATGAATTTGACCAAAGCTTGATGCAGTGACAGAATGAAATCCCCGCCTAATAGCCTATCCACCGTTCACTTCGATATATATATATATCTTATTCTAATCTATTCATTTATTTTATCAGGGTCAATTCCGTTGTTTAGTTTTCATCCTACTATTTCCAATGCAACAATCCTCAAAATTCATACTTATATGAAAAATTTACAATTTCGCTATGTTGATAAAAACGTAAATTACGAATGATTTACGAAATTTTCCTATTAGAATATTTGTATTCAATCATGTTCCAACAAATATCATAAATATAAAAGGTAACAAAACCACTTTAAAACACGTATATACAATATTTTTATTAAAAACTACACAAAGCTTTTCGCTATCATAATAATAGCATCATCAGGTGTAATTACGTTACATAGAAACTAGCAATATATAAATAAAGAAGTTCAAATGGTTTAAAGTTACGGTTACAATAAAAATTTTAATTTACAGTTACCATAAAAATTATTATTTTCAGTATTTTTTCTCTATGAGCACAACGCGTGCCAAATTTTATGAAGTGATGCAGCGTCCTTGGAGTTAATAACTTTATTGTATTTGATAATATTTACGGCTTCTGTTATTAGCAGGTCTTGAAAGTCTCGAGGGGCTGAAATAATTTCGGATTGGGTCCACATAGGAATAGCATCAGGGTGTTCGTAAAGAAAGTCTATTAGAATTGAACTTTTTTTCTCTTTAACATTACGAATGTGTTCAGTAATTCTTACTTTAAGTGTGCGACGTGTTTGCCCAATGTAGTAAAACAGTTCACTATTATATTTGATAGGGATTTTATAAACCCCTCCAGAAGGTCTGTTGATATCTCTGTCATTAACAACTAAGTTTTTAATGGTACAGGGGGAGGAGAAAGGAATGCATAGATTAAATTTACGTAAAATAAAATGCTTAAAATTTTTAAATTCATTACAGAAACATTACAGAATTCATTACACCATTAAAAACTTAGTTGTTAATGACAGAGATATCAACAGACCTTCTGGAGGGGTTTATAAAATCCCTATCAAATATAATAGTGAACAGTTTTACTACATTGGGCAAACACGTCGCACTTATTTCAGCCCCTCGAGACTTTCAAGACCTGCTAATAACAGAAGCCGTAAATATTATCAAATACAATAAAGTTATTAACTCCAAGGACGCTGCATCACTTCATAAAATTTGGCACGCGTTGTGCTCATAGAGAAAAAATACTGAAAATAATAATTTTTATGGTAACTGTAAATTAAAATTTTTATTGTAACCGTAACTTTAAACCATTTGAACTTCTTTATTTATATATTGCTAGTTTCTATGTAACGTAATTACACCTGATGATGCTATTATTATGATAGCGAAAAGCTTTGTGTAGTTTTTAATAAAAATATTGTATATACGTGTTTTAAAGTGGTTTTGTTACCTTTTATATTATTTATACACGTGAAATGTTTTATAATTTTAAACTTTTAATAGTTTTTAATCTTAAAATATCATAAATGTAATTTTGAAGTTGTCTAATGTATTTACGATCCTCAAAATGGAAATTTATGCTCAATTTTGCCTTATTCTGACATGTTAAGTAAATCGTAAATTCCAAATAACTTACGAATTTTTTTAAATTGGAAAAGTCGTAGTCTATGATATTCATGCCAGTATCCTAAATAATATTTCGAAAGTGATTTGACATCTTTACGATGAAAATATCCCTCAAGATTGACGTTTATGTGAAATTTTGCTCTATTCAGCCATGTTAAGAAATTCGTAAATTTCCAATAACTTACGAAATCTTTATATTGGAAAATTCATAGTCATTAATAATCATGCCAGTGTCCTAAATAAAATTTCAAAAGTAGTCTGACATCTTTACGATGAAAATATCTCTCAAAATTGACGTTTATGTGAAATTTTGCTCTATACTGCCATGTTAAAAAATTCGTAAATTTCCAATAACTTGCGAAATTTCCAAAGTAGCATATTTATAGTTACTGATGTTCATTCCGGCATCAAAACTGATATTTTAAAACTGGTCTGACATTTTTACAGTAAAAAGTTTCCATTAAATGCACGTTTAAGTGAATTTTTGTCCTATTCTCCCATGTTAAGAAAATCGTAAATTTCTAATAACTTACGAAGTTTTTAAATTCGAATGTTGCAAATGAATAGGGTTCTTGCCAGTGTCGAAAGTAATATTTTAAAACTGATCTGACCTCTCTGCGATCATTTGTTCGTGAGATATCGTGTTAACAGACTAACAAACTAACGGACTAACACACTAACGGACTGACACACTGACACACTGACACACTAACAGACACCCTACAGACAGACACCATACAAATTTTGTCATTTTCGGATTCTTCACACCTGAAAACGTGTAGAAAAGTCAAAAAACCGAGGTTGAAAATTTTCACGATTACCTAAGTTCCCCATACCTATAGTATGATGGGGAACTAAAATGTCCCTGAATTCTTCAAAAATTGAATTTAATGGTTGTGAATCAACCTGATGAACATCGGAATTCACAACATTTAAATTTATACCTAATGGCTCAAACCAAATTCTTCCTAGTAGAGATTTACCTTTACCATATACCACCAATAATGTTAGTTTAGTATTACAAGAATTATATGAAACATCTATTTGAAAATAACCATTTACATTTAGTTTTTCAAAACTCCAAGTTCGTAAAAATTGTTCAGAAACTGGTAAATTTCAGGAGGATTAACAGGCCATAATTTAACAAAAAAATCAGAACTTATTACAGAATGTAAAAAACCCGAGTCGATTTCCATACAGTGATCAATACCATTTAATTTTACAGTAACATCATAAGGAGGATATTCATTTATTGTACCAATTGAATGCAAATTATGAAAAGTCTGATAAGAATCATTAAAAGAACACTCATCTCCATCCAAAGAATGAATTTTCCAATTACGATTTTTGTTCTGTTTTGAATTTTTCAAATTACACATTTTCTGTATGTGGCCAATTTTTTTACAAAAATTGCACACAGCCTTCATGAATTTACACTTTCTAAAGGAATGTCGATTACCACAACGATGACAAGGCTTTTTGTCGAATTCTTTACCTTTATTATTAATTGCCGGATTTTTGTTCTTGTCATATTTCCCTTTAATCATGTTAATGGAATGTGAAACAGTTCCTGCAATTTCGTTTAATTGGCGAACTGCTGCCTCTCCCGCTAGAACAACATCTAACGCTGAAGTTAATGTGAGCTTCGAACCGGCAAGTAGGCGTCTTTGAATGTTTTCATCCCGTAGGCCGCAAACCAAACGATCTGTCAGCATGGAATCTAGTTGGTCACCGAACTTACAATGTTCTAATAATTTGCGAAGATCTGCCATAAAATCTGAAACAAATTCATTCTGTCGTTGATCTCTTTTATTGAATTTAAAGCGACAGAGAATTTCTGAAGGTTTCGGCGAGAAGTGGTTATCCAATTTGTCAAGAATAGCTGTAATTGCGACTGTACTCGGAGTGTCTGGAGTACACAATGAACGAATAATAGAATATAAAGAAGCTCCACAAACACTACGAAACACTGCTCTTTTTTTATCATCTTCTGTAATACCGTTAGCTGTAAAATAGAATGCAAGCCTTTCGCAGTATTCTTGCCAATCGGTTTTACCGACGCAGAATTCTTCCAAACGGCCGAGTGACGACATACCTGGTATTCGATGAAACTTCGATGAAAATCAACTTAAGCAAACTTTTTTTTTTTTTTTTTTTTTTTTTTTTGCTCGTCGCCAGTATTAAGTCTTCGAATATGAATACATGTGGAGCTATTTGAATAATCCATACAGATGAACACAGATAAACATTTATTCTTCAAGTACACCAGACAACACAAAACAAAACTTAGAACAGAATATTCACAACAGTGCTGGTACACTCGGAACGAATCCGAATGAGTTCGATGAAAGTCATGAATAACTCCCATACACTACAAAAAGTAACCAAACCATGTTCAGAACACGGCAGAACGTGTAAATCCATCGAGAGCCGCGATCGAAAATTTTTTATGAATATTGTCTTCTTTTGTATATAGAAAAACGAAGAAACAAACAGGTTGTTGTTAACTTTTAAAAACTAGTATAGGTAAAATAAATAAGTAAAAATAAAATAAATAAAAAATAATCTGCCTTAAGTACGTGGTTGTCGCCATTATTTACGAAAATGGAGGCCGACGGAAATTTAGCGTGACTTTGTCGCAAAGACCATTAGAGACAAAAAGTCTTTGTAACTATAAGTCTCAAGTTGTAAATATGTAAATATGTAAGTACGCGGTGAAAGAAAAGAACGCTGAAGTCGAAGCTGGGTTACTTCGTTGAAATGTTTTTCTTCCTTTCCTTTTTTTAAATATGTATATTTTAACCGTAGAAAAGAGTTATGGTTTTAAAAATTTGTTATTAAAGTACACAGTTTTTTCCTTTACCCTCATTATAATTTTCCTTTTTATTTATTTATTTTTTTAATATCCTTTAATCGAAGCTTGTGTGGCTTCTGCTGACGGTTTAGTTAAATTAATTTCGACGCAGGAAATGTTTTGCTTATTCAATACATTTTCCAAGGAAGGAATTATAAGCAGTGCAGAAGGGAGGAAATTGCTTTTTATTTGAGTAGCGGAAAAAGAAACACACAGATGGAGAGAGAGAGAGAGAGAGAGACGAATGACGTATGTTGCATGTTCTGGTTTAAATATGTGGATTATTTCTGAGAATTATTTAAAAGTATCTATTAATGTTTTTGTCAAAAAAATTAAAATATTCTCTCTGGAGTTAAGACAAAAAAGAAAAATCCCGCATAATGCAGATATTATCACATACAATTACAATATTAATAGTTATAGTATTAACTGAAATTTTGTGAATGAATGCCATTTACAAACTATATAATGCAACTAGACATGCATTTCAAACAATTTCTGCTTGCATTATTTATCTGATTTGTCTTTTAATTGTTTTGATTCTATTTATATATTTATGATGGAAGCGGAGTAGGTAAATTCGGGACCAAAGTAACTACAGTCGAATCTCGTTAACGTGAATCTCAAGGGTGATAAAAAATTTGTTTATGTTATCAGTAGTTCATGCTATCAGTAACTAATCTTCATATAACTAAATTAATCTTCATATTGATGGGGATTGTGGAAACAGTTCATGTTAAAAATAATTCACGTTAACAGTGTTCATGTTAACGAGGTTCGACTGTATTTAGTTTTCCTCACGACCAACCCCATAAGTAAATTCGGGACCAAACTTTGGTCTCTTGTAAACTGAAGGGTTTTCCGCTGATATACAATTCCCCTGAGGAACAATTATTTATTAGAATAGTATAAATAATAATGATGAAAACGTAAAATACATAAATGCGAAAATTTCATATGCGCGAGTAACTTGATATTTCTGCACTAAAATTGTTATATGTCATATAGCATTTACTCTGAACTTTTCGAATTAATTCGAATCATAATGTATTTATAGTAGTCTAACTATTCATATAATAAAATAGGAACTTGTAAATCCACAGGGCTGAAAAACCCTCTTATGGATC
Organism: Salticus scenicus; assembly: GCA_963930645.1. Taxonomy (NCBI): domain Eukaryota; kingdom Metazoa; phylum Arthropoda; class Arachnida; order Araneae; family Salticidae; genus Salticus; species Salticus scenicus. The sequence continues at coordinate 44,733 of CAWVNO010001569.1, read as the reverse complement.
CACATATTTTATTTTGTATTTTGAGACTTCTAAAAAATGTATTTCTATTTCTATTAAAAACAAGAACTGTTAATACGTTAAAGAATCGAAAAGGGCATTAGAAAATTTATACATAGCGCATTTTTTTTTTTTTTTTTTTTTCTTTTTTTTTTTCTTTTTTTTTTTTTTCTAGAGAATATGTCCAGCACATGCTCAAAAATTTAATCAACACAACTCTTTGCAATAAAGATCTTACATATGCAATTCAATATAATTTTAACAAACAGGTGCCGGGATATAGCAATCTGAAATATCACAAAATATGAGTAATAACAGCGCTCTCTGAAAGCCGATATTCACATAAATTGGATCAACATTTCTTCTTTTTTTCCTGTAATAATATCCATCTTAGATATAAAGTCTGGTGTTTTTGTATGTTACTTTATCTTTGCATTTATTTATGCGTTACTTTATCGTAAAAATTGAAATACAATGTTTCTGTAAAAGGAAGGAATTGCACCACAGCGCAACGCCACCTGCTGTTCAATATGCACCCAAAATAAATCTGTACAGTTTTTCACTATGGTCATCTTATATATCAAATTTAAGTGCACTTATACGCTATAAAAGCTGCTATATAACCTCACAGTAAATGAGGAAATTTGCTGCATATAGCAGCGGATACTGTAGTCCGATATGCCCCCAAATTGAAGAAACATGGTTTTTCATAATCACTCTTTCCCATATTAAATTTTGTGATTTTATGCACTAATGAACCTGAGGTATAGCCTTCCTACAAATGGGAAAAGTTACAGAATAGCAGCATTACATGTTGGGTTATGTATTAGAAAACCAGTAATTTATTCAACTAAATTAAAATTTTTCTAGAGTTTTGTCGATTGTTTAGTGTGACACTTCACCTACAAATATTTTCTAAAATGATTAAATTTTGTTCAGGACATCTGAAAATGTGTAAAATCATCGAAAAATGGAGGTAAAAAATTTTCATGAATTTAATACTTTCTTCTTATACATAAAAGAAAGTAATAATATCAGTTAAATATTAATTTATCTAAATATTAAAATTGATTGAAATCTTTTCTTTTAATTAAATGAAAAGTGCTAATAACATATTTTTCGTAAAATCCTACCTAAATACAAAGTTTGAAAAGAAATAGTTTAACCTTTTTAATTTATTAAAAAGGTGTGATTTTAGCTACATAAAATGTTAATCTAAGAAAATAAATATTTATTTTGTAATTATTACGCGGCATTTAGTAGCAAGATACATTGGGTTTACTTTCTATTTAAACAGATCAACCTCATATTTAGGACCTGAACTGACTTTAAAAAAAAGTTAAGTTTTCTTAGGCTTTTTTTTTTAAATTGACCTTATCTGGTTTTTCAAATTCTAGAGTAAATATATTCCACCTTATGTGATTTCTGATTCTCCATTTCCATGTTTTCCCCGTAGGATAGAAACAATTCTTTCTAGAATACAAACAATTCCCCATACAGGGTGGCTATTAAGTATCCGGAAAAAGTATTTGATAGTATATAATTAGTGAAATGGCAAACAAATTTAAAGCTTCTGTTTTTGCAGCAAGTAATGTCTAACAATTATTTTTCACTATGGTTTTCGAAATATCGGTCATCGATTTTGACTCAAGCTGCGATCTTCTTCGGAAGTGAGGTGACGGTGCGGTGCAAGTAGTTTGGAACTAAATCCTCCATATTGTTTTCAGCGGTATCTTGAGTCTATCAAATGTATGATTTTCTGTGTTCGCAATTGTTCTTCTAAGACCCCACACACTGAAAATTCCATTGGATACAAATCAGAGTTGTTAGAAGAACACAGGTGTTTGGTCAGATAACTTTTCACTTTGACATCGATTAAAGCAAACGTTGATTTGGCTCCATGGGCAAGAGCACAAACTTGGTGAAAGGTCTTAACTGGGTGATTTTGCTTCCATGGAAGTACAGCTTTATCTAAAACATCTTTTTGATAAACTTTTCCATTATTTTTTGTCTTTTCTTTGAAAAAAAAACCAGTTGAGTCTTCCCATTGTTGCTAATCTCAGCTTAAACAATCAAACATATTAGAAACAAAGACCTTGTTGCATATTTTCGCTTCCTGGTGTTCTTGAGAGCTAGATCCAAAAGTTTGCGATGATTCTGAGAGTTTTTAGCGACTTAAACAGTAAAAATTTTCTCATCGGGCCTCAAAATATCTTAGATGCGCCGCACTTTGAAAAAAAATCACGAAACTTTTTCATTTATCTAATAGATTTTACTTTCCCTGACCGCTCAAAAACTGCCCGTTGAGTAAATGCAAATTATTTTAATAAATAATATTTAAAGATAAAAACATTACAGCAACAAAAAAGCGGTTTTAATGAAGTAGCAGTCCATAAAAGCTCCTCAATTTTTTTTCCGGATACTTAATAGCCACCCTGTAGAATTCAAATATAAACGTTATAATGTTGTAGCTTTGTTTGCAGTGTTTATGTATGAAGGGTTCATGACGTGAAACGTATAAAGTTTATTAATTAACCATGTAAAGGTCTTCATACAATTTTTTTCTTCCCCAAAACGATTAAACAAAAAACTTTTGCTATTATTGGACATATTGTAAAAGTAAAATATTTCAAATGATTAAGTTATATAGAACACAAAATGAATGAATTCTTTTATGTTTCCCTGTGCACTCTATTTTCCATAGAAAACTAAATCATACCTATGCAATATAATATTATACTCTAATTATGTTAAATTTTTAAAATGCTTGCCAAATTTGAGCTCAGACGAATGGAGCTTTAGGCGCTGTCGGACAGTATCCTGCAGTGTTGCATCTTTTCATTTCCTGGTATTCTTGAGAGCTAGATCCAAAAGTTTGCGATGATTTTGAGAGTTTTTAGCGACTTAAACAGCAAAAACTTTCTCATGACGAGACATGAGACAAAGTTTATAACGCGACATGCGACATGCGCATGCTCTAAATACAAGTTCATCTCCTGAAAATTGTTTAGAACATGCGTGTATCGCAAGTCGCATCAAACATTGTCTCATGTCTCTTCAGTGTGCAGTGGACCTTAACTCACATACATACGCACAAATATATACATTGACGTTGAAAATTAAAGCATTAACTCGTTTTCCCGCTTTCTTCTTTTTCTTATAATTTTCAAACAAATAAAAAAAATAAACTTAACATTTAGATTACTTGTTCGTTAAAAAACCATGTATCGAACTTCATGTGACTTTAACATAAGCAATAATTTTTAAACTGATAACGAAACTCATTTTTTCTTAAAAATTAACTTTGGAAGAAATTAAAATTTTAAACAATTTTACATAGGAAAACAAAACGAGAAATGGTGTTAAAAATGCATTACAAATAGTTGATGATTCACATTCCTCCCAAATTTTAAATTAAAAGGGAATTTTTCCTTCTGTAATGACTTTTCATTTTCTTTAATTTTTACAAATAACTTTTAACAAAATAACTTTGTGAATAACTGTGTGAATAACTTTTAACAAAATATGCAAACGAGCATGAACATAGAATGAGATGTTTGTTAAAAAACTATTTATTTATTTATTTTATTATTCTTGCAAGGTTAATAGCTTATAAATTAATCATTATATTTTTTAATGATATTATAGTTTTAAAAAAATTAAAGAACACGCTTTTATAGAAATGTGAACTAAAAAGCACAAAATATCTATCTTAGTATTAAAATGCAGGGTAAGAGAAAATCGTGTGAGTGACACACCATAATATTTACATAGATTTAAATCTTTAATTAAAATAATTTAGAATTAAACAAAAACTATTTTTAAAAAATCTCCCCTGACTGGGATCGAACGCTAGACCTTTAAGCTCGTAGCGCGAAGCTATACCTCAACGCCACGGCGTTCACGTAGGTAAAGTCTTTTTTTACAGTATAGATTTTTTGTTTGCTCCCACAGCGGTTACAAACGTACAAACATACATACATACATACAGGTGAAGCTAATAAAAGCGTGTTAAAAAGTCTGTTATGGAAAAAAAAGTAAAAGAAAAATCTAGTTTTAATTTCTCATTTGGATGCGTGTGTAACTTCATATCTCTGTAATGCATTCTTAACGCCATTTCTCATTTTGTTTTCTTTTCTAAAATTGTTTGAATATTTCATTTCTTCCAAAGCTTACTTTTGGGAAAAAGTCAATATCAGTTTGAAAGTTATTACTTATGTTAAAGTTATATAAAATTCGATTAATGATTTGATAATGAACATGACATCCAAATTTTATGTTCATTTATTTAAAAATTATGCGCAAGAGAACGGAACGAGGACGATATTATTGCTTCAATTTTGAACGTTAGTGTGTATATATACACAAACATACGCTATTGTAAAAATAAGAAATGTTGTCAGAATACATTAAAGTTAAAACATATACATATTCAAAAATCTTTACATAATTCCAATATATTCCTTACATATGGTATACGTTTAAAAATTAAAAATAGACAATAGTATAATAAAAAAAAATATCAGACAAGTTGAAAAATTACTACGACTTCAGCATGTGATTCGGCAGACTTGAAAACGGAAATTCCTGACTTTGTTTCTTAAAGAATATTTTCAAAAGTATATTACGAGTATTTAAAATACAATTCTAATCAATTATTAATGAGATAAAGCTGAAACCAAAGAAGGATCAAAGGGATAATTGTACTGATTCTTATCTAAAAGAAGTTTCGTCATGAGGGGCTTTTAGAAGATTTTCTATACAATCTTGATTTTAAAGATTTTTAACATAGATATTCATAAGGATAATTTTTATTGGCCTTTACTGAGAGTTCAGGTAATATTGTACTTTTTATTTATCTTCCTTTGATCAAGCTTGGTATCAGGTATTTTAAAGATAAACTAGTATATTGTAGACACCAATAATACGTTTATTTTATATTTGTCTACAGTATTAAGGTCATTTATGTTCTTCACATTGCTGTAAGTAAAAGATACAATGACTGCTAATTAATAATTGGACACTATTGAATAAATATATTTTGTAAAATTAATAATAATAATGACCATCTTCTGTCAGGAACAATTCCGGTTAGACCGCTTCAAAACAGAGACTTTTGGTAGCCTTTTTTTCCCATAGAAATGCTATGTATTTTTACTTTTTTAATTAATCTGCATAAATGTTACATCATTAGAAAGATCTTTCAAAACTGAACATTTTTTGTTCTTCCACTTTTCCCTTAATCTCAGTATGTAAAAAGATTTCAACGAAAGTTTATAACTACCATTGCAATTCTAAAATACCCATGGAGGATAAAATTAAAATGTAATATAAAATTCAATCAAAAAAATTATGGGCTTATTGTTATTACATCATTTTCTTGCAATAATGATAATGTACTTATCTGATATAAACAAACAGTTGATTGTGACGTCATATTTATCAAATTAGTTAAAACAAATAAGGTTACAAATAAGGTACCTAAGGTTACTTCGTTACAAATTTGGTACCTTATTTGTAACGAAGTTTCGATTAGATATTTTAGAATTAATTAAAATATGAAAATAATTTCAAAATTGGACATTTAAATTTATGATTGTTGCGAAAAAAATTTACCAGTTATTGTTATATATATATATATATATATATATATATATATATATATATATATATATTTAGGGCGGGGGGGAGGGCATAAGATGAAATAATGTTTTCACGCGAAAAATTAAAAATTAAAAAATATCAAATTTGCCCATGCATATAAAAAATACTTATAAAAACTAATCGAAGAAGGAAGCGAAATAAGTACTGAGTTATATTACTGCAAATACGATAGATAATATGATACGTTATATTAGACCTATCGTCCAGGGTTAGTAGGTATTTTCGTTAAAAGACATAGTTTGTTCGTTCGGTGCAACTTGCACATTAGTCTCCTTTAAATATAGTGTCCAGCGAAGCTGACAAAGCATTCGTTGATTCACTACCTTAACTGATTTCACATTCCGTCATTTTTGACGGGGTTATATACTAGTATCTAAATAATATATAATCCTAATGAATTCTCTCGGATCTTCAAGAGTGTAAATAACACGTAAACATCAAAATAACATTAAAAGTAATACAACAAAGATTTCGATATAGTTGCAATTAGCAAAAGATACATATGTGGGAAGCGGGAGGATTTAAAAATGTAAAGAACATACTGTATGTGAATTTAAGTTACAATTTACAGGTCATAAAAATGTGTTTGTTACTTTAAAATGTTTTTATTTATTTATTTATTATTATTATTTATTTTTATGATAATATATTTTTTAGAATATGTGACGACTGACATCAAACTACTGTATTGTTTTAATTCAGTAGTCTAACCGCTTTATAGCTGCAGTATAAAAATGCCAGATTACTGGCTAAAGCCTAAGGAGTGAAGAGCTGGATGATACAGAAAATACTGTAATTAAAGCAGATATCAAGGGTTTCTAATTTATTATATATATATATATACATATATATTTTTATGCAAGTTAAAAAAAAAAAATAAATAAATAAAATAAAACTTTTTTTTCCCTTTCTTTTTAAATAGATACTCGGATATAAAAAGTAGTAAAACTGATAAATTTTCGCTCCACTTGATTTTAAATTTATTTATTCTATTCCCTATATTATCAGAGAGGAATAAATAGCTTTTCGTTTGAAAAATAACAAAATTTAAAAGTTATAAGAGCTTTTGATATTTTAAAAAGAAAAACTGCATTTTTTATTACCTATTCGTTGAATGAACTGTAATCTAAATAATGTTGAAATAAATCAATATAAAAGTGACCGATAAGGGACAGGTTAAGTGAGCAGCGAAAATAGGCAGTGGGGGAGATAAAACTAATGGAGGTAAGGCTATAACATATATTTACTCGCTGCGAATGTCTGTTGTGTGTCCCATTTTTATATTATTTTTTATTTTTATGTGTTACTCTAAAATATCTTTAAGCACGCGTGCGTGATATCAGAGGAAGAATCTTAATTCATGGGCTTTAAGTTGAGAATAATGCAGGGAAAGACAAAAGGTAAATATGTAACCACAGACAATGCAGCAGTAGTTCAGAAACGTCGCTTTCGAAAGAATGAAATAAGTCAGCTGTATTGGACTAAATGATAAATGAATTAGAAGAAGAAAAGAGTGAGAGAAAGGAAGGCACATATGATATTGAAATATAAAATATTTTGTCTTTTTAAAAATGTAATTAATAATAATTATTAATTGAACTTTCTCAATAATATCTATTCAAAATTATGTCTTCTTCTCTTGATTAAAATTGTCAATATTTTTTATTAAAATAAATTTGAAGGACTTAATTGTGTTATTTTGTTCTATTTACCCATTCTATTGCATTGTAATAATCTTTATTCCTTTTGCAGACGGTGCCGCGGTTGACTGGTTGCACGCACTTAACTGGTTGGAACGCACCGCACCAAACTCGCAATTGGAAGGTTGTGGGTTCGATACTGGAGTCGGCTGAAGACCGTTGTGGCGTGCATTAATGGCGCCTGGTGCACATAAAATCTGCCGTGGCTGCAATGTCCTCTATGTTCCGGAATTAACACATTTAAGAGTTACCGAATTGAGGAACTCACCCTCTTTTTGGATATTTTCACAAGTCGTTTAAGTCACTTTTTTACTTTTATTTATTTATTTTGTTACATAAATAAATTTTAGTTCGTTTCTGCATTAGTACTGAAAACGGATAAGTTCGTGTCGGATATATAGATGATTTTCATGATTTAAGTCATTGTAATCCATGGATTACCGTTGGAAAGATTACTGAGACACTAAATTTTGTAATTTTGTTAAAGGAAGTACTGTATTCGGTCAAAAATTATGATACCAAGTTTTTACCTGATTTACATTTTTTAAGATCTTCCGAGTCCAAAAAATATTGTTTTGGCAGTGTATATGTGTGTACATGTGAGAAGAATCTTCTGAGTATAATATAAAAACTAATGAAAAGAGATCTACGAAATCTCAGAATTAAGATACAGTCGGTAACAAAAGTGTCCGAACACTAGCAAAAATTCCTATGTAAAAAAATACACTTCATACGGTTTTGTTAAATAAATCCTTGTCGAATCCTGTTCTTAGTCAGTGTAAGAACATGATTCGATAAGGATTTATTTAACAAAATCGTATGAAGAGTACTTTTTTACAAAGGAGTTTTTGCTAGTGTTCGGACACTTTTGTTATCGACTGTAGGTCTATCAGTGATGCCAGATGGTCGAAAATTATTTCCCCAAACAGGTTTTCAAATTTCCCCATATCAGGGGTTTTTCCGAAAAAATCCCCAACTTGATTTCTACTAAAAAGAGAAAATAAATTTTTTTTCAAAAAAAAAAAAAAAAAAAAATAAATAAATAATCAAGCAGATTTAAGCTTAGATTTTTCCCCAAATAAAGATAATTTTTGAAAACAATCCCCAAATAACAGTAAAGCTATTGAAAGCTCCTAGTCGTAGGGATAAATCATTACGTTGTCAACATTGACAGAAAGTTGAAGAACTCCCCAGATTTGTCCCCAAAAATTTTAGAATTCCCCAAAAACGTCCCCACAAACATTTGGTCCCCAAAATTGTCCCAGAAGCTTCAAAAATCCCCAAAATGGGGACAAAATCCCCAATCTGGCATCACTGGGTCAAAAATACAAATAATTTTTACAACTTATGGTGAAAATTGGAAAACCGCAAGTAGGACTGTAGGCGTAGATTCTTAGCACAGAAACATCCCTAATGATTTTTTTTTTTTTTTACAATAACTCTCTTTTAGATGTCCTTTAATTTTTATTAGTTTGTTAGTTCAGGAAAGTTGACAGACGTCCTACATAAATAGGTCAATTTAAATTATCGCAAGTGGAAATCCTTTAAAAACAGCTCTCTCCATATTAACTCCGTTTTAGATAGCTTTTCGTATGTAAATATTAGTTGCCCATGTACTGCTGAATTTGTTAAGTTTTGGTGAAAATAGGCAGTGGAATTGAAAGTCGGTAATGTGTAAAACGGCTGAAACGATTTTCTTCAAATTTCCCACTTAAGCCCTTTTCATATGTCCTTTAGTATATATTACTTGATTGCTACAGGTAAATTGACAGGTGTTCTGATTAGGTAGATCAATTATAAGTCTCGGAAATAGATATTTCAAACAATGGCTGACTATTTATTTATTTATTTATTCATTTTTTTAAACTCACTACGTAAACTATCCTTTATATGTCTTTCGACGTATGTATATGTCTTTCGACTCACGCTCTTACAGAAAAATTGTTAAGTGTCTAATTTATTAAATTAATTAAATATTTTCTGACCACACTATTTTTAAAAATTGCATATAATATGTGTAGTAGGGGGTAATGGAAGTCGTGCGGCTGTTATACACTAGATTATTTTTATTTCTTTTGCGCTTATATAGAAGAGAAAATATTGTCATTTGGGTAAATTTTTTAAATTGAGTTTTTACTATATTTACACGCTCTAGGGTTTTAAAATTCGAAACACAGGAATTTAGCGTGTTGGTTTCTGTGTGAATCTGTACGTTTGTGTGAATGTGTGGTGTGTGTCTGTTATCCATGCAACACAAAAAACAAATATTAGCAGAAAGTAGAAATTCAGTATTCTAAATCAGTATCATACGGGAATGCTTCTTCAAACTTGTAACTGAGACCGTAAAAATGGTTTGTGTACAGGGACATACAAAAAATATTCAAATACATTATGTCTGTGGGTCATAAAATTTAGCCTGAAAAATAATTATGCTTTGTTTGCTAAACCACAAGAAAGGATTCTGATGCATTAGTGCTAAATTCGAAAGCAGTTCAAAGTGCATTTAAGTTGTGTCATGCATTTTTTATGTGTGTTGTGTGCATGCTAAATTCAATTGTTTGCGATTATAATTTATAGATAACATATACAGGTTTATTCAAAATTAGCCGAATGAATTTCAAAGAGTGGTGTGGGTTGCAGTTGTCTGATTAATATGGAATAAATTTTAAAATTTAATAACATGCTTAAATGCTTTATGAATGTAGCTAGAGCATTGAAGCAGGTGGTTGAGAGGAGCGATATGCATGATAGCATCCGCCTCTCAGGCGAAATGTATATCAAATTAAAATGTTTCTAAAGCTAATTTGAACTGTTATTTGACGCACGCTAGCAAAGTTGAAATAAAGTATCTTACCCTAAACTGTAATAATATGTCTCCATTAAGGAAGAGTAAGAGAAAGTATTGTGATAGCCATGACAGATTATCTGAATAACTTTTCAAAGGAGGTTAAAAAAAAAAGTGTTGGTAGATAAAAGTAAAAGAAAAAATAATCTGTGTAACAACCCCACGACTTGAATTACTCACTATTATACATATTATAAAGTATAGTTTGGAGATTATATGGTCAGAAAACATAAAAATGACCTAACTAATCAGACGCCTAACGATTTTTCACTATTACCAAAGTCTTAGTGACATATAAAAGAAAGTTTATCTAACGAGTAAAAAAAAAAAAATCGTGGGTGGAGCCTTCTCTTTCTCTCTCTCTCTCTCTCTCTCTCATTTTTTTTTCGAAACACCAATTTCCGCGATCTAAAACTGACCGACCAATATATATATTGTAGTAAAGAAGTAGTACATGTGAAAAGATTTGTAAAACGCGGTTTATGTAACAAATTTGGAGAAAATCAAAATTTTTAAACGAACGCAATCCTTCAACTGCCTATGTTAGTAATGGAAGTAATGGTATAGAAAAAAATGTAGTGTAATTTCAAACATATCAAAAGATTAGAAATTTGTTTATTTCTGTATGGATAAGAAATTCTTCTTACTAATGCTATGTATATAAGTAAAATAAATTGTTTCACTTCTTTTTGAAAATAAAATAATAAAAAGTAACAATAAGACGCATACTATTGCCGCTTTTCAAGTCAATATTTGATTGATTTATTGTTCAATAACAAAGCAAATCCTTTAAAAAGCACAGATTTCCTTTTTTGACGTGATGTATTTACTCGACCAGTACGACGTAATATTGCTAATAATTGTGTCGTATGAATGCAGAGCACAAATGTAATTATGTTATATTAGAAACGCTTCGTTTGAAATCAGAATAAAAAAAAAAAAGGAAAACTCAGAAATAAATTATTTGTCATGAAATAATAGTTATTGTACGAAGATATTGCGAAAAAACTTGCAATAAAATTTCCGTAGTTTAAAGCATAGGCTAACAAAAAAAAAAAAAAAAACAGTGTTCATGTAATTTTGCTTTGCAGTAACAATTTTGTTTACAATTACTTCTTATATTGGAATTACTATTTCTTTTCCTTTAAATTTCTTTCCTTTTTCCCCCTAATTTCCGCATTAAGAATAATATCCCTTTTAAAGCTGTTTTAATATATATATATATATATGTATACGTATATAAGCTAAGTAGTGCAAAACTTTCTAACACACTAGCAAATTAATTATTTTCTATTACACAAAAATTATACAGAAAGTATTGTTTTTTGGATAAATTTTCGAAATTTTTTGCTGAATAAAAGTTTTGAGGTTCCATTAATCCAAAAATCAAGTTATTGTATTTTTGTGTATGTGTGTTTTTCTGTATACATGTATATACAGGGTGTCCCAAAAAGATTAACACGTGGTTTTCTTTACCTGTGAGAGATAAGTGGACAGTGTAAATTGCAAAATTGTTCAAAATAAAGTAGGAAATAAAACCACATTCATGAAAAATTTTTAGCGTTAACTTTCAAAAAGCTACATTTAAAAAAAACTTTCATGCGACCCCTCTAGATAAATTTGGTCAATTAGAATCACAACTCTAAACACAGACATTAGTAGATAGTCCAAATTTGCTATTTTATATTTATATCGTAGAAATATTAATTTAATATTTTTAATGCGATGCGATTGGATAAATGGTTCATGTACAGGAACATTGAAAAAAAAAAAAAAAAAAAAAAATCCATTGAAATAAATTACATTTAAGGGCAAAATTTATAACTAGTACGTTTAAAGATCTTTAGTCTGTACTAAATATAATTAAAGTAACATATGTTTTAATAAGCACAAAAAGATATGTTTCGTATAGAATATGGCATGTATGATAATTCTTTCCCATTCCTTACTATATTTCCTCACAGCGCCGCCGAAAGGTATTTGGATCTATTGTTTCTGTAACTGGACATTGATTAAAAATTTTTAAACTGTGTTGTCTGTTTTTCCCTTTTGCTAAATTGAAGTTCATTATATGTCAGTATACATACGAACCACAATTGGTGGAGTAGATTTTAAAGAGTGATTTGGGAGAAAATTCTCAGAGTAATTAGAAATATTTTTTTTTTTTTAATTTCATTACAGGCTTAATTTTTTTTTTTTTATGAATGAAGGTCCAATATTCAAAGGAGTAGTTAAGCGGGCAGTTATCGCTCTACATCATGCAGTAATGTTTTCCAAATAAAACTGTTTCTAAAATATTTTCAAATTGTTATGTTTAAAAAAGGGTGAAGTGAGGTAACAAGATTTTGGTACAGTTCGACTTTGACCTTATTTTGCTCAGTTACTATTATATGTACAGCTTCTAAAATTTTTAGGCATAAATTATAAGTAATTGGCTTTTAAAAAATATAAGATCTTTATAATTTACTGATGTGTCATCCTAACAAATAATAATAATAAATAAATAAATAATGAAAATTTTGTGCTTCATGCCTCTATTTGACCCAAATTTTGGACAAGTGTAACTCCAGGCCTCCTTACACATATACTGTATCTTTTGATACATGTAAAGCAAGTATCCATATTGAAAATTTTCCTTAATATGGAACTTTGTGAATTTTTTAAAAAATCTTAACTTATTACGATGTTTTGAACTTTTCCGTACGCATCCAAGAGAACTTCACATCTAAAATATTTAAACATTCCAACGAAAACTAAAACTAAAATAAAATAAATGGAGGTTTAAAATATTAGGTTTCATTGAAAATTAAAAAACAGAACTAAAAAAGTTAAGTAAAAAAATAAATCGTGCTGTTGAAGTACTTGGGATTTTTGCCCGATATACGAAATTCCTAGACTAAGCGTAAGCACGGGTGGCAAATAAAAAATCTTAACAAATACAATAAATTACATAATATTTCAAAATATTTTTAGAAAATTTAGTTTTCTTACCAAAATTTGTGGAATTTACTTCAGAAGTATAGCAATGTCAAAACTTCGAATTTTTACATTAGCACTCTGACAGATAGAATGGAAATTTAAGCAATTTTTCAAATTTCTGAAATTATCATTCTTTTGCATTTTATTTGGTTTCTTGAGGCTAAATTTAATAAAGTTAGGTTCAAAAAATTATATGTGATGATTTTTAGGTCCAGATTCAGCATATTAGTTAAATAATGAGGCGAGCTTATACTTACTCCACTTCACCCTATTTTGAAAATGTTTAAATAGGGCACTTTTATATGTCATCTTAAAATGTATAATAAGTTTTTACATAAAAACAATGTACGGAAAACTAGTGGGAGTACCCAACAAAAAAATGTACGAATATGATAAATATTAGACAAACTATTTTTATTTGAAATGTTAATTATTTAACACAAATAATTATTTAATCTGACGGACTTGCACTTCGTATCTTGTGGACTTAGTAATAAAGTTAAAATCTATGAGATGTTTGCCCTAACTGCATCATCATTAAAAGATAATGACTCTGTTATAATGGAAATACTAAGAATAATGGTAATAAAAAAGAAATAAAAACTTTTTCACGGAAAAGTTACTACTCTCATTATTTTCAAATTATAGTCAACATTTACGACACAGGGAAACTCATATTTCCGAATATTGTAGAAAGCATACTATTATAACTAGGTAAGAAACGCCATATAACGTTAAAAAGTGAGGGAACTCTGCGTCATTACCGAACCATCAATAATATCCATGTTTTCTGTATTGCGGACGTGCTTTATAGAAACATGAAAAAGTAAATCGATGTTTTTATTCTCGTTCTTAAAAGCAATTACAGTCTTTCGTAGACTATTACAATCGAAATAGTTATCATAAAGCATAGAGTTATATCCTAGGCAAATTTTAATATTCTCTGGAAAGGAAATTACGATATATAAATAAAAATAACTAGTATGCTGTGGCCACCACAAAACTTTCTTCCATATTTTGCTAAACAAATTAACGCCGAACAAATTATTTATAAAAATCATTATCTGTCATAATTATTTTTCTTGATGAATGCAGACGAGTTTTATCTCAGAGAATTATAGCCCTAAATATCGAAAGAAAGAAAAATGTGTGCCCCATATCACTAGATTCTTCTGACTAGATCTTAGACTTTTTTACTTTCTCTTATCCATAAAGTAGAGAAAATATTGTTTTATGGTCAAATTTTCGAAAGTGAGTTTTTGTTATATTTACACGTTTTGAGGTCCCCTAAATACGAACATCATGTTTTTAGCGAGTGGTCCGTGTGTCTGTCTGAATATTATCAGCATAGTTCAAAAACAAATAGTAGCAGAAAGCCCAAACTTGGCATTCTAAATGTGTATGATATAAGGATGCTACACTAAGCTTTTCGTTGAGATGAAGCAAATGGTTCGTGTACAGGGACGCCTAAGAGAATTCAAATACATTACGTCTATGGGAGAAAGTGCTGATAAGTAGAGTTTAACATCTATACACTGCACTAAACCAAATTAAACGAATATACATATTTTATATACGTAAAAACATGTCTCATGTAGAATATGGTAGGGAAATCATTCACTGTTCGTTTACAGGGCTACACAAAAGAACTAGGTAAAAGTGCGACAATAGTTGCAAATTGAAGGAAGTGTATTTCAGGCTGGGCCATGTATTATTACTATAGGATTATATTTAGGTGCACCATGTGGTCTGTATATAATCTTCGAAAGATTTACAGGGCTACACAAAAGAACTAGGTAAAAATGCGACAATAGTTGCAAACTGATGGAAGTGTATTTCAGGATGGGCCAGGTATTATTACTATAGGATTATATTTAGGTGCACCATGTGGTCTGTATATAATCTTCGAAAGATATACAGGGCTGCAAATATTTAAGCGATAACATTCTTTTTTGTTGTTAGTGGATGTGCTTTGCTGATAATATTTTACCAGTTCCAGGAAAGTTGTTCGGGAATTGAAATGAATTCCTCATAGAGATATGGTAAATAATGTATGTTTTTAAGCTAAATACTCATCGCTTGGTTTTTGTATATTTACACATTTTGAGGCTTCCTGATTACCGTAATCAAGTTTTTTAACGTTTGATCTTTGTCTGTATCTCTTACAGTGACTTAAAAACGAATAATTTTAGGAGATCCAAATGTTGTATTTTGAAGTTAATATAAGTTTGTTGCTGGAAAAGTTTGATCAAGATTGATAAATTTCAAGGAATGTTGCGTTTGAAAGTTGTCTGAATAAATTTAAGTGAACTTTAATTTTAATAACAGATTTAAATTCTCTGTAAATATAGGTGCAGTAATGAAACGGGTGGTTGAGGAAGGGGGCGGTAGCGCCCTCATATAGAACTAATTATCATATAAAACTCTTCCGAAGCCTAATTTGAATTGTTTTAACGTAGGTTTACATAACAGTACTCGTTATGTTACCTCTTAATCTCCAACATGTATTTACAGTATTAAATTTCAGGGTAAGAGAAAGTCGTGTGAGTGACACACCAGATTATTTGTTTGTTTCTTTCTTAAAAAAAAAAAAAGAAAAAAAGATAACTTTGCTCTAATTTAATACAGATTTGTGGTCCAACCAATCGTTTTAAAAGTACTGACAAGCTCTTTTAAAAGGTAAAGGTACTTATATAAAACAGTTATCCCACAGAGTAGGGGAAGGAGCAAAGAAGCTCCGATAGATGGGGAAAGAAAAAAAAAGGGGGGGGGGGAATATAAACTTAAATTGACTATTACTATTATAAATAACTCTTTTTAATTCCATGATGATTCGTTAAAAATAGTTCTCTCTGTGTGCATTTATACGAAATTTTTTCTTGCTCTGCCATATTAAAAAGTATGAAAAAATAGGGGGGATGATAGCGTTACCTGCTGAGAGATTGATCCCTAAATGTAATCATTACCAATTTAAGTTAAAGTCCAACTAAATAACCAGTTCAATTGAATTCCGTTCATTGGTTCAGGAGGTACAGCGGCAGCAAAATCCTTGTAACACATAGACAGACGCACAGACAGACACACAGACAATCAGACAGATATTTTCTAAAAATGGTTTAATCGTGTTCAGGAAATCTCAAACAATGTAAATACGTCACAAATCAAGTATATCACGAAACCAATACATTTTTCTTGTGCATATAGAAAAAAGTAAAAATTTAAATTAACATTCAAAATGGAAAAGAAAAACCTAAGAATGGAGAAAATAATGTTAAATTGCAAAAGACCAACACCAATCTACAAAAGAAAGAAAAATATTGCTTTGAGTTTAAATTATAAACCCTTCTCAACAGTACTTAATCGTTACAATTTTAATTTTCGATGTACATTTTACAATCGTGCCGTTATGACACATTAATATTGTTTTGTTTTTATCATGGAAGAAGAAAACTATAAAAAAAAAAAAAAAAAAAAAAAACTTTTATATACATATGACAATATTTCTGAGCAGTGAATGGCAGCATTCAGCCTGATGATAACTGAGTTCTAGAGAAAAGCGCGGGTTCGAGCAGAGTTTACGATGAAGATAATGCTGTATAGAGCTTTCGATCTCGAACGGGGAAACATTTTTTTTTTTTTTTTTTTTTTTTTTTTTTTTTACATATTTGGGGTTTGTGTATTGTCGGTGAACAAATAACAAGTCTTGTAAAAGTTTAAAATTTATTTAACAGAATATTCTAGAATATTACAAGTCTGACAACCAAGTATAAGCTTCAGATAAACCAGAAAACACAACTTAAATAACAGAACAGCTAATAACATAATATCACATTAGAAACTGTATCATAAGCATAAAACACAACATAACCTGCATTCAACAACATAGGCTGGATCAGATGAAAGCACTTAACATTTCAAGCACTTGGCTTCAACTGAACTTAGAACGGCCGAAATGCAAACTTGTGTAGTCTCGTATATTTCCAGAACTTTCTGGATATGTCATGACATACTCGATTTAGAGCTTCAATAATCGATATATCGAAAATAAAAATATTCATGCCAAGATCACCAAAAGGTCGCCAAGATACGATGTACGCCTTCTATAAGATAAACGATTTATCTCGCACCAAATTTGCCGCCAAGCCATTTCCGTCTTGGTGGTTGTTGTGGGTATATGACTTAAAACCAACTAATTACGCTGGTCCTAAGCCTATAGGTGGAATGCCCTCCGTGGGAGTCTCTCTAAGAGGCCCTAGACCGTATTTATGCGATCACGCCTTGGTGGAGCTATTAAATGGTTTTTATAAGGATACGAGCTATTTTAATGCCGTAACAAGGCAGAAACGCGGAAAATTAGTATTTTATAACCTGACTAAACCTCTTTAAATAAAATTATTACGTAAAAAATAGCAACTAATTATTTAAAAATGCGTAACATTATTTTTCGAAGACGACAAATTAAGGCGACTGATTTAAAGAGAATATTGATTACATTAGAGGCTTTTACGAATTTTAAAAGTTATTTCTAGATTCACGACGAAGAATTATTTGCTTTAAATGTCTTAATGTTCTTCGTTTGCTTTTTAATTGTATATATAGAAATTGTTTAAAATTTATCTTTTATTTTTCCATAAGGAACTACATCTGGATGATCCCCCAGTAACTTGAGTCCCGTGAGGTATTATTTTGTATTTTGTGACTTTTACAGTTTTTTATGTACAAAATGTATTCAGTGATGTCTTTAAACATTTTTAAATTTTATTTTCAATAAAATAGCTGTAAATTTTATTAAGATAAAATATTAAATGTGTGTTCAAATTCTCACTTCTGTTTCCTGCTTCCCACCTCATATACTGACATTCTTGAACAATTTTAAGCATAAAGAGAGAATATTTTTTATAACTTTTACCACCCAAAACGGAAATTTGTACAAATGTTAAAGTATAAAATAACGTTTTGTTATTGTAAAATAAAAAAAACTAATTTTATACTGTTTTTAGAGCAGAGGAACGTTCTCTTCCAGTCTAAAATCTCCCTGTATAAAATCTCTCATATGACTGTGAGGAAGTTAATCACATATTATTTAAATACATCTAATTTTATTCTAAATTTATTTAGTATCAAATTATCAGTTGAATAATTAAATAGATAAATTTAATTTAAATCTAATTCGCAATTATGTTACGTAATGTATTCGAAATTATCTGAGAAGCTCACTTTTATTAATATTAGTTCTTCCAATTCATTTAAATGAATAATGCAAATTTTCTTTTAATATCATAAGAAAGACTGATTGAAAGAGATTTGTATTTTCCGTTAAACTCAAATAATTAAGTGTGAGATGTATTACTTGGTTTGTTGGATAAATATCATTAACTTATGGAATTTAAATCTTTTTGGTTAATAAATAACTTGTTTATTACACATCAGAATCATCTAACTGACAGTTCAGAGTACTATTTATTAAATAAATTACTCTTTTGGAAAACTCTGCATCAAATACTGTATCAGCACAAGTTTATTTCATTATAGCTAAATTTAGAAATCCCTGTCAGTTAAATCATTAAGAAATGATTTAGTTTCTAAATTACAATTATAGTCCAATCGTAAGATGTAACGGATTTTAATTTGATTGATTTATTTCATTGGCGAAATAATTGGCTTTAAAAAACGAACTTTCGAATTCAAAATATTTATATCATTTTGTCCGAGAAACAAAGAATGTATTTGGCACTATAATTTGGCTGTTTTTTCTGAAATTTGGCTTTTTACTTCAGACATCCCAGATCTGTTCTAGTGTAAGGAACTTACTTTCGCTCTCTTCCCCATCTTTGACAATCTCAACGTTACACACTGGAACTATTTGCAACATTATTAAATGTTTTACAACGCTCTGCATCAAATTGATGGAATTATTCTTCCTTTATATTATTGGAAATTTTTGGTATTTTGGTACTGTTTCTTGTTTACCTTTCTTTGCAGCTTTCTCCACTAAAAGAAAAAAAACAAAAAAGGATCACTGCAATAACGAACTTCATAGCAATGGCATCCAGTTGACTAAATAAAATTTGGTAAATCACTGAATTTAGTAGAAGGAACTGTGAGGAAGTTACTCACATATTATTTGTATACATCTAATTTTATTCTAATTTTATTAAGCATCAAATTATCAGTTAAATAATTAAATAAATAAATTTTATTTAAATCTAATTCGCAATTAATTTACTTAAAGTATTCTAAATTATCAGAAAAGCTCATTTAATAATATTAGTTCATTCAATTCATTTAACTGAATAATACAAACTTTCTTTTAATATTATAAGAAAAGACTTATTGAAAGACCACAGTTTATGTGTTTTCCGTTAACAAAGCTCTTGAAAGCTCAAATAATTAATTGTAGATTTATTACGTTTGTTGAATAAATATCGTTAACTGATGCAAATAAATCTTTTCCAGTTAATACCTAAATAGCGTTCTAATTACCCATCAGAAGTCAACTATCCGACAGTTGAAAGTATTATTTATTAAATAAATTACTCTTTCAGAAAACTCAACGTCAAATAATATTGCACAAGTTTATTTCATTATAGCTAAATTTAGAAATCCCTGTTAGTTAATATCATTAAGAAATGATTTAGTTTCTAAATTACAATTATATTGCAATCGTTAGATTTACTTTCAGTAAGGTCAGCTTTGGCAACAAACTTGGCAATTTGGTGACCAAATTTGGCGAAAAATAATTTAGGGCTCAAGAAATTTCAATGATCTGCTATGCACGAGAGCCAGATGTAGAACTTTCGATTGGCTTTTGGATAGAACTACCGCCAAACCCATCGTTAAAAGATATAAACAGGAGAGAGTTGATTCCGGTGAGAGAGGGTGTGTAGTCATTGCTATTCAGAATTGTTCAGAGATCTATTCTGAGCGATTGCACTTTCGAGATTGTGCTGTAAGGGACTGAACTTGGTTCGTGAGTTTGCAATTAGAAATATATACTTATGTGGGAAGAGGGAGAATATAAAAATTTAGAGAACATATGTAGTCTTATATGTGAATTTAAGTTATAATTTAGAGGTCATAAAACTATTTGTTGCATTAAAATGGTTTTCTACGGCTGTATAATATATTTAGAATATAGGCCGTCATGTGCTATCGTTTGTGAAATCTACAACTTTCAAACATAGTAATTGAAATAGTTATTCATATAAGTTTAGATGCACACATAATTTCTTAATTAGCAACATTTTAGTTTATTATATGTTTAAAATCGTCATACTTTTCTTTCCGGTTATTATCTGAATGAATATTATGCTTTTCTCTGCTTGGTCTTCTTCTTCTTATTATTATTTTAATGAATGGAAGAACTTCTAATACATTTTCAATTCAAATATGGGTGTTGCTATTTGAAAAATTTGAAGTTGGTGAAATGTTTAATCTGTGGACGACCCCCCAAGTCATTAAAAAATAGTTGTCGTTACCAATCGATAGGCACTAGCCGCAAATTTATCCAATAAATTAAGACAAAATGAGTCAGAGGGTGTCCCCTTTTTTTCCCCTGACTCTACATAGTTTTATTATTGCATCATATAACTTTTAAAGATTTGATAAAACAAAATAAGAATGAAAAATCATGCGGATCACATAGATCATTACAACTTTCACTTATTCACACACGTTGCATTGTTTAACCTTTAATATATTTTGTGAACGTGATCATACAACGGACAAAGAGAACAACAGAAAGACAGGCAGACAGAATAATTTAATTCATTATCACTCTTAAACATTGTTGTACAATATTAATAACGCTTATCACAAACAGAAATGCAATTGCAGCAATTTAAAATTGTAGCCCTTAATGTATCGGATTATTTTAATGTAACACTGTTAATCTTAATGCTAAACATAGCATATCCTACAGAACACATCTTTTTAGCATGTAAATAATAAATGTCAATTTAATTACAATTTGTAAAGTACAAAGTCATTTAAATGTCATTAATAAAATGCCTTTCATAAAACTCAATGCTATGACATTCTTTTGGATGACCCTGTGCGCTTTATGCATAAATTGTGTTATTTATATAATTTGAAATAAGAAACATACCATGCTTAAGTTGAAAAATATGTATCATCTTGAAGAGGTTCTGAAAATATTTACTCGTTCTAGAGGCGAACAGACGGACAGATAGGCTAATTCAAATCATAATAACTTTAAAGCGTTGTTAAAGTGTTAAAAACGTTTAATAAAATCAAAAAATGAAATTGCAGCATTCTTCAATTACAGCCCTTAAGGTAACTCTTTCTGTGACACTTTAAATCTTATTGGTAATCGTATACTATATTCTACCGAAAACATTTTTTTTTTTTTGTGCATATGAAAAATAAATGTCGATTTCATTATGACTTGTACAAAATTAAAGTGTTAAAATATGGCTTAATCAAATACCTCTCATAGAACGCAGTGCTTTTGAATTCTTTTGGGTGTCCCTGTACACAAAACAGTGGTAGTTTTTAATCCATTTTTAATAAGAAATATCCCTTAATAAAGTTGAATAACTTATATCACTTTCAAGGAATTCCATGAAAAATTACGATAGTTAAAGTGTGGTCAGTCAGACAGACGGACAGTCTGATCAACAGAAAAACAGGCAGATGGACTAAGGAAATAGGAATTGTAATTGCAAAATTTTCAATTATAGCCCTTAATTTATCTGAATATTTTTGTGTAGCCCTTTAAATCTTCAATGTTAATCATATCATATTTTGCAGAAAGTATTTTTTTTCATATGATTAATAAATGTCAATTTCATTATGATTTGTGAAAAACAAAGGTATTTTATAATTTGGTTCATAGAAATACCTCTAATAAAACGCAATGCTTTGGAATTTTTTCGATTGTCCCTGTACACAAACCATTGGTTATATTTGCTCCATTTTCAATAGGAAGCATTCCATAGTAAACTTGAATAACATACATCAGTTAGGAGGAATTAGATGAATATTTACGGGAGTTCCAAAGTGGTCAGACAGACAAACCGAATTCATAAGCACTTTTCTACTTGGTAGGAAAGTGTTATTTGATTTAAATCATTTTCCAATGGTCGACGCAAGTTCCTCAGTAGAAAAACCATTGGAGACCATGATTCAATTACGGGTGAAAACATTGATAAATAAATAAACGCTTTTACATTTTAATTTGTGACTTATCGCTAATCAACTTAGTTTATACAAAAAACCGGGACTGTAATGATACGATGTACGAAACTATATTTTATTAGAAGAATTTATTTATTTCGTTTCAGGGCCATATAAAAATTTTGTGTTAATAAAATAATTGTTAAAGTCAATATTTTGATTTTCTTCTGTAAAATTCTACATCCTCTTTTCTTTATCTTTTTAAAAACACATTTTATATTTTCTTATATTCGAATAAGATGAATATTTAGAGGGCAAAATAAGTATCCTCACCGATTATTTAAAAAAAAAAGAAAGAAAGAAAGAAAAAAAGAAAAATCAATTTTTAGAAGTAAGAACTAATTTAATGGCTGTGAGTTTTCTGAACGTAAAAATGGAATTAAAAAAAAATTACATTGAATAATGACTAGTTCTGTAACCATATTTAACCATGGAATAAGAAAGGGGTTTGGATTTGGGTTATGATAGGTATGGAAAAGTAAAGATAACCGAAAAATATAGAAGGCTATTTGCTTATATATATATACAGAGAATAATAATAATACAGTACAAGTAACATTTTGACATAGAGCAAGTTAGGAAAAGTAATATTCCTCAAAGATATTTTTATTTTGGTTATTTTCTTTCTTTCAATTTTCAAGCATGCCTCAAAAATGGCAAGCCGTATGCGTCCCTTTGTCTTTACCCAATTACTTCTTACACATATATGCTATTAGCGTAAAGTCTAATTCATGCTATGTGCCCATTTCAGATACTAGTTAATTCCCATCATTATTGGCGTTTCCTTTTGGGCGTTTCTGATAAGTCATGTTTTAGGGATGGTGTACCGAGGTCATAGAAAACCGGCAGTGAAAACCATAAATTATTAGTATGGCCCACTTGCAAAACCAGTCTTTCATTTTGATTATCATTATTGATAATAGGGTTTAAAGGGGTGTTTGATTAGATAATAATTAATATACTTTTTTCATACATATATGTATATATCTATAATCAAGACAGTGATTTTTTTTTCCTTTGACTTCTTCTTTCTTACCTTAAAAAACAGAAATGTTATATTTTGTATGCTGATATTTATTTATAGATTCCTTATAGGTGATAATTTAAAAAGTAAAATTACATATAAACTTGTATGTTGTGCCATCACAAAATTTTACTCTAGATCATCCCAGGGATCCTATAATAAAATACGGTTTCTATAGCCTTCATTATAACAGCGAAATCAACCGGTATATTTATATACATATATATATATAATATCCTTTTATAGTAAAAGAAAAGAATGAGAACGAAGAATAGTCAGTCAAATAATTCATCAAAGAAACATACACAGGCCAAACAAAGTAACTAGATATCTTAAATTGATTTAATTTTTTACTTACTATATTTACTTATTATAATTTTTAGACTACAATTATGTACATATATGTATACTAGCAGACGACACGTTAACTTAGCCACGTGTTGCTGTGGCTAAGTTATACGTTGAATTATATTGTAATAAACTATTCTATACAGTCAAATTATCTTTTACGAATAAAGACAAAAATGCTGTAGCCGATGTAAAAACCCACGGAATTGAGATTTGAACCTTAAGTCAAAATTTGGAAGCGATTGATAAAAATTTTCGTAGAGTTGATATTAAGCGCAAATCAACATAAAATTTTGAATTTTATGTTTTATTCCTCTCATATATTCAAGTATAGTTTGTAATAAATGTGTAATTTACAAAGTTCTTAGTTTATAACATATAAAAATTAATTTTATAAATGAGGTAGGTATCGTAGATTATTCATTATTTTTAATAATTATATTTATCAATTTAAATAAAAAAAATTTCAATTTTAATTCAATTCAGCGCTAATTGGTGTACAAATGTTCTTGATTAAACTGTCTCTTGCTAACACAAATATCGTTTCGATGGTTTTCCCACACCTGAGCATGCAACATATAATTGCCCATAGGAAAAACGTGGATTTTCCAAGTCTAAATGGACATTGTTTGGCCTTGAGACTTTGCTTTTTTTCAG
>CAWVNO010001569.1:0-20121 GCA_963930645.1 Salticus scenicus | reverse complement strand
ATTCTTCACCATAACAGCGAAATCAACCGATATATATATATATATAATATATACATACAAGGTAATTATAATTAAAGTTGCGATTTCAAAACGCAATAATTTTAAAACTACCCATTAGAGCGATTTGATATTTTACCAGAGCAATCATGAGACAGTAAAATTTTGTTTGGCAAAAGAAAAAAAAAAGTTCCAAAATGTGCCGTTAATTATTCGTACTAGCTGACCCGTCCGGCTTCGCACTGATGAACAAATTTTAGTTAAAGATGGATTGATATGTAAAAAATCAAGAAATATATCAGTTTATATGTTATAGTCAGGCAATATTATTAACTGGAAAGTCAAAATATAATTTTACAATTATTTTTTTTAATTAGTTGTTAAATGTTGGCAATTTTTACTTAATGCTATTTATTTATTTATTTATTTATTTCATAAAAAGAAACATTTCTTTACTCATGAATAAAAAATATTGAAAAATAAACCTACGACATGAAAATGTTTTTGATAAAATTGACGTCATAATAGCTTTAATTATTATTTATTTTTTCATTTCGCAAATATATTTAATTTTTTCCATAATTGATTATTATTTTAATAATGTATATTAAAGGAGAAATCAATAATATGAAACAATATTCGTACAATATATACTATTACAGAATCTGGTGTGAAACAACCACACGACTTCCATTACCCACTATTACACGTAATATATACAATTTTTTGGAGATATTACTTGCATTTTTTGAGATTTTCGAGTAAGAGAAACTTGATACACGTATAAAGACACATACAACAGAGTTTGCATAGCGAGTTAAAAAATAAGGGGAAAAAAATAGATAGTTATTTTTTTAAACACGAATTTCCGAGATCTAAAACTGAACTACCTAATCAGGATGACCGTTAATATTCCTGTAATAAGCACGTAATACTTGAGAAAGGTTATCTAAATTGGATTAAAGAAAAAAATTTGAAGAATACGTTAGAGCCGTTTTTGAGATACCAACTTTTACCAAAACTTAACATACTCAATTATTGACCTAAAAACAATAATTACATACAAAAGGATATTTAATAGGAAGTTAACATGGCGAGTTTGAAAAAAATCCGTACAGGCGTTTTTAAAGGAACGCACTTGCGACATCTGAAATTGAGCTGTTTATAGAGGACGCCTATCAATTTTCCTGAACTAAGCAACTTTTCAATCGAAAGGGCATCTAATATATTATTTATATAGCAACTTTGAAGAAAATCATTAGAGGTGTTTTTGAATATGGGTTTAGGGTCCCATTTCTGGTTTTCGATGACCCAATTCCGGTTTTTCAATTTTCACGAAAATTTGGAAAATTTATCTGTACACCAGACCTGAATCACTTGTGAAGTTTAGTAGTTCTATTTTTATTAGTTTTGGAGATATGACAGCCAGAAGATTACACACACACGTGCACATATACACACACACTGACCAATTGCCAAAACCTATACAATACTTCCACTACCTACGGTAGTAGGGTAATTGAAGTAAACACATACATCTCGTATTTACTACGATAATATACAGATTTTCGTATTACGTTTTCGATCGCCAAATGCAAAAATCGCCAATGACGATAGATATCAAATCTATGCTTTGTTTTCAATTAAAATATTGAAACTTTTAATTAAAAATTTATTTTACCAAAATTTATTATAGCTTCTAGCACTTAGAGAGAGACAGTGTAACTTTTGATTATTGAAAGAAAAAAAAAAAAAAAAAAAAAAAGCAATCGGCTTTTTAGTTCTAGCGATCGTTCTCTACATATGCATATAAACCTTTCTTTTTTTTTTATATTAGTATAGCTATAGAGCATAGGTATATTAAATAGGTTTCCAGTCAACATAATGTAACTCAAATAATTAAATGCTATTTACATTTCAGTAATGGCTGTATGCGCTATGTATATTGAGCTACTTGCCATAACTGTTAGTTGCTAAAAATAGTCGCCAAATAAATTTAAACATCTCAATACGCAAGCGAAGTATGACATCACTGACCGCCCGTGGATGCAAGAAAAAGATTTTCCATGTTAATCGCTCATTGGATTTTTTTTTTTTTTTTTTTTTTTTTTTTATTAAAATTCTAGAAGAATTATTTCCCGATTTTAATCCTCATATTTGGGTATAGATATGTATTAGTTATTGTATGCATGCGTTAGATTGAGTTATTTTGCTGTCAAATTGACAAAATTTTAATTTTAAATTTCAAAACTGTCACCCTTGGCGTTTTTTGTATTTGGTGATCAAAAACGTATTACGAAAATATACATGCCAGATGTATATTTTCGTAATATGTATTGTACGAAATATTGTTTCATATTATTCGTTACACTCTTAATGTAAGTTTTTAAAATAACCATGATTTTTGAAAGGAATTAAATTATATTCGCCAGATAATTTGGCGATATTTTTTTTTTTCTGCCAAGGATGACGGATATCAAATCTATTCCGCTGCAACATCTTAGTATATTATATCAGATACTTTATTTAGACATTTGAAAACAAATTTCACTTCAAATTATGATAGAATATTTATCCTTTCCCTTTTAATTAGTTTATTAGTTGGATGTTTATTGTGTAAATATCATCCTTTGAAATGAAATGTTTATGTTTTCAATCGAATATGGAAATTTGCCATTTTTTTTCTAGAGTTTTGAAATTTAAAATTCCAATTTTATCAATTTTACAACAAAAACAATTTAATCTAACGGATGCACATGATAACTAATACATATCTATATCCAAATATGGGGATTAAAATGGGGAAATAATTTTCCTCGATCTTTATTATTTTTTTACAAAAAATCCAGTTCACTTTTTATATTATTGTTCGCGTGAAAATATATTTTATTATATGTCTAAAAATAAATTAATTCGTAAATCTTTTTGGCAACAATTATAAATTAAAATAAATAATATTATAAAATAGAATTACTTATTTTATTTTATTTTATTTATTTATTTATTTTTAAATTCCAATTTCGTTTACACACATCAGTTTAAACCACGGAGTAATAAAGACTCTGTGGTTTAAACATTGATGCTTAGATATTATATCATATCATATCAAATTAAATTATTAGAAAAATAAACACTTTTAATTCTATAATGACGTCAGATTTAACGTGTAAGTTTAACAATTAAAAAAGCTTTATATGAATTTCAATTTAATGCACGTGCAAATATATTTCATTTCTTTTCACGTCAAGATATTTTAAAAACGAAATGAATATGTAAATGTTTCTTTTATGTTGGCAGCAGCTAATTTTTTTAATATTTCATTATTTCCATTTCTATTACGGCTTCTATGGGGATTTTAATTAAAATGCTCAGATTTTAAACTAAAATTTATTTTATCAAAATTAAATATAGCCTATAACAATATGGCATACTGTAGCTTTCGGTCAGTGAAAGAAGTTTTTAAATCGGTTCAGTAGTTTCAGAGATTACCCTCCACAAACAAACAATTTTTTGCGCTTTATATAATGACTAGCTGACCCGTCCGGCTTCGCACTGATGAACAAATTTTAGTTAAAGATGGATTGATATGTAAAAAATCAAGAAATATATCAGTTTATATGTTATAGTCAGGCAATATTATTAACTGGAAAGTCAAAATATAATTTTACAATTATTTATTTTAATTAGTTGTTAAATGTTGGCAATTTTTACTTAATGCTATTTATTTATTTATTTATTTATTTATTTCATAAAAAGAAACATTTCTTTACTCATGAATAAAAAATATTGAAAAATAAACCTATGACATGAAAATGTTTTTGGTAAAATTGACGTCATAATAGCTTTAATTATTATTTATTTGTTCATTTCGCAAATATATTTAATTTTTTCCATAATTGATTATTATTTTAATAATGTATATTAAAGAGTAATCAATAATATGAAACAATATTCGTACAATATATATACTATTACAGATCTGGTGTGAAACAACCACACGACTTCCATTACCCACTATTACACGTAATATATACAATTTTTTGGAGATATTACTTGCATTTTTTGAGATTTTCGAGTAAGAGAAACTTGATACACGTATAAAGACACATACAACAGAGTTTGCATAGCGAGTTAAAAAATAAGGGGAAAAAAATAGATAGTTATTTTTTTAAACACGAATTTCCGAGATCTAAAACTGAACTACCTAATCAGGATGACCGTTAATATTCCTGTAATAAGCACGTAATACTTGAGAAAGGTTTTCTAAATTGGATTAATGAAACAATTTTCAAGAATACGTTGGAGCCGTTTTTGAGATACCAACTTTTACCAAAACTTAACATACTCAATTATTGACCTAGAAATAATAATAACATACAAAAGGATATTTAATAGGAAGTTAACATGGCGAGTTTGAAAAAAATCCGTACAGGCGTTTTTAAAGGAACGCACTTGCGAAGTCTGAAATTGAGATGTTTATAGAGGACGCCTATCAATTTTCCTGAACTAAGCAACTTTTCAATCGAAAGGGCATCTAATATATTATTTATATAGCAACTTTGAAGAAAATCATTAGAGGTGTTATTGAATATGGGCTTAGGGTCCCATTTCTGGTTTTCGATGACCCAATTCCGGTTTTTCAATTTTCACGAAAATTTGGAAAATTTATCTGTACACCAGACCTGAATCACTTGTGAAGTTTAGTAGTTCTATTTTTATTAGTTTTGGAGATATGACAGCCAGAAGATTACACACACACGTGCACATATACACACACACTGACTAATTGCCAAAACCTATACAATACTTCCACTACCTACGGTAGTAGGGTAATTGAAGTAAACAATATACATCTCGTATTTACTACGATAATATACAGATTTTCGTATTACGTTTTCGATCGCCAAATACAAAAATCGCCAATGACGATAGATATCAAATCTATGCTTTGTTTTCAATTAAAATAGTGAAAATTTTAATTAAAAATTTATTTTACCAAAATTTATTATAGCTTCTAGCACTTAGAGAGAGAGAGTGTAACTTTTGATTATTGAAAGAAAAAAAAAAAAAAAAAGCAATCGGCTTTTTAGTTCTAGCGATCGTTCTCTACATATGCATATAAACCTTTCTTTTTTTTATATTAGTATAGCTATAGAGCATAGGTATATTAAATAGGTTTCCAGTCAACATAATGTAACTCAAATAATTAAATGCTATTTACATTTCAGTAATGGCTGTATGCGCTATGTATATTGAGCTACTTGCCATAACTGTTAGTTGCTAAAAATAGTCGCCAAATAAATTTAAACATCTCAATACGCAAGCGAAGTGTGACATCACTGACCGCCGATGGATGCAAGAAAAAGATTTTCCATGTTAATCGCTCATTGGATTTTTTTTTTTTTTTTTTTTTTTTTTTTTTTTTTAAATTCTAGAAGAATTATTTCCCGATTTTAATCCTCATATTTGGGTATAGATATGTATTAGTTATTGTATGCATGCGTTAGATTGAGTTATTTTGCTGTCAAATTGACAAAATTTTAATTTTAAATTTCAAAACTGTCACCCTTGGCGTTTTTTGTATTTGGCGATCAAAAAGTAATACGAAAATATACATGTCAGATGTATATTTTCGTAATATGTATTGTACGAAATATTGTTTCATATTATTCGTTACACTCTTAATGTAAGTTTTTAAAATAACCATGATTTTTGAAAGGATTTAAATTATATTCGCCAGATAATTTGGTGATATTTTTTTTTTTCTGCCAAGGATGACGGATATCAAATCTATTCCGCTGCAACATATTAGTATATTATATCAGATACTTTATTTAGACATTTGAAAACAAATTTGACTTCAAATTATGATAGAATATTTATCCTTTCCCTTTTAATTAGTTTATTAGTTGGATGTTTATTGTGTAAATATCAACCTTTGAAATGAAATGTTTATGTTTTCAATCGAATATGGAAATTTGCCATTTTTTTTTCTAGAGTTTTGAAATTTAAAATTCCAATTTTATCAATTTTACAACAAAAACAATTTAATCTAACGGATGCACATGATAACTAATACATATCTATATCCAAATATGGGGATTAAAATGGGGAAATAATTTTCCTCGATCTTTATTATTTTTTTACAAAAAATCCAGTTCACTTTTTATATTATTGTTCGCGTGAAAATATATTTTATTATTTGTCTAAAAATAAATTAATTCGTAAATCTTTTTGGCAACAATTATAAATTAAAATAAATAATATTATAAAATAGAATTTCTTATTTTATTTTATTTTATTTATTTATTTATTTTTAAATTCCAATTTCGTTTACACACATCAGTTTAAACCACGGAGTAATAAAGACTCCGTGGTTTAAACATTGATGCTTAGATCATTATATTATATCATATCATATCAAATTAAATTATTAGAAAAATAAACACTTTTAATTCTATAATGACGTCAGATTTAACGTGTAAGTTTAACAATTAAAAAAGCTTTATATGAATTTCAATTTAATGCACGTGCAAATATATTTCTTTTCTTTTCTCGTCAAGATATTTTAAAAACGAAATGAATATGTAAATGTTTCTTTTATGTTGGCAGCAGCTAATTTTTTTAATATTTCATTATTTCCATTTCTATTACGGCTTCTATGGGGATTTTAATTAAAATGATCAGATTTTAAACTAAAATTTATTTTATCAAAATTAAATATAGCCTATAACAATATGGCATACCGTAGCTTTCGGTCAGTGAAAGAAGTTTTTAAATCGGTTTAGTAGTTTCAGAGATTACCCTCCACAAACAAACAATTTTTTGCGCTTTATATAATGACTAGCTGACCCGTCCGGCTTCGCACTGATGAACAAATTTTAGTTAAAGATGGATTGATATGTAAAAAATCAAGAAATATATCAGTTTATATGTTATAGTCAGGCAATATTATTAACTGGAAAGTCAAAATATAATTTTACAATTATTTTTTTTAATTAGTTGTTAAATGTTGGCAATTTTTACTTAATGCTATTTATTTATTTATTTATTTATTTCATAAAAAGAAACATTTCTTTACTCATGAATAAAAAATATTGAAAAATAAACCTATGACATGAAAATGTTTTTGATAAAATTGACGTCATAATAGCTTTAATTATTATTTATTTTTTCATCTCGCAAATATATTTAATTTTTTCCATAATTGATTATTATTTTAATAATGTATATTAAAGGAGAAATCAATAATATGAAACAATATTCGTACAATATATACTATTACAGAATCTGGTGTGAAACAACCACACGACTTCCATTACCCACTATTACACGTAATATATACAATTTTTTGGAGATATTACTTGCATTTTTTGAGATTTTCGAGTAAGAGAAACTTGATACACGTATAAAGACACATACAACAGAGTTTGCATAGCGAGTTAAAAAATAAGGGGAAAAAATAGATAGTTATTTTTTTAAACACGAATTTCCGAGATCTAAAACTGAACTACCTAATCAGGATGACCGTTAATATTCCTGTAATAAGCACGTAATACTTGAGAAAGGTTATCTAAATTGGATTAAAGAAAAAATTTTCAAGAATACGTTAGAGCCGTTTTTGAGATACCAACTTTTACCAAAACTTAACATACTCAATTATTGACCTAAAAACAATAATTACATACAAAAGGATATTTAATAGGAAGTTAACATGGCGAGTTTGAAAAAAATCCGTACAGGCGTTTTTAAAGGAACGCACTTGCGAAGTCTGAAATTGAGCTGTTTATAGAGGACGCCTATCAATTTTCCTGAACTAAGCAACTTTTCAATCGAAAGGGCATCTAATATATTATTTATATAGCAACTTTGAAGAAAATCATTAGAGGTGTTTTTGAATATGGGCTTAGGGTCCCATTTCTGGTTTTCGATGACCCAATTCCGGTTTTTCAATTTTCACGAAAATTTGGAAAATTTATCTGTACACCAGACCTGAATCACTTGTGAAGTTTAGTAGTTCTATTTTTATTAGTTTTGGAGATATGACAGCCAGAAGATTACACACACACGTGCACATATACACACACACTGACCAATTGCCAAAACCTATACAATACTTCCACTACCTACGGTAGTAGGGTAATTGAAGTAAACACATACACACAGAAAAATGAAAAATCGAAACTTGTCAAGAGACATGCCATCTTTGTGACACTAAACGTTTGTCAAGTACATTGACAAATTTGCACAAAATTACGCAAAATTTTAAACAATCAAAACACTACCTGACAATCCCATTTAGTCATGAGACGCAAAAGTCGTTTTATTTTACCATGTATCTTTAATGTGTTTCGTCTGATGATCCGTTTTGCCTCTAAAACTTGTCAGATGACTAATTTCCCAGGTACAGTTTTCATTTTCCTCAAATTTGACCGGTTAGTCAGATGAGAGAATAAAAAAAAAAAAAAATTTCCGTTTTGTCAATTGACTAAGAAAAATTTGTTTGGCTAGTCCAAAAGCTAAACATTGTTCTTCTTCTTTTTTTTTATTTGTTATTTTTACTTTCCGAACACTATAGTGAGGAAAGTATTGTAATCATGTCAAAAATCCGAATTCGAGATTTTGATGTTTCTATACGTTTCGAGGTCCAACGAGTCCATTTTCACTATTTTTACGATGATGTATGTATGTGTGTGTGTATGTATGTGTGTATGTGTGTGTATGTATGTGTGTATGTATGTGTGTATGTCTGTGAGTGAACACGCTAGCGTCTAAACGCTTTGTTCGAATAAGCTGAAAGTTGGTACGTATATTGTAAGTCACCATAGTACGAACCCTATAGATTTTGCTGAATCTAGCACTTATAGTTTTTTTACAGGGACACAAAGAAAAATTCTTTATCATTATGGCCAAGGGACCAAAATCTTAAAAGTGCGATAGCATCTAAACGCCTTATTCAATTGAGCAAAAACTTTATACACATATTATAGGTCCCACATACTCAATCTGTATAGATTTTGGAGAATCTAGCACTTATAGTTTTTTTACAGGGACACAAAGAAAAATTCTTTGCCAAATTTTTAAAAGTGTGATAGCGTCTAAACGCCTTATTAATCTGAGCAAAGAATTTGTACACATGTTATAGGTCACATTTGAACCAACTGTATAGATTTTGGTGAATTTTGGTGAGAAAAACACTTACAGTTTTTTTACAGGGACACAAAGAAAAATTCTTTATTATTATGGCCTATGAGACCAAATTTTTAAAAGTGCAATACCTTTTAAAGCCTTATTTAATTGAGCTGAAAATTTGTATGAATATTATAAATCACTGTTGCACTAACTATAAGCATTTTGGTGAATTGTGGCCACCACGAGACTTTCTTCTATATTTTCCTATACAAATTCACTCAGTAACAATAATTAAAAAAAAAAAAAAAAAAAAAAAAAAAAAAAAAAAAGTGGGACTTTGACAAAATTGTGGGTAAAATGTGAAAATTTGTTTAAGTTTGTCAGAATTTATAGATTTTTACAGGGACACAACGAAAAATTCTTTATCATTATGATCTAAGGGCTCAAAGTTCATTCAGTAGCGTTAAATAAAACCTCGTGTGATATATGGAGAAAAATACTCAAACACTCTGTTATGGTTTTCTCTCTTTTGTTTGTTTAGCAACTCCTCTTTCTTTATTTTATCTACAAAACTGTTAGTTACTCAATGTTCGGAAAGTCGAGTGGAGTCACTCCAGATTTCTTTTTTTTTGTCTCCTATTGACAACTTGTGTTAGTCAACCGAAAACGAAAAATAAACAAAAAACTAATCGCATTTGGCGGGATACTGCAATTGCCGTTAGAGTCATTTTCATTTTAGAAAGAGAACGAGAGATTTTTTAGTAATCAGAATCAGCGAATCGAGTTTACAGCCAAAAGTAAGTGCTAAATACTTTATTTTATTGTAAGCTTTGTAAGAATAGTAAATTGTAAATTTGTAGAATTCTAAAGCTTCCGCAATCTTCTAACAATATGAGTCGTAATTAGAATTTGTTCTAATTTATAAAGTTGTTTAAAATGTATAAAATTTAAAATACGTTATTATAAATCTAGTTTTACGTATCGTTGTATTATAAAAGTAAGTATATTTAATTTGTCTAAGCTATAGTTGTTTACATACACTTTTAACATTAAGTTCATATTAATATTTTTATACACAGAATAGTAATGATTTATTTTTCCCTAAAGATGGTTCAGAAGGTATTTGGATTTCCAAAGGACGTCAATTTAAGAAAGATATAGAAAAATGCTATCCATGGGGATTTTGAAAGAAATCCGAATTTAAAGGTATGTTTTTTAAATTATCGTTTGCAACATTATATCTATCTTAGAACAATAAAAAATAATATTAATACTTTTTTTTATATTTAAACTTTTTAATGAGATAAATTAAAAAAATTTAAAGGTTTCTCGTTTATCTGTTATTATTTATTTATTTATTTATTTATTTTTTTAATTCCTGTTCAAAATAAATAATTTTTTTAATTTAAATAAGTT
This sequence comes from Salticus scenicus, assembly GCA_963930645.1. Taxonomy (NCBI): domain Eukaryota; kingdom Metazoa; phylum Arthropoda; class Arachnida; order Araneae; family Salticidae; genus Salticus; species Salticus scenicus. The sequence continues at coordinate 9,576 of CAWVNO010001569.1, read as the reverse complement.
TGGCAAATGGTTGATAATCCGCGTTTGTAATGATCGATAGATGGCGCTCTCTGAACTGCAGTTGTTAGTAAATATAATAGCCACGTGGATTAATAATTGTTCTTTCTCCGCCATTACATCATGGAAAATCGATTGCATAATATGATGATATGCAGTGGTGTGATAATTTCACCTTAGCCCACCAGAGGGCGAGCATTTCATTACAATCGCGGATAGTGTGTAATAAAAAAATGACATTTTTATTATTAAATGTTTGACACCAATTTTTTTCAAAACAACTTTTAGCAAAAATAATATGAATTTAATATTGCATACTATATTCTGCTCTCAATTTAAAGTCAAATTGTTCTTGTATACAATATTAATTATTAGCGATAAATAATAAATATCTTGGTAAATAAATAAATATATATATACATATACATATTCAACTTCATGTTATTTGTTTCATTCAAATGATTGATGATTGTAGTAAAAGGTTGATATTTTTAGTTATTAAAAATTTGATATCATATATATATATATATATATAAATATATATATATATATATTTTTTTTTTCAAAACAAATTTAATCAAAAATAATATGAGTTTAAATTATTAGATACTGTATTCTCGATTCAAAATCAAATTGTTCATGCGCAGCATATTAAGTATTCGTGATAAACAAAAGATATCTTGTTAAAAATATGTACTTAATTTCATGTTATTTGTTTCAATCTTAACACATTTAAATTTAAAAACTATTTGGTATGTCAATTTAAACAACATTTTTTTCTTTTAACTATGCTCTATAAATTAAGTAATTCTTGCAAACATTTAGTTGTATACTCTATTTCCACAATAACTTAAAATTAATTTTGATTTTCTTCTACATATATAAGAATGAAGTACTGGATTTTTCAAAATTTTCTTTTTCTGGCTTTTGGTGCATTTACAAATTTGGGATTTCCTTAAACTCGATTGAACCATTTTTAGGAGATGTCTGTCTGTGTTTAATCAAAATTTTATGTTTTGGGTGCTGTATCTCACAAAATAATGAACAGAATTGTACAAAAGTTTATATTTAGATGCACTTTCACATAAATTCGTGCTGAATAGCTTTTGGTACATATCAAGGGTTGCCAACTGCTCCGAATTTTGCGGAGTTTCTCCGAAAAAATTTAAAAACTCCGCAATTCCGCAAAGTTATGTTTATGCTCCGCAAATTCAGTCTTGACCACCTATTTAAATATTTTTTATACATAAAATTGAATAGTGGCAGACACTGAAAAAAAAACATTTTCTTTTTTCTTTCTTTCTTTCTTTCTTTTTTTTTTTTTTTTTTTTTCCTTGCACACATCTAGGCAGAAATCGTTGTCCAATCCTTATCAACTTTTGATTTTGCATTTCCAACAGTTGCCGCATAAAACATTATTCTTTGAATTTTATTTTTTATCCATGAAAGCGCTTCAACGTATCTTCAAAAAAAAAAATAAATAAATAAATAAAACTAACTTTTACAATTTAGCTGAAGAACCACACGCTTCATCCTACAATACTCATAAATAAATAGTAAAAAAAAAAAAAAAAAAAAAAGAATGAATGAAAGAAAGAAAACATTCTAGTGATCGAAATATTGCCGACTCAGAACAGGAACAAGTATTTGTTTACATTAGCTAAGAGTGTGTTTAATTAAAACCACAAGCTGAAAGGGGGGAAGAACGAAACCAAATGCTATGATTATGTGCTGTTTTGATTTTCATTTAAACTGTATCAATGTTTCAGTTATCATTAAAAAATTGTTTATTTTAATTATTTATCGATAAAAATAATGGATTCAAAGCTACTGAACTTTAAGGCCGATTGACAACGCTTTATTTAAGATTTATTTGAAATAATTATGCTTTTATTTTATCATTCACTTAAAGCATTAATGATTTATTATCATATCTTCATTTGTATCTGGGAAAAAAAATAAGTAAACAAATTATGACCAATAATCTGAAAAATTCTAAAGTTTACAAAACATATGGTCCCAAGCTATGCAGATTAGAGGGAGTTGACTTAGAGATGAGATCATTTACACATTTATATGATTTCGTTTTTAGATTTTTATGTGATAGTATAATTATTTTGACATTCATGAAAATTGTTGGAAATTAATTTTCTTATTCCCTTTGTGTTTCTCTTTCTTTCTTTCTTTTTTTTAATGTAACTGAATAATCTACTTTCATATATTGCCTTTATTTATGTATGGAAAATATGCCATTATGCAAAAAACAAATTACTTTTGGGTTTTAAGCTTATATTCAGACTTAATCATTTCCCATTCTTATCTCTCTTCACTGTTTTGCTAAATATATTTGATTATCAATAAATATTTCTAAATTTCACATGATTATTGTTAATTTATTTTTGTGAGTAGTTTATTTCTTTTCTTTTCTTTCTTTCTTTCTTTTTTTTTTTTTTTTTTTTTTTTATGTATTTTTAAATTTGCTCCTCAAAGTAGCCAAAATGCTCCTTAAAATTTCTCTGAATACTCCTCAAACTGTTTTTGAAAAGTTGGCAACCCTGAAATCATCTAAGAAGTGGCGCTACTATGCTGCAATTTCCCACAATTAAGGAAAGACTATATCTTAGCTTCTATTGTGTAGAACTTCACGTAACTTAATGTTCAAATAGTCGATTGTGAAAGACTATGTTTATTCAACTTAGGTGCATATCGGTCATCAGGTAATGCCAGTATGTTGCAACTTTTCACATTTAAGAAATGCTGTAACTGAGCTTCTGTGATATATAAATGCACTAAACTTGATATGTGCAACAGCCATTATGAACTATTATGCTGATTTAATTTGGACGCATATCGGCCGACAGATGACGTTGGCATGGTGCAATTTTCTCTATTTATAGGAGAGCCATATCTCAGCTTCTATGATATGTATATGCACCGAATTTGATATGTAAGGTGTATGTCATACATCCAAAAACTATGCCAAACTAGCTTTTTAAAAACTATGCCGAATCAATTTGGGTGTACATCAGATGACGTGCCGCGCTACTATTACTCTCTGTAATACTCTCTGTATTTACTAATACTCTCTGTATTTACTCTTTGTAAATTTCCATAGTTATAGTATCTCAGCATCTATTTGTTAAATTAGTTTGTAAAATCTTTATTTGTGAGAAGCTGTGTTAATTACTTTGTGCATTGTAACTGATATATGGTGCTATTATATTAAATAATAATAGAAGAAAAATTTGTCATGACTACAGCATATACTAATTTTAGATATAGTGGGTTAAATATATGTTAGTAATTTGCAACAGGTAATTATGAATGATTTACTTATAAATTGTCAAATATAGTTCCCCCAGAAATTTTTTTAAATTCATTAATACGTAACATTTTTTCCCCCACAATAGTATCAAGACACGGAAAAGGTATATAAAGTTTATCATTAATGGTATGAATGGCAAACATTTCCAATTTAACAATAAAACTTTTTTTAATAATTTACAACAAGTAATTTAAAATACTTTATTTAAGTGGGCATGAATATTATAATACTTACAAAACTTTAAATTGACACCATAAAAATAAAATATCTCGCAACAATTGTTTCGGGTCGAAAAAGCACACGACCCTTCGTCAGGCACCCAAAGTAGGCACGAGTGCAGCAGTCAAAGTGGTAATGCACGGCTTTGACTGCTGTACTCGTGCCTACTTTGGTCGCCTGACGAAGGGTCGTGTGCTCTTTCGACCCGAAACCATTGTTGCAATTTTTTTTTATTTTATGGTGTTTATTCAAAGTTTTGTAAGGATTATTTTGCAACGCCAGTTCTGTGGTACGAATAATTGATAAACCTTTTTTCATTTTCTTTCTGAAACAACAGACAGACGACCAGCCTTTTCTCTCTCTCTCTCTCTCTGTGTGTTTTTTCTCTCTGTGTTTGTTTATCTTCGATAGCGCACATTCGATCTACGACTGCAATTCACATCTATCGTACTGCTCACCTTTCAAAATATTTTTTACAATTATAAATCTAAATTTGTAGGCATATTTATAACTCTGTAACTAATTTAAACATTATACACATGCTAGACATGTATCGGAGCTCCCTATTCGTATCCAGAAAAATAGATCCGTATTTGTATGGATCTGTTTTCTTTTCTTCAACGAAACTAATATGTATCTTTTGTAGAAATTGTATGAAAATTAGAAAAGTATTATAAATCATTTTTGACTGTTATTAATATATAAATTAAATAAATACAGTATAACCTCGTATTTACATCCTGGAAATTGAAAAGATTTCGCAATTTACATTTTTTTTTTTTTTTTTTTTTTAACTTTATTCTATATTCAATAGAAGAAAGTACTAGATTCATAAAAATTTTCGACTTCCGTTTTCCGATGAATTTGCACGTATTGAAAGTTCCAGAACACGATTTGACTATTTTTAGAAAATATTAGAATTGCCTCTGTGTGTGTGAGAGAGACAAAAATTTTGTGGCGACTGCAACTCTGGAACTACTGCACGTAATTGCATATAAATTTATATGTAAATGCACCTTGACATAAATTAGTGCCTATCAACTTTTGGTGCCCATCCATCAAGAAATGGTACTGCTATACAGCGATTTCTAGAGACCATATATTAGGAAACTATATTATACAGGGTCTCTAGCGATTTCAACAATTTAAGGGAATGCTATGTCTCATGAACTACTGCAGAGAATTGCATATAAATTTATATGCAGATGCACCTTGTCATAACCTAGTCCTTATCCGCTTTTTATGTCAATTTCTCAAAAGATGGCGCTGCTATACAGTGATTTTCACAATTCAAGGGAAGGCTATATCTCAGGAACTACTACACATAAATTTATATGTGGATCTACCTCGAGATAAATTATTGTCCATCCACTTTTGGTATCAATAATTCAATAGGTGATGGTGCTATATAGCGATTTCCATAATTTAAGGAAAATAGATATCTCTATTGCGTACAATAATAATAATAAATGATATGTGAAAAGACCATTATCAGACATTATGCTAATTGAATTTGGATGCATATCGGCCAATAGTGGCGCTGCTGTACTGCAATTTTCCCCGAGAACGGAAAAGCTATATTTCAACTTCTATGGTGTATCTGTATAGTACAAAATTTGATATGTGAGATAACCATTATGAAAACGCATTTTTTAATGTATTATTTATAGAGAATAAAGCTGTCTTTCTTTGTACTTTCAATGCAATTTTTCTCAAAGATGAAAATCGTCTGCATTCAGTATGGTAGGTAATTTAAATAAATAAGAGCTTTAATAAATTATTTGTACTGAGCGAATTTGTATTAGAAAATATAAAAAGAAAGTCTTGTGGTGGCCACAACATACTTTTTTTTGTTGTTGTTTTTTTAAATACCTATATTTTTAATAAAATTCAAACCTCGCTTTTATGTGACTGAAATTTTCAAAGCAAATATAGAGGAAATACTTGTCGTGATTTCATTTAAAGCTATTATTTTGTGACCACCGCAAAACTTTCTTCTATATTTTCCTATAGGAAAATTCATTCGCCCAGTAAAAATATTTTCTTAAAACTATTATTTATTAAAATTATCTACCATAATGAATGCAGATAATTTCATTTTAGAAAAAACTAACACTAATAATAAGAAAAGAAAGACAGTTTAATTCTCTATAAATAAAGTCTTAAAAAATGCTTCTTCATAATGGTTACCTCATATATCAGGTTTGTACAGTTATATGACACAAAAGTTGAGATATAGCCATATCCTGTTCTCAGAGAAAATTGCAGTATACCAGCGCCACTTATTGGCTGATATGCATCCAAATTGAATCTGCGTAATGTCATATAATGACTACGTTGATACGTGTCAAGTTTTGTTTGATTATACACAACAGAACCTTAGATACAGCCTTCCCTGAAAACGCGAAAGTCGATGTATAGCTGCACCAACTGTTGAGAAGTTGACAAAAAATATTGGTGGGCACTAACTTACGTCAAAGTTTATCTGCATATAAATTTATGCAAATTCGTTTAGCAGTTTCTGAGATATAGCCTTTCCTGAAATTGCGAAAATTGCGGTCTAGCAGCGCCACTTGTTGAGCAAATAACACCAAAAGTTGATAGGCACTAACTTAGGCCAAGGTACATCTGCATATAAATTTATATGCAGTTATCTGCAGTAGTTCCTGAGATACGTTGCCACAAAATTTTTGTCTCACACACACACAGACACAGACACATATTTTTCTAAGAATGGTCAAATCGTGTTCTGGAGCCCTCAAAACGTGTAAATCCATTGAAAAGCGGAAGTTGAAAATTTTTACGATTGAAATACTTTCTTCTATTGAATACAGAAGAAAGTAAAAAACAATATAAAATAAACACATCGTCGAACAAATGCAATAAATAAAGATACTTTTTTTTTTTTTCAGAATATAAGCATTAAACAATGAACTACTATCACTGACCTTGAAGCACATTTTTGCAATCTTGAAGTTCACAACTCACATATGTGTTTAAACATTATTATTAGTCTCTTTTTTACTTCCATTACCCTACTACCGTAGGTAATGGAAGTATTGTATTCGGTCTGAAAATTCGATATCGGGTTTTCACCTGATTTACACGTTTTAAGGTCCCCTGAGTCCAAAAAAGTGGTTTTTGGCAATTGGTCAGTGTGTATGTATGTGTGTGTGTGTGTGTATGTATGTGGAGAATCTTCTGTCTATTATAGCTCAGAAACTAATAAAGATAGAGCTACGAAACTTTAGAATTGAAATACGTCTGGTCTACAGATGAAATTTCCAAATTTTGGTGAAAATTGAAAAACCGGAAGTGGGACATCGGAAACCGGAAGTGGGACCGTCAGTCCGTATCTCAAAAACGGCTCTAACGATTTTCTTCAAACTTGCTATATAAACACTCTATTAGATGTCCTTTCGAATGATATAGTTGGTTAGTTCAGGAAAATTGATAGGCGTCCTGTATAAATAGCTCAATTTCAGGCCTCGCAAAGGCGTTCCTTTAAAAACGGTTGTACGGATTTTTTTCAAACTCGCCATTTTAACTCACTTTTAAATATGCTTTTGTATGTAATTATTGTTTTCCTGTCAATAATTGAGTTTAACCGGAAGTGGGACATCGGAAACCGGAAGTGGGACCGTAAGTCCGTATCTCAAAAACGGCTCTAACGATTTTCTTCAAACTTGCTATATAAACACTCTATTAGATGTCCTTTCGAATGATATAGTTGGTTAGTTCAGGAAAATTGATAGGCGTCCTGTATAAATAGCTCAATTTCAGGTCTCCCAAGGGCGTTCCTTTAAAAACGGTTGTACGGATTTTTTTCAAACTTGCCATATTAACCCTCTTTTAAATATCCTTTTTCATGTAATTGTTCTTTTACGGTCAATAATTAATTATGCCAAGCTTTGGTAAAAGTCGGTATCTCAAAAACGGCTCTAACGATTTTCTTGAAAATAGTTACATAAACCCATTTTAGATATCCTTCTCATGCTTTACTTGGTTATCACGGAAAATTAATAGTCATCCTGTTTTTCTTATTTTTTAACTCGCTATGTAAACTCTGTTTTATATGTCTTTACACATGTATGAATTTTCTCTCACTGGAAAATATCAAAAAATGCATATAATACGTGTACGAGTGGGTAATGGAAGTCGTGTGGTTGTTTCACACCAGATTTTTTTTTTTTTTTTTACAGATTTTTAATGCAATACAATTAGTAATTACATCTTTTTTTTTTTTTTTTTTTTTGTATGTTCAATGGAAGGAAGTATTGGATTTGTAAAAATTTTCGATTTCCGGTTTTCGACAAGTTTTGAGAGATTAGACTAGACCACGATTTGACCATTTTTAGAAAATGTCTTGTCTGTCCGTCTGTGTGTGTATGTATGTGTGACAAAAATATTGTGGCAACTGTATCTACGGAACTACTGTTCAGAATTACATATAAATTTATATGTAGATGCACCTTGACCTTCAATTAGTGCCTATCAACTTTTGGTGTCAATCGCTCGAAAGGTGGCGCTGCTATGCAGCAATAGCATTTATAATATGGTTGTCAACTTTCAAATATGCTTAACAATAGTGTTCTAACAGGGATATATTCATTAAAAAAAATAATAATTCAATAAAAAAAAAAAAAAAAAAAAAAAAAAAAAAATCAATAAAACCAGATCGATTTTTAAAAAAATCTCGTGCTTGCTTTTCTAAAGTAATCATACGAATTATAAGGTATGGTGTTATATGAGAATATACATATATCATCATTACCAATTTCAGCGTCTATCAACCCACTGCAGGATGAAGGCCTCTGCTAGGCGATTCCAAACTGCCCTGTTTTCGCACACACACACACACATATATATATATATATATAATTTATGCATAGATTAAGAAAGGTTTTGATAGAATATTTCGTCTCCTCATTGATTTATTTGATTTCCAATGAAGCCATCTATGATATATGCAACTTCTTAATTGAATGCAACCTATGCAATGAGGTGAAATTTACACCTCATATAACGTATTTCTTAGTAATGTCCTGATGTCTTTTTTTTTTTTTTCTTCTTTTTTTAAGGTTTGTGAGCCCTATTTTAAACCTGATGGAATTATACAAGCAATAACATATTTTGATGAAAAAGAAGGAAAGTTATATGAAGTCCCAAGAAATAAACCAATTGTTAAAGATGGTGCTATTCTTAAAATTTTCAGTGGCTTGCCATCATGGAGAGCTATTAGGCATAAAAAAAAAATTACGTTTTATTACCTAATTATATTTGTGCTTTTATATTATTATTATGATTAATTTTTATGTAAATTATGGAGCAATCTTCTTCATGTATATGAAACATTTATAATTTTCAATAAAATTATTTTTATCTTGAATTTGTCTTTTATGTATTATTTCAATTACATAGTTTTAATGAAGGAGAAATCTTATTTAAATAAGCCACTTAAATTCATGATTTCAAGAATGTTGAAAGTAATGTTATCAGGTAAGTAAGAGTTACTTTGGATGATCAAATACTTATAAATTATTGTTATATATTAAAATTTCTCTGGGCATAAAATTTACAGAGATGATTAAAAATAAAAATTCTTATTATATATGTTAAAGTGTTTTTTATGCAAATTTTATGTCCACCCTCACCTTAAAAAAAAAAAAAAAAAAAAAGTATATCATTAATATTTATGATTTTGAAACTTTAAATAACCTGAAATTTGAGTTCGATGTTTTTTGAGTTCAATGTATATAGTTTAGTACATTGTATCGTCTATACCGTGCATATTGTTTATATTACCTGTATCAATTGTTAAAGCACATTGTATCGTCGTACTTATCTGTAATTTTAATCAGGTGGAAAAAATCCATTATTTAAAAAAATATATGCATATATTCAGATGGCTTAGATATTAAAAAAAGGAACTTAAAAAAAAAAAAAAGTTTACATTTATTTTTGTAACCACAGCGTATAAAATTAAAGCACCGATGAGAAAATATATACATATATTTCTAAATCCATATATGAGG
>CAWVNO010001568.1:0-34257 GCA_963930645.1 Salticus scenicus | reverse complement strand
GAGCCCTTTTATGCAGACTTTTGCCAGATTTCGATACCCAAAATTTTTGCGATTTTCACAGAATTTTTTTCAAAAGCCGATTCCAAAGCAACTAATAGAGCTTTGCGATCGCAATCACTTCCAGAATCTGCCCCACGAAGTCTACTTTCATGATAAAGCACGAGGGACCTGCCAAAGTTAAACCATTTGGCCAGGAGAGCCCTTTTTTGAAGGCATGTGCTCGATTTCGTCGCCAAATTTTTTTGTCGAATTTTACGACCTCTCATTTTTAAAAGTCGATTCCACAGCAGCTAATAGAGCTTTGCGATCGCAATCACTTCCAGAATGTGCAAAAGATATTCTAGTTTCATAACAGACCAGCAGGGACCTGCCAAAGTTAAACCATTTGGCTCAGTGTGAGTATGAGCCCTTTTATGCAGACTTTTGCCAGATTTCGATACCCAAAATTTTTGCGATTTTCACAGAATTTTTTTCAAAAGCCGATTCCAAAGCAACTAATAGAGCTTTGCGATCGCAATCACTTCCAGAATCTGCCCCACGAAGTCTACTTTCATGATAAAGCACGAGGGACCTGCCAAAGTTAAACCATTTGGCCAGGAGAGCCCTTTTTTGAAGGCATGTGCTCGATTTCGTCGCCAAATTTTTTTGTCGAATTTTACGACCTCTCATTTTTAAAAGTCGATTCCACAGCAGCTAATAGAGCTTTGCGATCGCAATCACTTCCAGAATGTGCAAAAGATATTCTAGTTTCATAACAGACCAGCAGGGACCTGCCAAAGTTAAACCATTTGGCCAGGAGAGCCCTTTTATGCAGACTTTTGCCAGATTTCGATACCCAAAATTTTTGCGATTTTCACAGAATTTTTTTCAAAAGCCGATTCCAAAGCAACTAATAGAGCTTTGCGATCGCAATCACTTCCAGAATCTGCCCCACGAAGTCTACTTTCATGATAAAGCACGAGGGACCTGCCAAAGTTAAACCATTTGGCCAGGAGAGCCCTTTTTTGAAGGCATGTGCTCGATTTCGTCGCCAAATTTTTTTGTCGAATTTTACGACCTCTCATTTTTAAAAGTCGATTCCACAGCAGCTAATAGAGCTTTGCGATCGCAATCACTTCCAGAATGTGCAAAAGATATTCTAGTTTCATAACAGACCAGCAGGGACCTGCCAAAGTTAAACCATTTGGCCAGGAGAGCCCTTTTATGCAGACTTTTGCCAGATTTCGATACCCAAAATTTTTGCGATTTTCACAGAATTTTTTTCAAAAGCCGATTCCAAAGCAACTAATAGAGCTTTGCGATCGCAATCACTTCCAGAATCTGCCCCACGAAGTCTACTTTCATGATAAAGCACGAGGGACCTGCCAAAGTTAAACCATTTGGCCAGGAGAGCCCTTTTTTGAAGGCATGTGCTCGATTTCGTCGCCAAATTTTTTTGTCGAATTTTACGACCTCTCATTTTTAAAAGTCGATTCCACAGCAGCTAATAGAGCTTTGCGATCGCAATCACTTCCAGAATGTGCAAAAGATATTCTAGTTTCATAACAGACCAGCAGGGACCTGCCAAAGTTAAACCATTTGGCCAGGAGAGCCCTTTTATGCAGACTTTTGCCAGATTTCGATACCCAAAATTTTTGCGATTTTCACAGAATTTTTTTCAAAAGCCGATTCCAAAGCAACTAATAGAGCTTTGCGATCGCAATCACTTCCAGAATCTGCCCCACGAAGTCTACTTTCATGATAAAGCACGAGGGACCTGCCAAAGTTAAACCATTTGGCCAGGAGAGCCCTTTTTTGAAGGCATGTGCTCGATTTCGTCGCCAAATTTTTTTGTCGAATTTTACGACCTCTCATTTTTAAAAGTCGATTCCACAGCAGCTAATAGAGCTTTGCGATCGCAATCACTTCCAGAATGTGCAAAAGATATTCTAGTTTCATAACAGACCAGCAGGGACCTGCCAAAGTTAAACCATTTGGCCAGGAGAGCCCTTTTATGCAGACTTTTGCCAGATTTCGATACCCAAAATTTTTGCGATTTTCACAGAATTTTTTTCAAAAGCCGATTCCAAAGCAACTAATAGAGCTTTGCGATCGCAATCACTTCCAGAATCTGCCCCACGAAGTCTACTTTCATGATAAAGCACGAGGGACCTGCCAAAGTTAAACCATTTGGCCAGGAGAGCCCTTTTTTGAAGGCATGTGCTCGATTTCGTCGCCAAATTTTTTTGTCGAATTTTACGACCTCTCATTTTTAAAAGTCGATTCCACAGCAGCTAATAGAGCTTTGCGATCGCAATCACTTCCAGAATGTGCAAAAGATATTCTAGTTTCATAACAGACCAGCAGGGACCTGCCAAAGTTAAACCATTTGGCCAGGAGAGCCCTTTTATGCAGACTTTTGCCAGATTTCGATACCCAAAATTTTTGCGATTTTCACAGAATTTTTTTCAAAAGCCGATTCCAAAGCAACTAATAGAGCTTTGCGATCGCAATCACTTCCAGAATCTGCCCCACGAAGTCTACTTTCATGATAAAGCACGAGGGACCTGCCAAAGTTAAACCATTTGGCCAGGAGAGCCCTTTTTTGAAGGCATGTGCTCGATTTCGTCGCCAAATTTTTTTGTCGAATTTTACGACCTCTCATTTTTAAAAGTCGATTCCACAGCAGCTAATAGAGCTTTGCGATCGCAATCACTTCCAGAATGTGCAAAAGATATTCTAGTTTCATAACAGACCAGCAGGGACCTGCCAAAGTTAAACCATTTGGCCAGGAGAGCCCTTTTATGCAGACTTTTGCCAGATTTCGATACCCAAAATTTTTGCGATTTTCACAGAATTTTTTTCAAAAGCCGATTCCAAAGCAACTAATAGAGCTTTGCGATCGCAATCACTTCCAGAATCTGCCCCACGAAGTCTACTTTCATGATAAAGCACGAGGGACCTGCCAAAGTTAAACCATTTGGCCAGGAGAGCCCTTTTTTGAAGGCATGTGCTCGATTTCGTCGCCAAATTTTTTTGTCGAATTTTACGACCTCTCATTTTTAAAAGTCGATTCCACAGCAGCTAATAGAGCTTTGCGATCGCAATCACTTCCAGAATGTGCAAAAGATATTCTAGTTTCATAACAGACCAGCAGGGACCTGCCAAAGTTAAACCATTTGGCCAGGAGAGCCCTTTTATGCAGACTTTTGCCAGATTTCGATACCCAAAATTTTTGCGATTTTCACAGAATTTTTTTCAAAAGCCGATTCCAAAGCAACTAATAGAGCTTTGCGATCGCAATCACTTCCAGAATCTGCCCCACGAAGTCTACTTTCATGATAAAGCACGAGGGACCTGCCAAAGTTAAACCATTTGGCCAGGAGAGCCCTTTTTTGAAGGCATGTGCTCGATTTCGTCGCCAAATTTTTTTGTCGAATTTTACGACCTCTCATTTTTAAAAGTCGATTCCACAGCAGCTAATAGAGCTTTGCGATCGCAATCACTTCCAGAATGTGCAAAAGATATTCTAGTTTCATAACAGACCAGCAGGGACCTGCCAAAGTTAAACCATTTGGCCAGGAGAGCCCTTTTATGCAGACTTTTGCCAGATTTCGATACCCAAAATTTTTGCGATTTTCACAGAATTTTTTTCAAAAGCCGATTCCAAAGCAACTAATAGAGCTTTGCGATCGCAATCACTTCCAGAATCTGCCCCACGAAGTCTACTTTCATGATAAAGCACGAGGGACCTGCCAAAGTTAAACCATTTGGCCAGGAGAGCCCTTTTTTGAAGGCATGTGCTCGATTTCGTCGCCAAATTTTTTTGTCGAATTTTACGACCTCTCATTTTTAAAAGTCGATTCCACAGCAGCTAATAGAGCTTTGCGATCGCAATCACTTCCAGAATGTGCAAAAGATATTCTAGTTTCATAACAGACCAGCAGGGACCTGCCAAAGTTAAACCATTTGGCCAGGAGAGCCCTTTTATGCAGACTTTTGCCAGATTTCGATACCCAAAATTTTTGCGATTTTCACAGAATTTTTTTCAAAAGCCGATTCCAAAGCAACTAATAGAGCTTTGCGATCGCAATCACTTCCAGAATCTGCCCCACGAAGTCTACTTTCATGATAAAGCACGAGGGACCTGCCAAAGTTAAACCATTTGGCCAGGAGAGCCCTTTTTTGAAGGCATGTGCTCGATTTCGTCGCCAAATTTTTTTGTCGAATTTTACGACCTCTCATTTTTAAAAGTCGATTCCACAGCAGCTAATAGAGCTTTGCGATCGCAATCACTTCCAGAATGTGCAAAAGATATTCTAGTTTCATAACAGACCAGCAGGGACCTGCCAAAGTTAAACCATTTGGCCAGGAGAGCCCTTTTATGCAGACTTTTGCCAGATTTCGATACCCAAAATTTTTGCGATTTTCACAGAATTTTTTTCAAAAGCCGATTCCAAAGCAACTAATAGAGCTTTGCGATCGCAATCACTTCCAGAATCTGCCCCACGAAGTCTACTTTCATGATAAAGCACGAGGGACCTGCCAAAGTTAAACCATTTGGCCAGGAGAGCCCTTTTTTGAAGGCATGTGCTCGATTTCGTCGCCAAATTTTTTTGTCGAATTTTACGACCTCTCATTTTTAAAAGTCGATTCCACAGCAGCTAATAGAGCTTTGCGATCGCAATCACTTCCAGAATGTGCAAAAGATATTCTAGTTTCATAACAGACCAGCAGGGACCTGCCAAAGTTAAACCATTTGGCCAGGAGAGCCCTTTTATGCAGACTTTTGCCAGATTTCGATACCCAAAATTTTTGCGATTTTCACAGAATTTTTTTCAAAAGCCGATTCCAAAGCAACTAATAGAGCTTTGCGATCGCAATCACTTCCAGAATCTGCCCCACGAAGTCTACTTTCATGATAAAGCACGAGGGACCTGCCAAAGTTAAACCATTTGGCCAGGAGAGCCCTTTTTTGAAGGCATGTGCTCGATTTCGTCGCCAAATTTTTTTGTCGAATTTTACGACCTCTCATTTTTAAAAGTCGATTCCACAGCAGCTAATAGAGCTTTGCGATCGCAATCACTTCCAGAATGTGCAAAAGATATTCTAGTTTCATAACAGACCAGCAGGGACCTGCCAAAGTTAAACCATTTGGCCAGGAGAGCCCTTTTATGCAGACTTTTGCCAGATTTCGATACCCAAAATTTTTGCGATTTTCACAGAATTTTTTTCAAAAGCCGATTCCAAAGCAACTAATAGAGCTTTGCGATCGCAATCACTTCCAGAATCTGCCCCACGAAGTCTACTTTCATGATAAAGCACGAGGGACCTGCCAAAGTTAAACCATTTGGCCAGGAGAGCCCTTTTTTGAAGGCATGTGCTCGATTTCGTCGCCAAATTTTTTTGTCGAATTTTACGACCTCTCATTTTTAAAAGTCGATTCCACAGCAGCTAATAGAGCTTTGCGATCGCAATCACTTCCAGAATGTGCAAAAGATATTCTAGTTTCATAACAGACCAGCAGGGACCTGCCAAAGTTAAACCATTTGGCCAGGAGAGCCCTTTTATGCAGACTTTTGCCAGATTTCGATACCCAAAATTTTTGCGATTTTCACAGAATTTTTTTCAAAAGCCGATTCCAAAGCAACTAATAGAGCTTTGCGATCGCAATCACTTCCAGAATCTGCCCCACGAAGTCTACTTTCATGATAAAGCACGAGGGACCTGCCAAAGTTAAACCATTTGGCCAGGAGAGCCCTTTTTTGAAGGCATGTGCTCGATTTCGTCGCCAAATTTTTTTGTCGAATTTTACGACCTCTCATTTTTAAAAGTCGATTCCACAGCAGCTAATAGAGCTTTGCGATCGCAATCACTTCCAGAATGTGCAAAAGATATTCTAGTTTCATAACAGACCAGCAGGGACCTGCCAAAGTTAAACCATTTGGCCAGGAGAGCCCTTTTATGCAGACTTTTGCCAGATTTCGATACCCAAAATTTTTGCGATTTTCACAGAATTTTTTTCAAAAGCCGATTCCAAAGCAACTAATAGAGCTTTGCGATCGCAATCACTTCCAGAATCTGCCCCACGAAGTCTACTTTCATGATAAAGCACGAGGGACCTGCCAAAGTTAAACCATTTGGCCAGGAGAGCCCTTTTTTGAAGGCATGTGCTCGATTTCGTCGCCAAATTTTTTTGTCGAATTTTACGACCTCTCATTTTTAAAAGTCGATTCCACAGCAGCTAATAGAGCTTTGCGATCGCAATCACTTCCAGAATGTGCAAAAGATATTCTAGTTTCATAACAGACCAGCAGGGACCTGCCAAAGTTAAACCATTTGGCCAGGAGAGCCCTTTTATGCAGACTTTTGCCAGATTTCGATACCCAAAATTTTTGCGATTTTCACAGAATTTTTTTCAAAAGCCGATTCCAAAGCAACTAATAGAGCTTTGCGATCGCAATCACTTCCAGAATCTGCCCCACGAAGTCTACTTTCATGATAAAGCACGAGGGACCTGCCAAAGTTAAACCATTTGGCCAGGAGAGCCCTTTTTTGAAGGCATGTGCTCGATTTCGTCGCCAAATTTTTTTGTCGAATTTTACGACCTCTCATTTTTAAAAGTCGATTCCACAGCAGCTAATAGAGCTTTGCGATCGCAATCACTTCCAGAATGTGCAAAAGATATTCTAGTTTCATAACAGACCAGCAGGGACCTGCCAAAGTTAAACCATTTGGCCAGGAGAGCCCTTTTATGCAGACTTTTGCCAGATTTCGATACCCAAAATTTTTGCGATTTTCACAGAATTTTTTTCAAAAGCCGATTCCAAAGCAACTAATAGAGCTTTGCGATCGCAATCACTTCCAGAATCTGCCCCACGAAGTCTACTTTCATGATAAAGCACGAGGGACCTGCCAAAGTTAAACCATTTGGCCAGGAGAGCCCTTTTTTGAAGGCATGTGCTCGATTTCGTCGCCAAATTTTTTTGTCGAATTTTACGACCTCTCATTTTTAAAAGTCGATTCCACAGCAGCTAATAGAGCTTTGCGATCGCAATCACTTCCAGAATGTGCAAAAGATATTCTAGTTTCATAACAGACCAGCAGGGACCTGCCAAAGTTAAACCATTTGGCCAGGAGAGCCCTTTTATGCAGACTTTTGCCAGATTTCGATACCCAAAATTTTTGCGATTTTCACAGAATTTTTTTCAAAAGCCGATTCCAAAGCAACTAATAGAGCTTTGCGATCGCAATCACTTCCAGAATCTGCCCCACGAAGTCTACTTTCATGATAAAGCACGAGGGACCTGCCAAAGTTAAACCATTTGGCCAGGAGAGCCCTTTTTTGAAGGCATGTGCTCGATTTCGTCGCCAAATTTTTTTGTCGAATTTTACGACCTCTCATTTTTAAAAGTCGATTCCACAGCAGCTAATAGAGCTTTGCGATCGCAATCACTTCCAGAATGTGCAAAAGATATTCTAGTTTCATAACAGACCAGCAGGGACCTGCCAAAGTTAAACCATTTGGCCAGGAGAGCCCTTTTATGCAGACTTTTGCCAGATTTCGATACCCAAAATTTTTGCGATTTTCACAGAATTTTTTTCAAAAGCCGATTCCAAAGCAACTAATAGAGCTTTGCGATCGCAATCACTTCCAGAATCTGCCCCACGAAGTCTACTTTCATGATAAAGCACGAGGGACCTGCCAAAGTTAAACCATTTGGCCAGGAGAGCCCTTTTTTGAAGGCATGTGCTCGATTTCGTCGCCAAATTTTTTTGTCGAATTTTACGACCTCTCATTTTTAAAAGTCGATTCCACAGCAGCTAATAGAGCTTTGCGATCGCAATCACTTCCAGAATGTGCAAAAGATATTCTAGTTTCATAACAGACCAGCAGGGACCTGCCAAAGTTAAACCATTTGGCCAGGAGAGCCCTTTTATGCAGACTTTTGCCAGATTTCGATACCCAAAATTTTTGCGATTTTCACAGAATTTTTTTCAAAAGCCGATTCCAAAGCAACTAATAGAGCTTTGCGATCGCAATCACTTCCAGAATCTGCCCCACGAAGTCTACTTTCATGATAAAGCACGAGGGACCTGCCAAAGTTAAACCATTTGGCCAGGAGAGCCCTTTTTTGAAGGCATGTGCTCGATTTCGTCGCCAAATTTTTTTGTCGAATTTTACGACCTCTCATTTTTAAAAGTCGATTCCACAGCAGCTAATAGAGCTTTGCGATCGCAATCACTTCCAGAATGTGCAAAAGATATTCTAGTTTCATAACAGACCAGCAGGGACCTGCCAAAGTTAAACCATTTGGCCAGGAGAGCCCTTTTATGCAGACTTTTGCCAGATTTCGATACCCAAAATTTTTGCGATTTTCACAGAATTTTTTTCAAAAGCCGATTCCAAAGCAACTAATAGAGCTTTGCGATCGCAATCACTTCCAGAATCTGCCCCACGAAGTCTACTTTCATGATAAAGCACGAGGGACCTGCCAAAGTTAAACCATTTGGCCAGGAGAGCCCTTTTTTGAAGGCATGTGCTCGATTTCGTCGCCAAATTTTTTTGTCGAATTTTACGACCTCTCATTTTTAAAAGTCGATTCCACAGCAGCTAATAGAGCTTTGCGATCGCAATCACTTCCAGAATGTGCAAAAGATATTCTAGTTTCATAACAGACCAGCAGGGACCTGCCAAAGTTAAACCATTTGGCCAGGAGAGCCCTTTTATGCAGACTTTTGCCAGATTTCGATACCCAAAATTTTTGCGATTTTCACAGAATTTTTTTCAAAAGCCGATTCCAAAGCAACTAATAGAGCTTTGCGATCGCAATCACTTCCAGAATCTGCCCCACGAAGTCTACTTTCATGATAAAGCACGAGGGACCTGCCAAAGTTAAACCATTTGGCCAGGAGAGCCCTTTTTTGAAGGCATGTGCTCGATTTCGTCGCCAAATTTTTTTGTCGAATTTTACGACCTCTCATTTTTAAAAGTCGATTCCACAGCAGCTAATAGAGCTTTGCGATCGCAATCACTTCCAGAATGTGCAAAAGATATTCTAGTTTCATAACAGACCAGCAGGGACCTGCCAAAGTTAAACCATTTGGCCAGGAGAGCCCTTTTATGCAGACTTTTGCCAGATTTCGATACCCAAAATTTTTGCGATTTTCACAGAATTTTTTTCAAAAGCCGATTCCAAAGCAACTAATAGAGCTTTGCGATCGCAATCACTTCCAGAATCTGCCCCACGAAGTCTACTTTCATGATAAAGCACGAGGGACCTGCCAAAGTTAAACCATTTGGCCAGGAGAGCCCTTTTTTGAAGGCATGTGCTCGATTTCGTCGCCAAATTTTTTTGTCGAATTTTACGACCTCTCATTTTTAAAAGTCGATTCCACAGCAGCTAATAGAGCTTTGCGATCGCAATCACTTCCAGAATGTGCAAAAGATATTCTAGTTTCATAACAGACCAGCAGGGACCTGCCAAAGTTAAACCATTTGGCCAGGAGAGCCCTTTTATGCAGACTTTTGCCAGATTTCGATACCCAAAATTTTTGCGATTTTCACAGAATTTTTTTCAAAAGCCGATTCCAAAGCAACTAATAGAGCTTTGCGATCGCAATCACTTCCAGAATCTGCCCCACGAAGTCTACTTTCATGATAAAGCACGAGGGACCTGCCAAAGTTAAACCATTTGGCCAGGAGAGCCCTTTTTTGAAGGCATGTGCTCGATTTCGTCGCCAAATTTTTTTGTCGAATTTTACGACCTCTCATTTTTAAAAGTCGATTCCACAGCAGCTAATAGAGCTTTGCGATCGCAATCACTTCCAGAATGTGCAAAAGATATTCTAGTTTCATAACAGACCAGCAGGGACCTGCCAAAGTTAAACCATTTGGCCAGGAGAGCCCTTTTATGCAGACTTTTGCCAGATTTCGATACCCAAAATTTTTGCGATTTTCACAGAATTTTTTTCAAAAGCCGATTCCAAAGCAACTAATAGAGCTTTGCGATCGCAATCACTTCCAGAATCTGCCCCACGAAGTCTACTTTCATGATAAAGCACGAGGGACCTGCCAAAGTTAAACCATTTGGCCAGGAGAGCCCTTTTTTGAAGGCATGTGCTCGATTTCGTCGCCAAATTTTTTTGTCGAATTTTACGACCTCTCATTTTTAAAAGTCGATTCCACAGCAGCTAATAGAGCTTTGCGATCGCAATCACTTCCAGAATGTGCAAAAGATATTCTAGTTTCATAACAGACCAGCAGGGACCTGCCAAAGTTAAACCATTTGGCCAGGAGAGCCCTTTTATGCAGACTTTTGCCAGATTTCGATACCCAAAATTTTTGCGATTTTCACAGAATTTTTTTCAAAAGCCGATTCCAAAGCAACTAATAGAGCTTTGCGATCGCAATCACTTCCAGAATCTGCCCCACGAAGTCTACTTTCATGATAAAGCACGAGGGACCTGCCAAAGTTAAACCATTTGGCCAGGAGAGCCCTTTTTTGAAGGCATGTGCTCGATTTCGTCGCCAAATTTTTTTGTCGAATTTTACGACCTCTCATTTTTAAAAGTCGATTCCACAGCAGCTAATAGAGCTTTGCGATCGCAATCACTTCCAGAATGTGCAAAAGATATTCTAGTTTCATAACAGACCAGCAGGGACCTGCCAAAGTTAAACCATTTGGCCAGGAGAGCCCTTTTATGCAGACTTTTGCCAGATTTCGATACCCAAAATTTTTGCGATTTTCACAGAATTTTTTTCAAAAGCCGATTCCAAAGCAACTAATAGAGCTTTGCGATCGCAATCACTTCCAGAATCTGCCCCACGAAGTCTACTTTCATGATAAAGCACGAGGGACCTGCCAAAGTTAAACCATTTGGCCAGGAGAGCCCTTTTTTGAAGGCATGTGCTCGATTTCGTCGCCAAATTTTTTTGTCGAATTTTACGACCTCTCATTTTTAAAAGTCGATTCCACAGCAGCTAATAGAGCTTTGCGATCGCAATCACTTCCAGAATGTGCAAAAGATATTCTAGTTTCATAACAGACCAGCAGGGACCTGCCAAAGTTAAACCATTTGGCCAGGAGAGCCCTTTTATGCAGACTTTTGCCAGATTTCGATACCCAAAATTTTTGCGATTTTCACAGAATTTTTTTCAAAAGCCGATTCCAAAGCAACTAATAGAGCTTTGCGATCGCAATCACTTCCAGAATCTGCCCCACGAAGTCTACTTTCATGATAAAGCACGAGGGACCTGCCAAAGTTAAACCATTTGGCCAGGAGAGCCCTTTTTTGAAGGCATGTGCTCGATTTCGTCGCCAAATTTTTTTGTCGAATTTTACGACCTCTCATTTTTAAAAGTCGATTCCACAGCAGCTAATAGAGCTTTGCGATCGCAATCACTTCCAGAATGTGCAAAAGATATTCTAGTTTCATAACAGACCAGCAGGGACCTGCCAAAGTTAGTTAAACCATTTGGCCAGGAGAGCCCTTTTATGCAGACTTTTGCCAGATTTCGATACCCAAAATTTTTGCGATTTTCACAGAATTTTTTTCAAAAGCCGATTCCAAAGCAACTAATAGAGCTTTGCGATCGCAATCACTTCCAGAATCTGCCCCACGAAGTCTACTTTCATGATAAAGCACGAGGGACCTGCCAAAGTTAAACCATTTGGCCAGGAGAGCCCTTTTTTGAAGGCATGTGCTCGATTTCGTCGCCAAATTTTTTTGTCGAATTTTACGACCTCTCATTTTTAAAAGTCGATTCCACAGCAGCTAATAGAGCTTTGCGATCGCAATCACTTCCAGAATGTGCAAAAGATATTCTAGTTTCATAACAGACCAGCAGGGACCTGCCAAAGTTAAACCATTTGGCCAGGAGAGCCCTTTTATGCAGACTTTTGCCAGATTTCGATACCCAAAATTTTTGCGATTTTCACAGAATTTTTTTCAAAAGCCGATTCCAAAGCAACTAATAGAGCTTTGCGATCGCAATCACTTCCAGAATCTGCCCCACGAAGTCTACTTTCATGATAAAGCACGAGGGACCTGCCAAAGTTAAACCATTTGGCCAGGAGAGCCCTTTTTTGAAGGCATGTGCTCGATTTCGTCGCCAAATTTTTTTGTCGAATTTTACGACCTCTCATTTTTAAAAGTCGATTCCACAGCAGCTAATAGAGCTTTGCGATCGCAATCACTTCCAGAATGTGCAAAAGATATTCTAGTTTCATAACAGACCAGCAGGGACCTGCCAAAGTTAAACCATTTGGCCAGGAGAGCCCTTTTATGCAGACTTTTGCCAGATTTCGATACCCAAAATTTTTGCGATTTTCACAGAATTTTTTTCAAAAGCCGATTCCAAAGCAACTAATAGAGCTTTGCGATCGCAATCACTTCCAGAATCTGCCCCACGAAGTCTACTTTCATGATAAAGCACGAGGGACCTGCCAAAGTTAAACCATTTGGCCAGGAGAGCCCTTTTTTGAAGGCATGTGCTCGATTTCGTCGCCAAATTTTTTTGTCGAATTTTACGACCTCTCATTTTTAAAAGTCGATTCCACAGCAGCTAATAGAGCTTTGCGATCGCAATCACTTCCAGAATGTGCAAAAGATATTCTAGTTTCATAACAGACCAGCAGGGACCTGCCAAAGTTAAACCATTTGGCCAGGAGAGCCCTTTTATGCAGACTTTTGCCAGATTTCGATACCCAAAATTTTTGCGATTTTCACAGAATTTTTTTCAAAAGCCGATTCCAAAGCAACTAATAGAGCTTTGCGATCGCAATCACTTCCAGAATCTGCCCCACGAAGTCTACTTTCATGATAAAGCACGAGGGACCTGCCAAAGTTAAACCATTTGGCCAGGAGAGCCCTTTTTTGAAGGCATGTGCTCGATTTCGTCGCCAAATTTTTTTGTCGAATTTTACGACCTCTCATTTTTAAAAGTCGATTCCACAGCAGCTAATAGAGCTTTGCGATCGCAATCACTTCCAGAATGTGCAAAAGATATTCTAGTTTCATAACAGACCAGCAGGGACCTGCCAAAGTTAAACCATTTGGCCAGGAGAGCCCTTTTATGCAGACTTTTGCCAGATTTCGATACCCAAAATTTTTGCGATTTTCACAGAATTTTTTTCAAAAGCCGATTCCAAAGCAACTAATAGAGCTTTGCGATCGCAATCACTTCCAGAATCTGCCCCACGAAGTCTACTTTCATGATAAAGCACGAGGGACCTGCCAAAGTTAAACCATTTGGCCAGGAGAGCCCTTTTTTGAAGGCATGTGCTCGATTTCGTCGCCAAATTTTTTTGTCGAATTTTACGACCTCTCATTTTTAAAAGTCGATTCCACAGCAGCTAATAGAGCTTTGCGATCGCAATCACTTCCAGAATGTGCAAAAGATATTCTAGTTTCATAACAGACCAGCAGGGACCTGCCAAAGTTAAACCATTTGGCCAGGAGAGCCCTTTTATGCAGACTTTTGCCAGATTTCGATACCCAAAATTTTTGCGATTTTCACAGAATTTTTTTCAAAAGCCGATTCCAAAGCAACTAATAGAGCTTTGCGATCGCAATCACTTCCAGAATCTGCCCCACGAAGTCTACTTTCATGATAAAGCACGAGGGACCTGCCAAAGTTAAACCATTTGGCCAGGAGAGCCCTTTTTTGAAGGCATGTGCTCGATTTCGTCGCCAAATTTTTTTGTCGAATTTTACGACCTCTCATTTTTAAAAGTCGATTCCACAGCAGCTAATAGAGCTTTGCGATCGCAATCACTTCCAGAATGTGCAAAAGATATTCTAGTTTCATAACAGACCAGCAGGGACCTGCCAAAGTTAAACCATTTGGCCAGGAGAGCCCTTTTATGCAGACTTTTGCCAGATTTCGATACCCAAAATTTTTGCGATTTTCACAGAATTTTTTTCAAAAGCCGATTCCAAAGCAACTAATAGAGCTTTGCGATCGCAATCACTTCCAGAATCTGCCCCACGAAGTCTACTTTCATGATAAAGCACGAGGGACCTGCCAAAGTTAAACCATTTGGCCAGGAGAGCCCTTTTTTGAAGGCATGTGCTCGATTTCGTCGCCAAATTTTTTTGTCGAATTTTACGACCTCTCATTTTTAAAAGTCGATTCCACAGCAGCTAATAGAGCTTTGCGATCGCAATCACTTCCAGAATGTGCAAAAGATATTCTAGTTTCATAACAGACCAGCAGGGACCTGCCAAAGTTAAACCATTTGGCCAGGAGAGCCCTTTTATGCAGACTTTTGCCAGATTTCGATACCCAAAATTTTTGCGATTTTCACAGAATTTTTTTCAAAAGCCGATTCCAAAGCAACTAATAGAGCTTTGCGATCGCAATCACTTCCAGAATCTGCCCCACGAAGTCTACTTTCATGATAAAGCACGAGGGACCTGCCAAAGTTAAACCATTTGGCCAGGAGAGCCCTTTTTTGAAGGCATGTGCTCGATTTCGTCGCCAAATTTTTTTGTCGAATTTTACGACCTCTCATTTTTAAAAGTCGATTCCACAGCAGCTAATAGAGCTTTGCGATCGCAATCACTTCCAGAATGTGCAAAAGATATTCTAGTTTCATAACAGACCAGCAGGGACCTGCCAAAGTTAAACCATTTGGCCAGGAGAGCCCTTTTATGCAGACTTTTGCCAGATTTCGATACCCAAAATTTTTGCGATTTTCACAGAATTTTTTTCAAAAGCCGATTCCAAAGCAACTAATAGAGCTTTGCGATCGCAATCACTTCCAGAATCTGCCCCACGAAGTCTACTTTCATGATAAAGCACGAGGGACCTGCCAAAGTTAAACCATTTGGCCAGGAGAGCCCTTTTTTGAAGGCATGTGCTCGATTTCGTCGCCAAATTTTTTTGTCGAATTTTACGACCTCTCATTTTTAAAAGTCGATTCCACAGCAGCTAATAGAGCTTTGCGATCGCAATCACTTCCAGAATGTGCAAAAGATATTCTAGTTTCATAACAGACCAGCAGGGACCTGCCAAAGTTAAACCATTTGGCCAGGAGAGCCCTTTTATGCAGACTTTTGCCAGATTTCGATACCCAAAATTTTTGCGATTTTCACAGAATTTTTTTCAAAAGCCGATTCCAAAGCAACTAATAGAGCTTTGCGATCGCAATCACTTCCAGAATCTGCCCCACGAAGTCTACTTTCATGATAAAGCACGAGGGACCTGCCAAAGTTAAACCATTTGGCCAGGAGAGCCCTTTTTTGAAGGCATGTGCTCGATTTCGTCGCCAAATTTTTTTGTCGAATTTTACGACCTCTCATTTTTAAAAGTCGATTCCACAGCAGCTAATAGAGCTTTGCGATCGCAATCACTTCCAGAATGTGCAAAAGATATTCTAGTTTCATAACAGACCAGCAGGGACCTGCCAAAGTTAAACCATTTGGCCAGGAGAGCCCTTTTATGCAGACTTTTGCCAGATTTCGATACCCAAAATTTTTGCGATTTTCACAGAATTTTTTTCAAAAGCCGATTCCAAAGCAACTAATAGAGCTTTGCGATCGCAATCACTTCCAGAATCTGCCCCACGAAGTCTACTTTCATGATAAAGCACGAGGGACCTGCCAAAGTTAAACCATTTGGCCAGGAGAGCCCTTTTTTGAAGGCATGTGCTCGATTTCGTCGCCAAATTTTTTTGTCGAATTTTACGACCTCTCATTTTTAAAAGTCGATTCCACAGCAGCTAATAGAGCTTTGCGATCGCAATCACTTCCAGAATGTGCAAAAGATATTCTAGTTTCATAACAGACCAGCAGGGACCTGCCAAAGTTAAACCATTTGGCCAGGAGAGCCCTTTTATGCAGACTTTTGCCAGATTTCGATACCCAAAATTTTTGCGATTTTCACAGAATTTTTTTCAAAAGCCGATTCCAAAGCAACTAATAGAGCTTTGCGATCGCAATCACTTCCAGAATCTGCCCCACGAAGTCTACTTTCATGATAAAGCACGAGGGACCTGCCAAAGTTAAACCATTTGGCCAGGAGAGCCCTTTTTTGAAGGCATGTGCTCGATTTCGTCGCCAAATTTTTTTGTCGAATTTTACGACCTCTCATTTTTAAAAGTCGATTCCACAGCAGCTAATAGAGCTTTGCGATCGCAATCACTTCCAGAATGTGCAAAAGATATTCTAGTTTCATAACAGACCAGCAGGGACCTGCCAAAGTTAAACCATTTGGCCAGGAGAGCCCTTTTATGCAGACTTTTGCCAGATTTCGATACCCAAAATTTTTGCGATTTTCACAGAATTTTTTTCAAAAGCCGATTCCAAAGCAACTAATAGAGCTTTGCGATCGCAATCACTTCCAGAATCTGCCCCACGAAGTCTACTTTCATGATAAAGCACGAGGGACCTGCCAAAGTTAAACCATTTGGCCAGGAGAGCCCTTTTTTGAAGGCATGTGCTCGATTTCGTCGCCAAATTTTTTTGTCGAATTTTACGACCTCTCATTTTTAAAAGTCGATTCCACAGCAGCTAATAGAGCTTTGCGATCGCAATCACTTCCAGAATGTGCAAAAGATATTCTAGTTTCATAACAGACCAGCAGGGACCTGCCAAAGTTAAACCATTTGGCCAGGAGAGCCCTTTTATGCAGACTTTTGCCAGATTTCGATACCCAAAATTTTTGCGATTTTCACAGAATTTTTTTCAAAAGCCGATTCCAAAGCAACTAATAGAGCTTTGCGATCGCAATCACTTCCAGAATCTGCCCCACGAAGTCTACTTTCATGATAAAGCACGAGGGACCTGCCAAAGTTAAACCATTTGGCCAGGAGAGCCCTTTTTTGAAGGCATGTGCTCGATTTCGTCGCCAAATTTTTTTGTCGAATTTTACGACCTCTCATTTTTAAAAGTCGATTCCACAGCAGCTAATAGAGCTTTGCGATCGCAATCACTTCCAGAATGTGCAAAAGATATTCTAGTTTCATAACAGACCAGCAGGGACCTGCCAAAGTTAAACCATTTGGCCAGGAGAGCCCTTTTATGCAGACTTTTGCCAGATTTCGATACCCAAAATTTTTGCGATTTTCACAGAATTTTTTTCAAAAGCCGATTCCAAAGCAACTAATAGAGCTTTGCGATCGCAATCACTTCCAGAATCTGCCCCACGAAGTCTACTTTCATGATAAAGCACGAGGGACCTGCCAAAGTTAAACCATTTGGCCAGGAGAGCCCTTTTTTGAAGGCATGTGCTCGATTTCGTCGCCAAATTTTTTTGTCGAATTTTACGACCTCTCATTTTTAAAAGTCGATTCCACAGCAGCTAATAGAGCTTTGCGATCGCAATCACTTCCAGAATGTGCAAAAGATATTCTAGTTTCATAACAGACCAGCAGGGACCTGCCAAAGTTAAACCATTTGGCCAGGAGAGCCCTTTTATGCAGACTTTTGCCAGATTTCGATACCCAAAATTTTTGCGATTTTCACAGAATTTTTTTCAAAAGCCGATTCCAAAGCAACTAATAGAGCTTTGCGATCGCAATCACTTCCAGAATCTGCCCCACGAAGTCTACTTTCATGATAAAGCACGAGGGACCTGCCAAAGTTAAACCATTTGGCCAGGAGAGCCCTTTTTTGAAGGCATGTGCTCGATTTCGTCGCCAAATTTTTTTGTCGAATTTTACGACCTCTCATTTTTAAAAGTCGATTCCAAGCAGCTAATAGAGCTTTGCGATCGCAATCACTTCCAGAATGTGCAAAAGATATTCTAGTTTCATAACAGACCAGCAGGGACCTGCCAAAGTTAAACCATTTGGCCAGGAGAGCCCTTTTATGCAGACTTTTGCCAGATTTCGATACCCAAAATTTTTGCGATTTTCACAGAATTTTTTTCAAAAGCCGATTCCAAAGCAACTAATAGAGCTTTGCGATCGCAATCACTTCCAGAATCTGCCCCACGAAGTCTACTTTCATGATAAAGCACGAGGGACCTGCCAAAGTTAAACCATTTGGCCAGGAGAGCCCTTTTTTGAAGGCATGTGCTCGATTTCGTCGCCAAATTTTTTTGTCGAATTTTACGACCTCTCATTTTTAAAAGTCGATTCCACAGCAGCTAATAGAGCTTTGCGATCGCAATCACTTCCAGAATGTGCAAAAGATATTCTAGTTTCATAACAGACCAGCAGGGACCTGCCAAAGTTAAACCATTTGGCCAGGAGAGCCCTTTTATGCAGACTTTTGCCAGATTTCGATACCCAAAATTTTTGCGATTTTCACAGAATTTTTTTCAAAAGCCGATTCCAAAGCAACTAATAGAGCTTTGCGATCGCAATCACTTCCAGAATCTGCCCCACGAAGTCTACTTTCATGATAAAGCACGAGGGACCTGCCAAAGTTAAACCATTTGGCCAGGAGAGCCCTTTTTTGAAGGCATGTGCTCGATTTCGTCGCCAAATTTTTTTGTCGAATTTTACGACCTCTCATTTTTTAAAAGTCGATTCCACAGCAGCTAATAGAGCTTTGCGATCGCAATCACTTCCAGAATGTGCAAAAGATATTCTAGTTTCATAACAGACCAGCAGGGACCTGCCAAAGTTAAACCATTTGGCCAGGAGAGCCCTTTTATGCAGACTTTTGCCAGATTTCGATACCCAAAATTTTTGCGATTTTCACAGAATTTTTTTCAAAAGCCGATTCCAAAGCAACTAATAGAGCTTTGCGATCGCAATCACTTCCAGAATCTGCCCCACGAAGTCTACTTTCATGATAAAGCACGAGGGACCTGCCAAAGTTAAACCATTTGGCCAGGAGAGCCCTTTTTTGAAGGCATGTGCTCGATTTCGTCGCCAAATTTTTTTGTCGAATTTTACGACCTCTCATTTTTAAAAGTCGATTCCACAGCAGCTAATAGAGCTTTGCGATCGCAATCACTTCCAGAATGTGCAAAAGATATTCTAGTTTCATAACAGACCAGCAGGGACCTGCCAAAGTTAAACCATTTGGCCAGGAGAGCCCTTTTATGCAGACTTTTGCCAGATTTCGATACCCAAAATTTTTGCGATTTTCACAGAATTTTTTTCAAAAGCCGATTCCAAAGCAACTAATAGAGCTTTGCGATCGCAATCACTTCCAGAATCTGCCCCACGAAGTCTACTTTCATGATAAAGCACGAGGGACCTGCCAAAGTTAAACCATTTGGCCAGGAGAGCCCTTTTTTGAAGGCATGTGCTCGATTTCGTCGCCAAATTTTTTTGTCGAATTTTACGACCTCTCATTTTTAAAAGTCGATTCCACAGCAGCTAATAGAGCTTTGCGATCGCAATCACTTCCAGAATGTGCAAAAGATATTCTAGTTTCATAACAGACCAGCAGGGACCTGCCAAAGTTAAACCATTTGGCCAGGAGAGCCCTTTTATGCAGACTTTTGCCAGATTTCGATACCCAAAATTTTTGCGATTTTCACAGAATTTTTTTCAAAAGCCGATTCCAAAGCAACTAATAGAGCTTTGCGATCGCAATCACTTCCAGAATCTGCCCCACGAAGTCTACTTTCATGATAAAGCACGAGGGACCTGCCAAAGTTAAACCATTTGGCCAGGAGAGCCCTTTTTTGAAGGCATGTGCTCGATTTCGTCGCCAAATTTTTTTGTCGAATTTTACGACCTCTCATTTTTAAAAGTCGATTCCACAGCAGCTAATAGAGCTTTGCGATCGCAATCACTTCCAGAATGTGCAAAAGATATTCTAGTTTCATAACAGACCAGCAGGGACCTGCCAAAGTTAAACCATTTGGCCAGGAGAGCCCTTTTATGCAGACTTTTGCCAGATTTCGATACCCAAAATTTTTTGCGATTTTCACAGAATTTTTTTCAAAAGCCGATTCCAAAGCAACTAATAGAGCTTTGCGATCGCAATCACTTCCAGAATCTGCCCCACGAAGTCTACTTTCATGATAAAGCACGAGGGACCTGCCAAAGTTAAACCATTTGGCCAGGAGAGCCCTTTTTTGAAGGCATGTGCTCGATTTCGTCGCCAAATTTTTTTGTCGAATTTTACGACCTCTCATTTTTAAAAGTCGATTCCACAGCAGCTAATAGAGCTTTGCGATCGCAATCACTTCCAGAATGTGCAAAAGATATTCTAGTTTCATAACAGACCAGCAGGGACCTGCCAAAGTTAAACCATTTGGCCAGGAGAGCCCTTTTATGCAGACTTTTGCCAGATTTCGATACCCAAAATTTTTGCGATTTTCACAGAATTTTTTTCAAAAGCCGATTCCAAAGCAACTAATAGAGCTTTGCGATCGCAATCACTTCCAGAATCTGCCCCACGAAGTCTACTTTCATGATAAAGCACGAGGGACCTGCCAAAGTTAAACCATTTGGCCAGGAGAGCCCTTTTTTGAAGGCATGTGCTCGATTTCGTCGCCAAATTTTTTTGTCGAATTTTACGACCTCTCATTTTTAAAAGTCGATTCCACAGCAGCTAATAGAGCTTTGCGATCGCAATCACTTCCAGAATGTGCAAAAGATATTCTAGTTTCATAACAGACCAGCAGGGACCTGCCAAAGTTAAACCATTTGGCCAGGAGAGCCCTTTTATGCAGACTTTTGCCAGATTTCGATACCCAAAATTTTTGCGATTTTCACAGAATTTTTTTCAAAAGCCGATTCCAAAGCAACTAATAGAGCTTTGCGATCGCAATCACTTCCAGAATCTGCCCCACGAAGTCTACTTTCATGATAAAGCACGAGGGACCTGCCAAAGTTAAACCATTTGGCCAGGAGAGCCCTTTTTTGAAGGCATGTGCTCGATTTCGTCGCCAAATTTTTTTGTCGAATTTTACGACCTCTCATTTTTAAAAGTCGATTCCACAGCAGCTAATAGAGCTTTGCGATCGCAATCACTTCCAGAATGTGCAAAAGATATTCTAGTTTCATAACAGACCAGCAGGGACCTGCCAAAGTTAAACCATTTGGCCAGGAGAGCCCTTTTATGCAGACTTTTGCCAGATTTCGATACCCAAAATTTTTGCGATTTTCACAGAATTTTTTTCAAAAGCCGATTCCAAAGCAACTAATAGAGCTTTGCGATCGCAATCACTTCCAGAATCTGCCCCACGAAGTCTACTTTCATGATAAAGCACGAGGGACCTGCCAAAGTTAAACCATTTGGCCAGAGAGCCCTTTTTTGAAGGCATGTGCTCGATTTCGTCGCCAAATTTTTTTGTCGAATTTTACGACCTCTCATTTTTAAAAGTCGATTCCACAGCAGCTAATAGAGCTTTGCGATCGCAATCACTTCCAGAATGTGCAAAAGATATTCTAGTTTCATAACAGACCAGCAGGGACCTGCCAAAGTTAAACCATTTGGCCAGGAGAGCCCTTTTATGCAGACTTTTGCCAGATTTCGATACCCAAAATTTTTGCGATTTTCACAGAATTTTTTTCAAAAGCCGATTCCAAAGCAACTAATAGAGCTTTGCGATCGCAATCACTTCCAGAATCTGCCCCACGAAGTCTACTTTCATGATAAAGCACGAGGGACCTGCCAAAGTTAAACCATTTGGCCAGAGAGCCTTTTTTGAAGGCATGTGCTCGATTTCGTCGCCAAATTTTTTTGTCGAATTTTACGACCTCTCATTTTTAAAAGTCGATTCCACAGCAGCTAATAGAGCTTTGCGATCGCAATCACTTCCAGAATGTGCAAAAGATATTCTAGTTTCATAACAGACCAGCAGGGACCTGCCAAAGTTAAACCATTTGGCCAGGAGAGCCCTTTTATGCAGACTTTTGCCAGATTTCGATACCCAAAATTTTTGCGATTTTCACAGAATTTTTTTCAAAAGCCGATTCCAAAGCAACTAATAGAGCTTTGCGATCGCAATCACTTCCAGAATCTGCCCCACGAAGTCTACTTTCATGATAAAGCACGAGGGACCTGCCAAAGTTAAACCATTTGGCCAGGAGAGCCCTTTTTTGAAGGCATGTGCTCGATTTCGTCGCCAAATTTTTTTGTCGAATTTTACGACCTCTCATTTTTAAAAGTCGATTCCACAGCAGCTAATAGAGCTTTGCGATCGCAATCACTTCCAGAATGTGCAAAAGATATTCTAGTTTCATAACAGACCAGCAGGGACCTGCCAAAGTTAAACCATTTGGCCAGGAGAGCCCTTTTATGCAGACTTTTGCCAGATTTCGATACCCAAAATTTTTGCGATTTTCACAGAATTTTTTTCAAAAGCCGATTCCAAAGCAACTAATAGAGCTTTGCGATCGCAATCACTTCCAGAATCTGCCCCACGAAGTCTACTTTCATGATAAAGCACGAGGGACCTGCCAAAGTTAAACCATTTGGCCAGGAGAGCCCTTTTTTGAAGGCATGTGCTCGATTTCGTCGCCAAATTTTTTTGTCGAATTTTACGACCTCTCATTTTTAAAAGTCGATTCCACAGCAGCTAATAGAGCTTTGCGATCGCAATCACTTCCAGAATGTGCAAAAGATATTCTAGTTTCATAACAGACCAGCAGGGACCTGCCAAAGTTAAACCATTTGGCCAGGAGAGCCCTTTTATGCAGACTTTTGCCAAGATTTCGATACCCAAAATTTTTGCGATTTTCACAGAATTTTTTTCAAAAGCCGATTCCAAAGCAACTAATAGAGCTTTGCGATCGCAATCACTTCCAGAATCTGCCCCACGAAGTCTACTTTCATGATAAAGCACGAGGGACCTGCCAAAGTTAAACCATTTGGCCAGGAGAGCCCTTTTTTGAAGGCATGTGCTCGATTTCGTCGCCAAATTTTTTGTCGAATTTTACGACCTCTCATTTTTAAAAGTCGATTCCACAGCAGCTAATAGAGCTTTGCGATCGCAATCACTTCCAGAATGTGCAAAAGATATTCTAGTTTCATAACAGACCAGCAGGGACCTGCCAAAGTTAAACCATTTGGCCAGGAGAGCCCTTTTATGCAGACTTTTGCCAGATTTCGATACCCAAAATTTTTGCGATTTTCACAGAATTTTTTTCAAAAGCCGATTCCAAAGCAACTAATAGAGCTTTGCGATCGCAATCACTTCCAGAATCTGCCCCACGAAGTCTACTTTCATGATAAAGCACGAGGGACCTGCCAAAGTTAAACCATTTGGCCAGGAGAGCCCTTTTTTGAAGGCATGTGCTCGATTTCGTCGCCAAATTTTTTTGTCGAATTTTACGACCTCTCATTTTTAAAAGTCGATTCCACAGCAGCTAATAGAGCTTTGCGATCGCAATCACTTCCAGAATGTGCAAAAGATATTCTAGTTTCATAACAGACCAGCAGGGACCTGCCAAAGTTAAACCATTTGGCCAGGAGAGCCCTTTTATGCAGACTTTTGCCAGATTTCGATACCCAAAATTTTTGCGATTTTCACAGAATTTTTTTCAAAAGCCGATTCCAAAGCAACTAATAGAGCTTTGCGATCGCAATCACTTCCAGAATCTGCCCCACGAAGTCTACTTTCATGATAAAGCACGAGGGACCTGCCAAAGTTAAACCATTTGGCCAGGAGAGCCCTTTTTTGAAGGCATGTGCTCGATTTCGTCGCCAAATTTTTTTGTCGAATTTTACGACCTCTCATTTTTAAAAGTCGATTCCACAGCAGCTAATAGAGCTTTGCGATCGCAATCACTTCCAGAATGTGCAAAAGATATTCTAGTTTCATAACAGACCAGCAGGGACCTGCCAAAGTTAAACCATTTGGCCAGGAGAGCCCTTTTATGCAGACTTTTGCCAGATTTCGATACCCAAAATTTTTGCGATTTTCACAGAATTTTTTTCAAAAGCCGATTCCAAAGCAACTAATAGAGCTTTGCGATCGCAATCACTTCCAGAATCTGCCCCACGAAGTCTACTTTCATGATAAAGCACGAGGGACCTGCCAAAGTTAAACCATTTGGCCAGGAGAGCCCTTTTTTGAAGGCATGTGCTCGATTTCGTCGCCAAATTTTTTTGTCGAATTTTACGACCTCTCATTTTTAAAAGTCGATTCCACAGCAGCTAATAGAGCTTTGCGATCGCAATCACTTCCAGAATGTGCAAAAGATATTCTAGTTTCATAACAGACCAGCAGGGACCTGCCAAAGTTAAACCATTTGGCCAGGAGAGCCCTTTTATGCAGACTTTTGCCAGATTTCGATACCCAAAATTTTTGCGATTTTCACAGAATTTTTTTCAAAAGCCGATTCCAAAGCAACTAATAGAGCTTTGCGATCGCAATCACTTCCAGAATCTGCCCCACGAAGTCTACTTTCATGATAAAGCACGAGGGACCTGCCAAAGTTAAACCATTTGGCCAGGAGAGCCCTTTTTTGAAGGCATGTGCTCGATTTCGTCGCCAAATTTTTTTGTCGAATTTTACGACCTCTCATTTTTAAAAGTCGATTCCACAGCAGCTAATAGAGCTTTGCGATCGCAATCACTTCCAGAATGTGCAAAAGATATTCTAGTTTCATAACAGACCAGCAGGGACCTGCCAAAGTTAAACCATTTGGCCAGGAGAGCCCTTTTATGCAGACTTTTGCCAGATTTCGATACCCAAAATTTTTGCGATTTTCACAGAATTTTTTTCAAAAGCCGATTCCAAAGCAACTAATAGAGCTTTGCGATCGCAATCACTTCCAGAATCTGCCCCACGAAGTCTACTTTCATGATAAAGCACGAGGGACCTGCCAAAGTTAAACCATTTGGCCAGGAGAGCCCTTTTTTGAAGGCATGTGCTCGATTTCGTCGCCAAATTTTTTTGTCGAATTTTACGACCTCTCATTTTTAAAAGTCGATTCCACAGCAGCTAATAGAGCTTTGCGATCGCAATCACTTCCAGAATGTGCAAAAGATATTCTAGTTTCATAACAGACCAGCAGGGACCTGCCAAAGTTAAACCATTTGGCCAGGAGAGCCCTTTTATGCAGACTTTTGCCAGATTTCGATACCCAAAATTTTTGCGATTTTCACAGAATTTTTTTCAAAAGCCGATTCCAAAGCAACTAATAGAGCTTTGCGATCGCAATCACTTCCAGAATCTGCCCCACGAAGTCTACTTTCATGATAAAGCACGAGGGACCTGCCAAAGTTAAACCATTTGGCCAGGAGAGCCCTTTTTTGAAGGCATGTGCTCGATTTCGTCGCCAAATTTTTTTGTCGAATTTTACGACCTCTCATTTTTAAAAGTCGATTCCACAGCAGCTAATAGAGCTTTGCGATCGCAATCACTTCCAGAATGTGCAAAAGATATTCTAGTTTCATAACAGACCAGCAGGGACCTGCCAAAGTTAAACCATTTGGCCAGGAGAGCCCTTTTATGCAGACTTTTGCCAGATTTCGATACCCAAAATTTTTGCGATTTTCACAGAATTTTTTTCAAAAGCCGATTCCAAAGCAACTAATAGAGCTTTGCGATCGCAATCACTTCCAGAATCTGCCCCACGAAGTCTACTTTCATGATAAAGCACGAGGGACCTGCCAAAGTTAAACCATTTGGCCAGGAGAGCCCTTTTTTGAAGGCATGTGCTCGATTTCGTCGCCAAATTTTTTTGTCGAATTTTACGACCTCTCATTTTTAAAAGTCGATTCCACAGCAGCTAATAGAGCTTTGCGATCGCAATCACTTCCAGAATGTGCAAAAGATATTCTAGTTTCATAACAGACCAGCAGGGACCTGCCAAAGTTAAACCATTTGGCCAGGAGAGCCCTTTTATGCAGACTTTTGCCAGATTTCGATACCCAAAATTTTTGCGATTTTCACAGAATTTTTTTCAAAAGCCGATTCCAAAGCAACTAATAGAGCTTTGCGATCGCAATCACTTCCAGAATCTGCCCCACGAAGTCTACTTTCATGATAAAGCACGAGGGACCTGCCAAAGTTAAACCATTTGGCCAGGAGAGCCCTTTTTTGAAGGCATGTGCTCGATTTCGTCGCCAAATTTTTTTGTCGAATTTTACGACCTCTCATTTTTAAAAGTCGATTCCACAGCAGCTAATAGAGCTTTGCGATCGCAATCACTTCCAGAATGTGCAAAAGATATTCTAGTTTCATAACAGACCAGCAGGGACCTGCCAAAGTTAAACCATTTGGCCAGGAGAGCCCTTTTATGCAGACTTTTGCCAGATTTCGATACCCAAAATTTTTGCGATTTTCACAGAATTTTTTCAAAAGCCGATTCCAAAGCAACTAATAGAGCTTTGCGATCGCAATCACTTCCAGAATCTGCCCCACGAAGTCTACTTTCATGATAAAGCACGAGGGACCTGCCAAAGTTAAACCATTTGGCCAGGAGAGCCCTTTTTTGAAGGCATGTGCTCGATTTCGTCGCCAAATTTTTTTGTCGAATTTTACGACCTCTCATTTTTAAAAGTCGATTCCACAGCAGCTAATAGAGCTTTGCGATCGCAATCACTTCCAGAATGTGCAAAAGATATTCTAGTTTCATAACAGACCAGCAGGGACCTGCCAAAGTTAAACCATTTGGCCAGGAGAGCCCTTTTATGCAGACTTTTGCCAGATTTCGATACCCAAAATTTTTGCGATTTTCACAGAATTTTTTTTCAAAAGCCGATTCCAAAGCAACTAATAGAGCTTTGCGATCGCAATCACTTCCAGAATCTGCCCCACGAAGTCTACTTTCATGATAAAGCACGAGGGACCTGCCAAAGTTAAACCATTTGGCCAGGAGAGCCCTTTTTTGAAGGCATGTGCTCGATTTCGTCGCCAAATTTTTTTGTCGAATTTTACGACCTCTCATTTTTAAAAGTCGATTCCACAGCAGCTAATAGAGCTTTGCGATCGCAATCACTTCCAGAATGTGCAAAAGATATTCTAGTTTCATAACAGACCAGCAGGGACCTGCCAAAGTTAAACCATTTGGCCAGGAGAGCCCTTTTATGCAGACTTTTGCCAGATTTCGATACCCAAAATTTTTGCGATTTTCACAGAATTTTTTTCAAAAGCCGATTCCAAAGCAACTAATAGAGCTTTGCGATCGCAATCACTTCCAGAATCTGCCCCACGAAGTCTACTTTCATGATAAAGCACGAGGGACCTGCCAAAGTTAAACCATTTGGCCAGGAGAGCCCTTTTTTGAAGGCATGTGCTCGATTTCGTCGCCAAATTTTTTTGTCGAATTTTACGACCTCTCATTTTTAAAAGTCGATTCCACAGCAGCTAATAGAGCTTTGCGATCGCAATCACTTCCAGAATGTGCAAAAGATATTCTAGTTTCATAACAGACCAGCAGGGACCTGCCAAAGTTAAACCATTTGGCCAGGAGAGCCCTTTTATGCAGACTTTTGCCAGATTTCGATACCCAAAATTTTTGCGATTTTCACAGAATTTTTTTCAAAAGCCGATTCCAAAGCAACTAATAGAGCTTTGCGATCGCAATCACTTCCAGAATCTGCCCCACGAAGTCTACTTTCATGATAAAGCACGAGGGACCTGCCAAAGTTAAACCATTTGGCCAGGAGAGCCCTTTTTTGAAGGCATGTGCTCGATTTCGTCGCCAAATTTTTTTGTCGAATTTTACGACCTCTCATTTTTAAAAGTCGATTCCACAGCAGCTAATAGAGCTTTGCGATCGCAATCACTTCCAGAATGTGCAAAAGATATTCTAGTTTCATAACAGACCAGCAGGGACCTGCCAAAGTTAAACCATTTGGCCAGGAGAGCCCTTTTATGCAGACTTTTGCCAGATTTCGATACCCAAAATTTTTGCGATTTTCACAGAATTTTTTTCAAAAGCCGATTCCAAAGCAACTAATAGAGCTTTGCGATCGCAATCACTTCCAGAATCTGCCCCACGAAGTCTACTTTCATGATAAAGCACGAGGGACCTGCCAAAGTTAAACCATTTGGCCAGGAGAGCCCTTTTTTGAAGGCATGTGCTCGATTTCGTCGCCAAATTTTTTTGTCGAATTTTACGACCTCTCATTTTTAAAAGTCGATTCCACAGCAGCTAATAGAGCTTTGCGATCGCAATCACTTCCAGAATGTGCAAAAGATATTCTAGTTTCATAACAGACCAGCAGGGACCTGCCAAAGTTAAACCATTTGGCCAGGAGAGCCCTTTTATGCAGACTTTTGCCAGATTTCGATACCCAAAATTTTTGCGATTTTCACAGAATTTTTTTCAAAAGCCGATTCCAAAGCAACTAATAGAGCTTTGCGATCGCAATCACTTCCAGAATCTGCCCCACGAAGTCTACTTTCATGATAAAGCACGAGGGACCTGCCAAAGTTAAACCATTTGGCCAGGAGAGCCCTTTTTTGAAGGCATGTGCTCGATTTCGTCGCCAAATTTTTTTGTCGAATTTTACGACCTCTCATTTTTAAAAGTCGATTCCACAGCAGCTAATAGAGCTTTGCGATCGCAATCACTTCCAGAATGTGCAAAAGATATTCTAGTTTCATAACAGACCAGCAGGGACCTGCCAAAGTTAAACCATTTGGCCAGGAGAGCCCTTTTATGCAGACTTTTGCCAGATTTCGATACCCAAAATTTTTGCGATTTTCACAGAATTTTTTTCAAAAGCCGATTCCAAAGCAACTAATAGAGCTTTGCGATCGCAATCACTTCCAGAATCTGCCCCACGAAGTCTACTTTCATGATAAAGCACGAGGGACCTGCCAAAGTTAAACCATTTGGCCAGGAGAGCCCTTTTTTGAAGGCATGTGCTCGATTTCGTCGCCAAATTTTTTTGTCGAATTTTACGACCTCTCATTTTTAAAAGTCGATTCCACAGCAGCTAATAGAGCTTTGCGATCGCAATCACTTCCAGAATGTGCAAAAGATATTCTAGTTTCATAACAGACCAGCAGGGACCTGCCAAAGTTAAACCATTTGGCCAGGAGAGCCCTTTTATGCAGACTTTTGCCAGATTTCGATACCCAAAATTTTTGCGATTTTCACAGAATTTTTTTCAAAAGCCGATTCCAAGCAACTAATAGAGCTTTGCGATCGCAATCACTTCCAGAATCTGCCCCACGAAGTCTACTTTCATGATAAAGCACGAGGGACCTGCCAAAGTTAAACCATTTGGCCAGGAGAGCCCTTTTTTTGAAGGCATGTGCTCGATTTCGTCGCCAAATTTTTTTGTCGAATTTTACGACCTCTCATTTTTAAAAGTCGATTCCACAGCAGCTAATAGAGCTTTGCGATCGCAATCACTTCCAGAATGTGCAAAAGATATTCTAGTTTCATAACAGACCAGC
Source organism: Salticus scenicus (assembly GCA_963930645.1). Classification (NCBI taxonomy): domain Eukaryota; kingdom Metazoa; phylum Arthropoda; class Arachnida; order Araneae; family Salticidae; genus Salticus; species Salticus scenicus. The sequence goes on along the minus strand of CAWVNO010001568.1, from coordinate 5,051 downwards.
AGGGACCTGCCAAAGTTAAACCATTTGGCCAGGAGAGCCCTTTTATGCAGACTTTTGCCAGATTTCGATACCCAAAATTTTTGCGATTTTCACAGAATTTTTTTCAAAAGCCGATTCCAAAGCAACTAATAGAGCTTTGCGATCGCAATCACTTCCAGAATCTGCCCCACGAAGTCTACTTTCATGATAAAGCACGAGGGACCTGCCAAAGTTAAACCATTTGGCCAGGAGAGCCCTTTTTTGAAGGCATGTGCTCGATTTCGTCGCCAAATTTTTTTTGTCGAATTTTACGACCTCTCATTTTAAAGTCGATTCCACAGCAGCTAATAGAGCTTTGCGATCGCAATCACTTCCAGAATGTGCAAAAGATATTCTAGTTTCATAACAGACCAGCAGGGACCTGCCAAAGTTAAACCATTTGGCCAGGAGAGCCCTTTTATGCAGACTTTTGCCAGATTTCGATACCCAAAATTTTTGCGATTTTCACAGAATTTTTTTCAAAAGCCGATTCCAAAGCAACTAATAGAGCTTTGCGATCGCAATCACTTCCAGAATCTGCCCCACGAAGTCTACTTTCATGATAAAGCACGAGGGACCTGCCAAAGTTAAACCATTTGGCCAGGAGAGCCCTTTTTTGAAGGCATGTGCTCGATTTCGTCGCCAAATTTTTTTGTCGAATTTTACGACCTCTCATTTTTAAAAGTCGATTCCACAGCAGCTAATAGAGCTTTGCGATCGCAATCACTTCCAGAATGTGCAAAAGATATTCTAGTTTCATAACAGACCAGCAGGGACCTGCCAAAGTTAAACCATTTGGCCAGGAGAGCCCTTTTATGCAGACTTTTGCCAGATTTCGATACCCAAAATTTTTGCGATTTTCACAGAATTTTTTTCAAAAGCCGATTCCAAAGCAACTAATAGAGCTTTGCGATCGCAATCACTTCCAGAATCTGCCCCACGAAGTCTACTTTCATGATAAAGCACGAGGGACCTGCCAAAGTTAAACCATTTGGCCAGGAGAGCCCTTTTTTGAAGGCATGTGCTCGATTTCGTCGCCAAATTTTTTTGTCGAATTTTACGACCTCTCATTTTTAAAAGTCGATTCCACAGCAGCTAATAGAGCTTTGCGATCGCAATCACTTCCAGAATGTGCAAAAGATATTCTAGTTTCATAACAGACCAGCAGGGACCTGCCAAAGTTAAACCATTTGGCCAGGAGAGCCCTTTTATGCAGACTTTTGCCAGATTTCGATACCCAAAATTTTTGCGATTTTCACAGAATTTTTTCAAAAGCCGATTCCAAAGCAACTAATAGAGCTTTGCGATCGCAATCACTTCCAGAATCTGCCCCACGAAGTCTACTTTCATGATAAAGCACGAGGGACCTGCCAAAGTTAAACCATTTGGCCAGGAGAGCCCTTTTTTGAAGGCATGTGCTCGATTTCGTCGCCAAATTTTTTTGTCGAATTTTACGACCTCTCATTTTTAAAAGTCGATTCCACAGCAGCTAATAGAGCTTTGCGATCGCAATCACTTCCAGAATGTGCAAAAGATATTCTAGTTTCATAACAGACCAGCAGGGACCTGCCAAAGTTAAACCATTTGGCCAGGAGAGCCCTTTTATGCAGACTTTTGCCAGATTTCGATACCCAAAATTTTTGCGATTTTCACAGAATTTTTTTCAAAAGCCGATTCCAAAGCAACTAATAGAGCTTTGCGATCGCAATCACTTCCAGAATCTGCCCCACGAAGTCTACTTTCATGATAAAGCACGAGGGACCTGCCAAAGTTAAACCATTTGGCCAGGAGAGCCCTTTTTTGAAGGCATGTGCTCGATTTCGTCGCCAAATTTTTTTGTCGAATTTTACGACCTCTCATTTTTAAAAGTCGATTCCACAGCAGCTAATAGAGCTTTGCGATCGCAATCACTTCCAGAATGTGCAAAAGATATTCTAGTTTCATAACAGACCAGCAGGGACCTGCCAAAGTTAAACCATTTGGCCAGGAGAGCCCTTTTATGCAGACTTTTGCCAGATTTCGATACCCAAAATTTTTGCGATTTTCACAGAATTTTTTTCAAAAGCCGATTCCAAAGCAACTAATAGAGCTTTGCGATCGCAATCACTTCCAGAATCTGCCCCACGAAGTCTACTTTCATGATAAAGCACGAGGGACCTGCCAAAGTTAAACCATTTGGCCAGGAGAGCCCTTTTTTGAAGGCATGTGCTCGATTTCGTCGCCAAATTTTTTTGTCGAATTTTACGACCTCTCATTTTTAAAAGTCGATTCCACAGCAGCTAATAGAGCTTTGCGATCGCAATCACTTCCAGAATGTGCAAAAGATATTCTAGTTTCATAACAGACCAGCAGGGACCTGCCAAAGTTAAACCATTTGGCCAGGAGAGCCCTTTTATGCAGACTTTTGCCAGATTTCGATACCCAAAATTTTTGCGATTTTCACAGAATTTTTTTCAAAAGCCGATTCCAAAGCAACTAATAGAGCTTTGCGATCGCAATCACTTCCAGAATCTGCCCCACGAAGTCTACTTTCATGATAAAGCACGAGGGACCTGCCAAAGTTAAACCATTTGGCCAGGAGAGCCCTTTTTTGAAGGCATGTGCTCGATTTCGTCGCCAAATTTTTTTGTCGAATTTTACGGACCTCTCATTTTTAAAAGTCGATTCCACAGCAGCTAATAGAGCTTTGCGATCGCAATCACTTCCAGAATGTGCAAAAGATATTCTAGTTTCATAACAGACCAGCAGGGACCTGCCAAAGTTAAACCATTTGGCCAGGAGAGCCCTTTTATGCAGACTTTTGCCAGATTTCGATACCCAAAATTTTTGCGATTTTCACAGAATTTTTTTCAAAAGCCGATTCCAAAGCAACTAATAGAGCTTTGCGATCGCAATCACTTCCAGAATCTGCCCCACGAAGTCTACTTTCATGATAAAGCACGAGGGACCTGCCAAAGTTAAACCATTTGGCCAGGAGAGCCCTTTTTTGAAGGCATGTGCTCGATTTCGTCGCCAAATTTTTTGTCGAATTTTACGACCTCTCATTTTTAAAAGTCGATTCCACAGCAGCTAATAGAGCTTTGCGATCGCAATCACTTCCAGAATGTGCAAAAGATATTCTAGTTTCATAACAGACCAGCAGGGACCTGCCAAAGTTAAACCATTTGGCCAGGAGAGCCCTTTTATGCAGACTTTTGCCAGATTTCGATACCCAAAATTTTTGCGATTTTCACAGAATTTTTTTCAAAAGCCGATTCCAAAGCAACTAATAGAGCTTTGCGATCGCAATCACTTCCAGAATCTGCCCCACGAAGTCTACTTTCATGATAAAGCACGAGGGACCTGCCAAAGTTAAACCATTTGGCCAGGAGAGCCCTTTTTTGAAGGCATGTGCTCGATTTCGTCGCCAAATTTTTTTGTCGAATTTTACGACCTCTCATTTTTAAAAGTCGATTCCACAGCAGCTAATAGAGCTTTGCGATCGCAATCACTTCCAGAATGTGCAAAAGATATTCTAGTTTCATAACAGACCAGCAGGGACCTGCCAAAGTTAAAACCATTTGGCCAGGAGAGCCCTTTTATGCAGACTTTTGCCAGATTTCGATACCCAAAATTTTTGCGATTTTCACAGAATTTTTTTCAAAGCCGATTCCAAAGCAACTAATAGAGCTTTGCGATCGCAATCACTTCCAGAATCTGCCCCACGAAGTCTACTTTCATGATAAAGCACGAGGACCTGCCAAAGTTAAACCATTTGGCCAGGAGAGCCCTTTTTTGAAGCATGTGCTCGATTTCGTCGCCAAATTTTTTTGTCGAATTTTACGACCTCTCATTTTTAAAAGTCGATTCCACAGCAGCTAATAGAGCTTTGCGATCGCAATCACTTCCAGAATGTGCAAAAGATATTCTAGTTTCATAACAGACCAGCAGGGACCTGCCAAAGTTAAACCATTTGGCCAGGAGAGCCTTTTATGCAGACTTTTGCCAGATTTCGATACCCAAAATTTTGCGATTTTCACAGAATTTTTTCAAAAGCCGATTCCAAAGCAACTAATAGAGCTTTGCGATCGCAATCACTTCCAGAATCTGCCCCACGAAGTCTACTTTCATGATAAAGCACGAGGGACCTGCCAAAGTTAAACCATTTGGCCAGGAGAGCCCTTTTTTGAAGGCATGTGCTCGATTTCGTCGCCAAATTTTTTTGTCGAATTTTACGACCTCTCATTTTTAAAAGTCGATTCCACAGCAGCTAATAGAGCTTTGCGATCGCAATCACTTCCAGAATGTGCAAAAGATATTCTAGTTTCATAACAGACCAGCAGGGACCTGCCAAAGTTAAACCATTTGGCCAGGAGAGCCCTTTTATGCAGACTTTTGCCAGGATTTCGATACCCAAAATTTTTGCGATTTTCACAGAATTTTTTTCAAAAGCCGATTCCAAAGCAACTAATAGAGCTTTGCGATCGCAATCACTTCCAGAATCTGCCCCACGAAGTCTACTTTCATGATAAAGCACGAGGGACCTGCCAAAGTTAAACCATTTGGCCAGGAGAGCCCTTTTTTGAAGGCATGTGCTCGATTTCGTCGCCAAATTTTTTTGTCGAATTTTACGACCTCTCATTTTTAAAAGTCGATTCCACAGCAGCTATAGAGCTTTGCGATCGCAATCACTTCCAGAATGTGCAAAAGATATTCTAGTTTCATAACAGAACAGCAGGACCTGCCAAAGTTAAACCATTTGGCCAGGAGAGCCCTTTTATGCAGACTTTTGCAGATTTCGATACCCAAAATTTTTGCGATTTTCACAGAATTTTTTCAAAAAGCCGATTCCAAAGCAACTAATAGAGCTTTGCGATCGCAATCTCTTCCAGAATCTGCCCCACGAAGTCGTACTTTCATGATAAAGCACGAGGGACCTGCCAAGTTAAACCATTTGGCCAGGAGAGCCCTTTTTTGAAGGCATGTGCTCGATTTCGTCGCCAAATTTTTTTGTCGAATTTTACGACCTCTCATTTTTAAAAGTCGATTCCAAC
>CAWVNO010001567.1:0-30189 GCA_963930645.1 Salticus scenicus | reverse complement strand
CGTCGTTTGAAGATGGGCATGTGAAACTCGGAAAAAAATTTTGAGAGCGTAGGACGGCTGCCGAAAGTCTGCGTAAAAACGCCCCCCGGGCCCAAAGTTTCACCGTGCAAAATTCCCGGTGATGTTATTATGAAACTAGAATATATTCCGCAGATTCTGAAAGTGATTGCGATAGTTAGACTCTTTTAGTTACTTGGGAATCGTCGTTTGAAGATGGGCATGTGAAACTCGGAAAAAAATTTTGAGAGCGTAGGACGGCTGCCGAAAGTCTGCGTAAAAACGCCCCCCGGGCCCAAAGTTTCACCGTGCAAAATTCCCGGTGATGTTATTATGAAACTAGAATATATTCCGCAGATTCTGAAAGTGATTGCGATAGTTAGACTCTTTTAGTTACTTGGGAATCGTCGTTTGAAGATGGGCATGTGAAACTCGGAAAAAAATTTTGAGAGCGTAGGACGGCTGCCGAAAGTCTGCGTAAAAACGCCCCCCGGGCCCAAAGTTTCACCGTGCAAAATTCCCGGTGATGTTATTATGAAACTAGAATATATTCCGCAGATTCTGAAAGTGATTGCGATAGTTAGACTCTTTTAGTTGCTTGGGAATCGTCGTTTGAAAATGGGCATGTGAAACTCGGAAAAAAATTTTGAGAGCGTAGGACGGCTGCCGAAAGTCTGCGTAAAAACGCCCCCCGGGCCCAAAGTTTCACCGTGCAAAATTCCCGGTGATGTTATTAAGAAACTAGAATATATTCCGCAGATTCTGAAAGTGATTGCGATAGTTAGACTCTTTTAGTTGCTTGGGAATCGTCGTTTGAAGATGGGCATGTGAAACTCGGAAAAAAATTTTGAGAGCGTAGGACGGCTGCCGAAAGTCTGCGTAAAAACGCCCCCCGGGCCCAAAGTTTCACCGTGCAAAATTCCCGGTGATGTTATTATGAAACTAGAATATATTCCGCAGATTCTGAAAGTGATTGCGATAGTTAGAGTCTTTTAGTTACTTGGGAATCGTCGTTTGAAGATGGGCATGTGAAACTCGGAAAAAAATTTTGAGAGCGTAGGACGGCTGCCGAAAGTCTGCGTATAAACGCCCCCCGGGCCCAAAGTTTCACCGTGCAAAATTCCCGGTGATGTTATTATGAAACTAGAATATATTCCGCAGATTCTGAAAGTGATTGCGATAGTTAGACTCTTTTAGTTGCTTGGGAATCGTCGTTTGAAGATGGGCATGTGAAACTCGGAAAAAAATTTTGAGAGCGTAGGACGGCTGCCGAAAGTCTGCGTAAAAACGCCCCCCGGGCCCAAAGTTTCACCGTGCAAAATTCCCGGTGATGTTATTATGAAACTAGAATATATTCTGCAGATTCTGAAAGTGATTGCGATAGTTAGACTCTTTTAGTTACTTGGGAATCGTCGTTTGAAGATGGGCATGTGAAACTCGGAAAAAAATTTTGAGAGCGTAGGACGGCTGCCGAAAGTCTGCGTAAAAACGCCCCCCGGGCCCAAAGTTTCACCGTGCAAAATTCCCGGTGATGTTATTATGAAACTAGAATATATTCCGCAGATTCTGAAAGTGATTGCGATAGTTAGACTCTTTTAGTTGCTTGGGAATCGTCGTTTGAAGATGGGCATGTGAAACTCGGAAAAAAATTTTGAGAGCGTAGGACGGCTGCCGAAAGTCTGCGTAAAAACGCCCCCCGGGCCCAAAGTTTCACCGTGCAAAATTCCCGGTGATGTTATTATGAAACTAGAATATATTCCGCAGATTCTGAAAGTGATTGCGATAGTTAGACTCTTTTAGTTACTTGGGAATCGTCGTTTGAAGATGGGCATGTGAAACTCGGAAAAAAATTTTGAGAGCGTAGGACGGCTGCCGGAAGTCTGCGTAAAAACGCCCCCCGGGCCCAAAGTTTCACCGTGCCAAATTCCCGGTGATGTTATTATGAAACTAGAATATATTCCGCAGATTCTGAAAGTGATTGCGATAGTTAGACTCTTTTAGTTGCTTGGGAATCGTCGTTTGAAGATGGGCATGTGAAACTCGGAAAAAAATTTTGAGAGCGTAGGACGGCTGCCGAAAGTCTGCGTAAAAACGCCCCCCGGGCCCAAAGTTTCACCGTGCAAAATTCCCGGTGATGTTATTATGAAACTAGAATATATTCCGCAGATTCTGAAAGTGATTGCGATAGTTAGACTCTTTTAGTTACTTGGGAATCGTCGTTTGAAGATGGGCATGTGAAACTCGGAAAAAAATTTTGAGAGCGTAGGACGGCTGCCGAAAGTCTGCGTAAAAACGCCCCCCGGGCCCAAAGTTTCACCGTGCAAAATTCCCGGTGATGTTATTATGAAACTAGAATATATTCCGCAGATTCTGAAAGTGATTGCGATAGTTAGACTCTTTTAGTTACTTGGGAATCGTCGTTTGAAGATGGGCATGTGAAACTCGGAAAAAAATTTTGAGAGCGTAGGACGGCTGCCGAAAGTCTGCGTAAAAACGCCCCCCGGGCCCAAAGTTTCACCGTGCAAAATTCCCGGTGATGTTATTATGAAACTAGAATATATTCCGCAGATTCTGAAAGTGATTGCGATAGTTAGACTCTTTTAGTTGCTTGGGAATCGTCGTTTGAAAATGGGCATGTGAAACTCGGAAAAAAATTTTGAGAGCGTAGGACGGCTGCCGAAAGTCTGCGTAAAAACGCCCCCCGGGCCCAAAGTTTCACCGTGCAAAATTCCCGGTGATGTTATTAAGAAACTAGAATATATTCCGCAGATTCTGAAAGTGATTGCGATAGTTAGACTCTTTTAGTTGCTTGGGAATCGTCGTTTGAAGATGGGCATGTGAAACTCGGAAAAAAATTTTGAGAGCGTAGGACGGCTGCCGAAAGTCTGCGTAAAAACGCCCCCCGGGCCCAAAGTTTCACCGTGCAAAATTCCCGGTGATGTTATTATGAAACTAGAATATATTCCGCAGATTCTGAAAGTGATTGCGATAGTTAGAGTCTTTTAGTTACTTGGGAATCGTCGTTTGAAGATGGGCATGTGAAACTCGGAAAAAAATTTTGAGAGCGTAGGACGGCTGCCGAAAGTCTGCGTATAAACGCCCCCCGGGCCCAAAGTTTCACCGTGCAAAATTCCCGGTGATGTTATTATGAAACTAGAATATATTCCGCAGATTCTGAAAGTGATTGCGATAGTTAGACTCTTTTAGTTGCTTGGGAATCGTCGTTTGAAGATGGGCATGTGAAACTCGGAAAAAAATTTTGAGAGCGTAGGACGGCTGCCGAAAGTCTGCGTAAAAACGCCCCCCGGGCCCAAAGTTTCACCGTGCAAAATTCCCGGTGATGTTATTATGAAACTAGAATATATTCTGCAGATTCTGAAAGTGATTGCGATAGTTAGACTCTTTTAGTTACTTGGGAATCGTCGTTTGAAGATGGGCATGTGAAACTCGGAAAAAAATTTTGAGAGCGTAGGACGGCTGCCGAAAGTCTGCGTAAAAACGCCCCCCGGGCCCAAAGTTTCACCGTGCAAAATTCCCGGTGATGTTATTATGAAACTAGAATATATTCCGCAGATTCTGAAAGTGATTGCGATAGTTAGACTCTTTTAGTTGCTTGGGAATCGTCGTTTGAAGATGGGCATGTGAAACTCGGAAAAAAATTTTGAGAGCGTAGGACGGCTGCCGAAAGTCTGCGTAAAAACGCCCCCCGGGCCCAAAGTTTCACCGTGCAAAATTCCCGGTGATGTTATTATGAAACTAGAATATATTCCGCAGATTCTGAAAGTGATTGCGATAGTTAGACTCTTTTAGTTACTTGGGAATCGTCGTTTGAAGATGGGCATGTGAAACTCGGAAAAAAATTTTGAGAGCGTAGGACGGCTGCCGGAAGTCTGCGTAAAAACGCCCCCCGGGCCCAAAGTTTCACCGTGCCAAATTCCCGGTGATGTTATTATGAAACTAGAATATATTCCGCAGATTCTGAAAGTGATTGCGATAGTTAGACTCTTTTAGTTGCTTGGGAATCGTCGTTTGAAGATGGGCATGTGAAACTCGGAAAAAAATTTTGAGAGCGTAGGACGGCTGCCGAAAGTCTGCGTAAAAACGCCCCCCGGGCCCAAAGTTTCACCGTGCAAAATTCCCGGTGATGTTATTATGAAACTAGAATATATTCCGCAGATTCTGAAAGTGATTGCGATAGTTAGACTCTTTTAGTTACTTGGGAATCGTCGTTTGAAGATGGGCATGTGAAACTCGGAAAAAAATTTTGAGAGCGTAGGACGGCTGCCGAAAGTCTGCGTAAAAACGCCCCCCGGGCCCAAAGTTTCACCGTGCAAAATTCCCGGTGATGTTATTATGAAACTAGAATATATTCCGCAGATTCTGAAAGTGATTGCGATAGTTAGACTCTTTTAGTTGCTTGGGAATCGTCGTTTGAAAATGGGCATGTGAAACTCGGAAAAAAATTTTGAGAGCGTAGGACGGCTGCCGAAAGTCTGCGTAAAAACGCCCCCCGGGCCCAAAGTTTCACCGTGCAAAATTCCCGGTGATGTTATTATGAAACTAGAATATATTCCGCAGATTCTGAAAGTGATTGCGATAGTTAGACTCTTTTAGTTACTTGGGAATCGTCGTTTGAAGATGGACATGTGAAACTCGGAAAAAAATTTTGAGAGCGTAGGACGGCTGCCGAAAGTCTGCGTAAAAACGCCCCCCGGGCCCAAAGTTTCACCGTGCAAAATTCCCGGTGATGTTATTAAGAAACTAGAATATATTCCGCAGATTCTGAAAGTGATTGCGATAGTTAGACTCTTTTAGTTGCTTGGGAATCGTCGTTTGAAGATGGGCATGTGAAACTCGGAAAAAAATTTTGAGAGCGTAGGACGGCTGCCGAAAGTCTGCGTAAAAACGCCCCCCGGGCCCAAAGTTTCACCGTGCAAAATTCCCGGTGATGTTATTATGAAACTAGAATATATTTCGCAGATTCTGAAAGTGATTGCGATAGTTAGACTCTTTTAGTTACTTGGGAATCGTCGTTTGAAGATGGGCATGTGAAACTCGGAAAAAAATTTTGAGAGCGTAGGACGGCTGCCGAAAGTCTGCGTAAAAACGCCCCCCGGGCCCAAAGTTTCACCGTGCAAAATTCCCGGTGATGTTATTATGAAACTAGAATATATTCCGCAGATTCTGAAAGTGATTGCGATAGTTAGACTCTTTTAGTTGCTTGGGAATCGTCGTTTGAAGATGGGCATGTGAAACTCGGAAAAAATTTTTGAGAGCGTAGGACGGCTGCCGAAAGTCTGCGTAAAAACGCCCCCCGGGCCCAAAGTTTCACCGTGCAAAATTCCCGGTGATGTTATTATAAAACTAGAATATATTTCGCAGATTCTGAAAGTGATTGCGATAGTTAGACTCTTTTAGTTACTTGGGAATCGTCGTTTGAAGATGGGCATGTGAAACTCGGAAAAAAATTTTGAGAGCGTAGGACGGCTGCCGAAAGTCTGCGTAAAAACGCCCCCCGGGCCCAAAGTTTCACCGTGCAAAATTCCCGGTGATGTTATTATGAAACTAGAATATATTCCGCAGATTCTGAAAGTGATTGCGATAGTTAGACTCTTTTAGTTGCTTGGGAATCGTCGTTTGAAGATGGGCATGTGAAACTCGGAAAAAAATTTTGAGAGCGTAGGACGGCTGCCGAAAGTCTGCGTAAAAACGCCCCCCGGGCCCAAAGTTTCACCGTGCAAAATTCCCGGTGATGTTATTATGAAACTAGAATATATTCCGCAGATTCTGAAAGTGATTGCGATAGTTCGACTCTTTTAGTTACTTGGGAATCGTCGTTTGAAGATGGGCATGTGAAACTCGGAAAAAAATTTTGAGAGCGTAGGACGGCTGCCGAAAGTCTGCGTAAAAACGCCCCCCGGGCCCAAAGTTTCACCGTGCAAAATTCCCGGTGATGTTATTATGAAACTAGAATATATTCCGCAGATTCTGAAAGTGATTGCGATAGTTAGACTCTTTTAGTTGCTTGAGAATCGTCGTTTGAAAATGGGCATGTGAAACTCGGAAAAAAATTTTGAGAGCGTAGGACGGCTGCCGAAAGTCTGCGTAAAAACGCCCCCCGGGCACAAAGTTTCACCGTGCAAAATTCCCGGTGATGTTATTATGAAACTAGAATATATTCCGCAGATTCTGAAAGTGATTGCGATAGTTAGACTCTTTTAGTTACTTGGGAATCGTCGTTTGAAGATGGGCATGTGAAACTCGGAAAAAAATTTTGAGAGCGTAGGACGGCTGCCGAAAGTCTGCGTAAAAACGCCCCCCGGGCCCAAAGTTTCACCGTGCAAAATTCCCGGTGATGTTATTATGAAACTAGAATATATTCTGCAGATTCTGAAAGTGATTGCGATAGTTAGACTCTTTTAGTTACTTGGGAATCGTCGTTTGAAGATGGGCATGTGAAACTCGGAAAAAAATTTTGAGAGCGTAGGACGGCTGCCGAAAGTCTGCGTAAAAACGCCCCCCGGGCCCAAAGTTTCACCGTGCAAAATTCCCGGTGATGTTATTATGAAACTAGAATATATTCCGCAGATTCTGAAAGTGATTGCGATAGTTAGACTCTTTTAGTTGCTTGGGAATCGTCGTTTGAAGATGGGCATGTGAAACTCGGAAAAAAATTTTGAGAGCGTAGGACGGCTGCCGAAAGTCTGCGTAAAAACGCCCCCCGGGCCCAAAGTTTCACCGTGCAAAATTCCCGGTGATGTTATTATGAAACTAGAATATATTCCGCAGATTCTGAAAGTGATTGCGATAGTTAGACTCTTTTAGTTACTTGGGAATCGTCGTTTGAAGATGGGCATGTGAAACTCGGAAAAAAATTTTGAGAGCGTAGGACGGCTGCCGGAAGTCTGCGTAAAAACGCCCCCCGGGCCCAAAGTTTCACCGTGCCAAATTCCCGGTGATGTTATTATGAAACTAGAATATATTCCGCAGATTCTGAAAGTGATTGCGATAGTTAGACTCTTTTAGTTGCTTGGGAATCGTCGTTTGAAGATGGGCATGTGAAACTCGGAAAAAAATTTTGAGAGCGTAGGACGGCTGCCGAAATTCTGCGTAAAAACGCCCCCCGGGCCCAAAGTTTCACCGTGCAAAATTCCCGGTGATGTTATTATGAAACTAGAATATATTCCGCAGATTCTGAAAGTGATTGCGATAGTTAGACTCTTTTAGTTACTTGGGAATCGTCGTTTGAAGATGGGCATGTGAAACTCGGAAAAAAATTTTGAGAGCGTAGGACGGCTGCCGAAAGTCTGCGTAAAAACGCCCCCCGGGCCCAAAGTTTCACCGTGCAAAATTCCCGGTGATGTTATTATGAAACTAGAATATATTCCGCAGATTCTGAAAGTGATTGCGATAGTTAGACTCTTTTAGTTGCTTGGGAATCGTCGTTTGAAAATGGGCATGTGAAACTCGGAAAAAAATTTTGAGAGCGTAGGACGGCTGCCGAAAGTCTGCGTAAAAACGCCCCCCGGGCCCAAAGTTTCACCGTGCAAAATTCCCGGTGATGTTATTATGAAACTAGAATATATTCCGCAGATTCTGAAAGTGATTGCGATAGTTAGACTCTTTTAGTTACTTGGGAATCGTCGTTTGAAGATGGACATGTGAAACTCGGAAAAAAATTTTGAGAGCGTAGGACGGCTGCCGAAAGTCTGCGTAAAAACGCCCCCCGGGCCCAAAGTTTCACCGTGCAAAATTCCCGGTGATGTTATTAAGAAACTAGAATATATTCCGCAGATTCTGAAAGTGATTGCGATAGTTAGACTCTTTTAGTTGCTTGGGAATCGTCGTTTGAAGATGGGCATGTGAAACTCGGAAAAAAATTTTGAGAGCGTAGGACGGCTGCCGAAAGTCTGCGTAAAAACGCCCCCCGGGCCCAAAGTTTCACCGTGCAAAATTCCCGGTGATGTTATTATGAAACTAGAATATATTTCGCAGATTCTGAAAGTGATTGCGATAGTTAGACTCTTTTAGTTACTTGGGAATCGTCGTTTGAAGATGGGCATGTGAAACTCGGAAAAAAATTTTGAGAGCGTAGGACGGCTGCCGAAAGTCTGCGTAAAAACGCCCCCCGGGCCCAAAGTTTCACCGTGCAAAATTCCCGGTGATGTTATTATGAAACTAGAATATATTCCGCAGATTCTGAAAGTGATTGCGATAGTTAGACTCTTTTAGTTGCTTGGGAATCGTCGTTTGAAGATGGGCATGTGAAACTCGGAAAAAATTTTTGAGAGCGTAGGACGGCTGCCGAAAGTCTGCGTAAAAACGCCCCCCGGGCCCAAAGTTTCACCGTGCAAAATTCCCGGTGATGTTATTATAAAACTAGAATATATTTCGCAGATTCTGAAAGTGATTGCGATAGTTAGACTCTTTTAGTTACTTGGGAATCGTCGTTTGAAGATGGGCATGTGAAACTCGGAAAAAAATTTTGAGAGCGTAGGACGGCTGCCGAAAGTCTGCGTAAAAACGCCCCCCGGGCCCAAAGTTTCACCGTGCAAAATTCCCGGTGATGTTATTATGAAACTAGAATATATTCCGCAGATTCTGAAAGTGATTGCGATAGTTAGACTCTTTTAGTTGCTTGGGAATCGTCGTTTGAAGATGGGCATGTGAAACTCGGAAAAAAATTTTGAGAGCGTAGGACGGCTGCCGAAAGTCTGCGTAAAAACGCCCCCCGGGCCCAAAGTTTCACCGTGCAAAATTCCCGGTGATGTTATTATGAAACTAGAATATATTCCGCAGATTCTGAAAGTGATTGCGATAGTTAGACTCTTTTAGTTGCTTGAGAATCGTCGTTTGAAAATGGGCATGTGAAACTCGGAAAAAAATTTTGAGAGCGTAGGACGGCTGCCGAAAGTCTGCGTAAAAACGCCCCCCGGGCCCAAAGTTTCACCGTGCAAAATTCCCGGTGATGTTATTATGAAACTAGAATATATTCCGCAGATTCTGAAAGTGATTGCGATAGTTAGACTCTTTTAGTTGCTTGGGAATCGTCGTTTGAAGATGGGCATGTGAAACTCGGAAAAAAATTTTGAGAGCGTAGGACGGCTGCCGAAAGTCTGCGTAAAAACGCCCCCCGGGCCCAAAGTTTCACCGTGCAAAATTCCCGGTGATGTTATTATGAAACTAGAATATATTCCGCAGATTCTGAAAGTGATTGCGATAGTTAGACTCTTTTAGTTACTTGGGAATCGTCGTTTGAAGATGGGCATGTGAAACTCGGAAAAAAATTTTGAGAGCGTAGGACGGCTGCCGAAAGTCTGCGTTTAAACGCCCCCCGGGCCCAAAGTTTCACCGTGCAAAATTCCCGGTGATGTTATTATGAAACTAGAATATATTCCGCAGATTCTGAAAGTGATTGCGATAGTTAGACTCTTTTAGTTGCTTGGGAATCGTCGTTTGAAGATGGGCATGTGAAACTCGGAAAAAAATTTTGAGAGCGTAGGACGGCTGCCGAAAGTCTGCGTAAAAACGCCCCCCGGGCCCAAAGTTTCACCGTGCAAAATTCCCGGTGATGTTATTATGAAACTAGAATATCTTCCGCAGATTCTGAAAGTGATTGCGATAGTTAGACTCTTTTAGTTACTTGGGAATCGTCGTTTGAAGATGGGCATGTGAAACTCGGAAAAAAATTTTGAGAGCGTAGGACGGCTGCCGAAAGTCTGCGTAAAAACGCCCCCCGGGCCCAAAGTTTCACCGTGCAAAATTCCCGGTGATGTTATTATGAAACTAGAATATATTCCGCAGATTCTGAAAGTGATTGTGATAGTTAGACTCTTTTAGTTGCTTGGGAATCGTCGTTTGAAGATGGGCATGTGAAACTCGGAAAAAAATTTTTAGAGCGTAGGACGGCTGCCGAAAGTCTGCGTAAAAACGCCCCCCGGGCCCAAAGTTTCACCGTGCAAAATTCCCGGTGATGTTATTATGAAACTAGAATATATTCCGCAGATTCTGAAAGTGATTGCGATAGTTAGACTCTTTTAGTTACTTGGGAATCGTCGTTTGAAGATGGGCATGTGAAACTCGGAAAAAAATTTTGAGAGCGTAGGACGGCTGCCGAAAGTCTGCGTAAAAACGCCCCCCGGGCCCAAAGTTTCACCGTGCAAAATTCCCGGTGATGTTATTATGAAACTAGAATATATTCCGCAGATTCTGAAAGTGATTGCGATAGTTAGACTCTTTTAGTTACTTGGGAATCGTCGTTTGAAGATGGGCATGTGAAACTCGGAAAAAAATTTTGAGAGCGTAGGACGGCTGCCGAAAGTCTGCGTAAAAACGCCCCCCGGGCCCAAAGTTTCACCGTGCAAAATTCCCGGTGATGTTATTATGAAACTAGAATATATTCCGCAGATTCTGAAAGTGATTGCGATAGTTAGACTCTTTTAGTTGCTTGGGAATCGTCGTTTGAAGATGGGCATGTGAAACTTGGAAAAAAATTTTGAGAGCGTAGGACGGCTGCCGAAAGTCTGCGTATAAACGCCCCCCGGGCCCAAAGTTTCACCGTGCAAAATTCCCGGTGATGTTATTATGAAACTAGAATATATTCCGCAGATTCTGAAAGTGATTGCGATAGTTAGACTCTTTTAGTTACTTGGGAATCGTCGTTTGAAGATGGGCATGTGAAACTCGGAAAAAAATTTTGAGAGCGTAGGACGGCTGCCGAAAGTCTGCGTAAAAACGCCCCCCGTGCCCAAAGTTTCACCGTGCAAAATTCCCGGTGATGTTATTATGAAACTAGAATATATTCCGCAGATTCTGAAAGTGATTGCGATAGTTAGACTCTTTTAGTTGCTTGGGAATCGTCGTTTGAAGATGGGCATGTGAAACTCGGAAAAAAATTTTGAGAGCGTAGGACGGCTGCCGAAAGTCTGCGTAAAAACGCCCCCCGGGCCAAAGTTTCACCGTGCAAAATTCCCGGTGATGTTATTATGAAACTAGAATATATTCCGCAGATTCTGAAAGTGATTGCGATAGTTAGGCTCTTTTAGTTACTTGGGAATCGTCGTTTGAAAATGGGCATGTGAAACTCGGAAAAAAATTTTGAGAGCGTAGGACGGCTGCCGAAAGTCTGCGTAAAAACGCCCCCCGGGCCCAAAGTTTCACCGTGCAAAATTCCCGGTGATGTTATTATGAAACTAGAATATATTCCGCAGATTCTGAAAGTGATTGCGATAGTTAGACTCTTTTAGTTGCTTGGGAATCGTCGTTTGAAGATGGGCATGTGAAACTCGGAAAAAAATTTTGAGAGCGTAGGACGGCTGCCGAAAGTCTGCGTAAAAACGCCCCCCGGGCCCAAAGTTTCACCGTGCAAAATTCCCGGTGATGTTATTAAGAAACTAGAATATATTCCGCAGATTCTGAAAGTGATTGCGATAGTTAGACTCTTTTAGTTGCTTGGGAATCGTCGTTTGAAGATGGGCATGTGAAACTCGGAAAAAAATTTTGAGAGCGTAGGACGGCTGCCGAAAGTCTGCGTAAAAACGCCCCCCGGGCCCAAAGTTTCACCGTGCAAAATTCCCGGTGATGTTATTATGAAACTAGAATATATTCCGCAGATTCTGAAAGTGATTGCGATAGTTAGAGTCTTTTAGTTACTTGGGAATCGTCGTTTGAAGATGGGCATGTGAAACTCGGAAAAAAATTTTGAGAGCGTAGGACGGCTGCCGAAAGTCTGCGTATAAACGCCCCCCGGGCCCAAAGTTTCACCGTGCAAAATTCCCGGTGATGTTATTATGAAACTAGAATATATTCCGCAGATTCTGAAAGTGATTGCGATAGTTAGACTCTTTTAGTTGCTTGGGAATCGTCGTTTGAAGATGGGCATGTGAAACTCGGAAAAAAATTTTGAGAGCGTAGGACGGCTGCCGAAAGTCTGCGTAAAAACGCCCCCCGGGCCCAAAGTTTCACCGTGCAAAATTCCCGGTGATGTTATTATGAAACTAGAATATATTCTGCAGATTCTGAAAGTGATTGCGATAGTTAGACTCTTTTAGTTACTTGGGAATCGTCGTTTGAAGATGGGCATGTGAAACTCGGAAAAAAATTTTGAGAGCGTAGGACGGCTGCCGAAAGTCTGCGTAAAAACGCCCCCCGGGCCCAAAGTTTCACCGTGCAAAATTCCCGGTGATGTTATTATGAAACTAGAATATATTCCGCAGATTCTGAAAGTGATTGCGATAGTTAGACTCTTTTAGTTGCTTGGGAATCGTCGTTTGAAGATGGGCATGTGAAACTCGGAAAAAAATTTTGAGAGCGTAGGACGGCTGCCGAAAGTCTGCGTAAAAACGCCCCCCGGGCCCAAAGTTTCACCGTGCAAAATTCCCGGTGATGTTATTATGAAACTAGAATATATTCCGCAGATTCTGAAAGTGATTGCGATAGTTAGACTCTTTTAGTTACTTGGGAATCGTCGTTTGAAGATGGGCATGTGAAACTCGGAAAAAAATTTTGAGAGCGTAGGACGGCTGCCGGAAGTCTGCGTAAAAACGCCCCCCGGGCCCAAAGTTTCACCGTGCCAAATTCCCGGTGATGTTATTATGAAACTAGAATATATTCCGCAGATTCTGAAAGTGATTGCGATAGTTAGACTCTTTTAGTTGCTTGGGAATCGTCGTTTGAAGATGGGCATGTGAAACTCGGAAAAAAATTTTGAGAGCGTAGGACGGCTGCCGAAAGTCTGCGTAAAAACGCCCCCCGGGCCCAAAGTTTCACCGTGCAAAATTCCCGGTGATGTTATTATGAAACTAGAATATATTCCGCAGATTCTGAAAGTGATTGCGATAGTTAGACTCTTTTAGTTACTTGGGAATCGTCGTTTGAAGATGGGCATGTGAAACTCGGAAAAAAATTTTGAGAGCGTAGGACGGCTGCCGAAAGTCTGCGTAAAAACGCCCCCCGGGCCCAAAGTTTCACCGTGCAAAATTCCCGGTGATGTTATTATGAAACTAGAATATATTCCGCAGATTCTGAAAGTGATTGCGATAGTTAGACTCTTTTAGTTGCTTGGGAATCG
The DNA here is from genome assembly GCA_963930645.1 of Salticus scenicus. Lineage (NCBI taxonomy): Eukaryota > Metazoa > Arthropoda > Arachnida > Araneae > Salticidae > Salticus > Salticus scenicus. The sequence continues at coordinate 17,123 of CAWVNO010001567.1, read as the reverse complement.
TCGTTTGAAAATGGGCATGTGAAACTCGGAAAAAAATTTTGAGAGCGTAGGACGGCTGCCGAAAGTCTGCGTAAAAACGCCCCCCGGGCCCAAAGTTTCACCGTGCAAAATTCCCGGTGATGTTATTATGAAACTAGAATATATTCCGCAGATTCTGAAAGTGATTGCGATAGTTAGACTCTTTTAGTTACTTGGGAATCGTCGTTTGAAGATGGACATGTGAAACTCGGAAAAAAATTTTGAGAGCGTAGGACGGCTGCCGAAAGTCTGCGTAAAAACGCCCCCCGGGCCCAAAGTTTCACCGTGCAAAATTCCCGGTGATGTTATTAAGAAACTAGAATATATTCCGCAGATTCTGAAAGTGATTGCGATAGTTAGACTCTTTTAGTTGCTTGGGAATCGTCGTTTGAAGATGGGCATGTGAAACTCGGAAAAAAATTTTGAGAGCGTAGGACGGCTGCCGAAAGTCTGCGTAAAACGCCCCCCGGGCCCAAAGTTTCACCGTGCAATATTCCCGGTGATGTTATTATGAAACTAGAATATATTCCGCAGATTCTGAAAGTGATTGCGATAGTTAGACTCTTTTAGTTACTTGGGAATCGTCGTTTGAAGATGGGCATGTGAAACTCGGAAAAAATTTTGAGAGCGTAGGACGGCTGCCGAAAGTCTGCGTAAAAACGCCCCCCGGGCCCAAAGTTTCACCGTGCAAAATTCCCGGTGATGTTATTATGAAACTAGAATATATTCCGCAGATTCTGAAAGTGATTGCGATAGTTAGACTCTTTTAGTTGCTTGGGAATCGTCGTTTGAAGATGGGCATGTGAAACTCGGAAAAAAATTTTGAGAGCGTAGGACGGCTGCCGAAAGTCTGCGTAAAAACGCCCCCCGGGCCCAAAGTTTCACCGTGCAAAATTCCCGGTGATGTTATTATGAAACTAGAATATATTCTGCAGATTCTGAAAGTGATTGCGATAGTTAGACTCTTTTAGTTACTTGGGAATCGTCGTTTGAAGATGGGCATGTGTAACTCGGAAAAAAATTTTGAGAGCGTAGGACGGCTGCCGAAAGTCTGCGTAAAAACGCCCCCCGGGCCCAAAGTTTCACCGTGCAAAATTCCCGGTGATGTTATTATGAAACTAGAATATATTCCGCAGATTCTGAAAGTGATTGCGATAGTTAGACTCTTTTAGTTGCTTGGGAATCGTCGTTTGAAGATGGGCATGTGAAACTCGGAAAAAAATTTTGAGAGCGTAGGACGGCTGCCGAAAGTCTGCGTAAAACGCCCCCCGGGCCCAAAGTTTCACCGTGCAAAATTCCCGGTGATGTTATTATGAAACTAGAATATATTCCGCAGATTCTGAAAGTGATTGCGATAGTTAGACTCTTTTAGTTACTTGGGAATCGTCGTTTGAAGATGGGCATGTGAAACTCGGAAAAAAATTTTGAGAGCGTAGGACGGCTGCCGAAAGTCTGCGTAAAAACGCCCCCCGGGCCCAAAGTTTCACCGTGCAAAATTCCCGGTGATGTTATTATGAAACTAGAATATATTCCGCAGATTCTGAAAGTGATTGCGATAGTTAGACTCTTTTAGTTGCTTGGGAATCGTCGTTTGAAGATGGGCATGTGAAACTCGGAAAAAAATTTTGAGAGCGTAGGACGGCTGCCGAAAGTCTGCGTAAAAACGCCCCCCGGGCCCAAAGTTTCACCGTGCAAAATTCCCGGTGATGTTATTATGAAACTAGAATATATTCTGCAGATTCTGAAAGTGATTGCGATAGTTAGACTCTTTTAGTTACTTGGGAATCGTCGTTTGAAGATGGGCATGTGAAACTCGGAAAAAAATTTTGAGAGCGTAGGACGGCTGCCGAAAGTCTGCGTAAAAACGCCCCCCGGGCCCAAAGTTTCACCGTGCAAAATTCCCGGTGATGTTATTATGAAACTAGAATATATTCCGCAGATTCTGAAAGTGATTGCGATAGTTAGACTCTTTTAGTTGCTTGGGAATCGTCGTTTGAAGATGGGCATGTGAAACTCGGAAAAAAATTTTGAGAGCGTTGGACGGCTGCCGAAAGTCTGCGTAAAAACGCCCCCCGGGCCCAAAGTTTCACCGTGCAAAATTCCCGGTGATGTTATTATGAAACTAGAATATATTCCGCAGATTCTGAAAGTGATTGCGATAGTTAGACTCTTTTAGTTGCTTGGGAATCGTCGTTTGAAGATGGGCATGTGAAACTCGGAAAAAAATTTTGAGAGCGTAGGACGGCTGCCGAAAGTCTGCGTAAAAACGCCCCCCGGGCCCAAAGTTTCACCGTGCAAAATTCCCGGTGATGTTATTATGAAACTAGAATATATTCTGCAGATTCTGAAAGTGATTGCGATAGTTAGACTCTTTTAGTTGCTTGGGAATCGTCGTTTGAAGATGGGCATGTGAAACTCGGAAAAAAATTTTGAGAGCGTAGGACGGCTGCCGAAAGTCTGCGTAAAAACGCCCCCTGGCCCAAAGTTTCACCGTGCAAAATTCCCGGTGATGTTATTATGAAACTAGAATATATTCCGCAGATTCTGAAAGTGATTGATTGCGATAGTTAGACTCTTTTAGTTGCTTGGGAATCGTCGTTTGAAGATGGGCATGTGAAACTCGGAAAAAAATTTTGAGAGCGTAGGACGGCTGCCGAAAGTCTGCGTAAAAACGCCCCCCGGGCCCAAAGTTTCACCGTGCAAAATTCCCGGTGATGTTATTATGAAACTAGAATATATTCCGAAGATTCTGAAAGTGATTGCGATAGTTAGACTCTTTTAGTTACTTGGGAATCGTCGTTTGAAGATGGGCATGTGAAACTCGGAAAAAAATTTTGAGAGCGTAGGACGGCTGCCGAAAGTGTGCGTAAAAACGCCCCCCGGGCCCAAAGTTTCACCGTGCAAAATTCCCGGTGATGTTATTATGAAACTAGAATATATTCCGCAGATTCTGAAAGTGATTGCGATAGTTAGACTCTTTTAGTTGCTTGGGAATCGTCGTTTGAAGATGGGCATGTGAAACTCGGAAAAAAATTTTGAGAGCGTAGGACGGCTGCCGAAAGTCTGCGTAAAAACGCCCCCCGGGCCCAAAGTTTCACCGTGCAAAATTCCCGGTGATGTTATTATGAAACTAGAATATATTCCGCAGATTCTGAAAGTGATTGCGATAGTTAGACTCTTTTAGTTGCTTGGGAATCGTCGTTTGAAGATGGGCATGTGAAACTCGGAAAAAAATTTTGAGAGCGTAGGACGGCTGCCGAAAGTCTGCGTAAAAACGCCCCCCGGGCCCAAAGTTTCACCGTGCAAAATTCCCGGTGATGTTATTATGAAACTAGAATATATTCCACAGTTTCTGAAAGTGATTGCGATAGTTAGACTCTTTTAGTTACATAGGAATCGTCGTTTGAAGATGGGCATGTGAAACTCGGAAAAAAATTTTGAGAGCGTAGGACGGCTGCCGAAAGTCTGCGTAAAAACGCCCCCCGGGCCCAAAGTTTCACCGTGCAAAATTCCCGGTGATGTTATTATGAAACTAGAATATATTCCGCAGATTCTGAAAGTGATTGCGATAGTTAGACTCTTTTAGTTGCTTGGGAATCGTCGTTTGAAGATGGGCATGTGAAACTCGGAAAAAAATTTTGAGAGCGTAGGACGGCTGCCGAAAGTCTGCGTAAAAACGCCCCCGGGCCCAAAGTTTCACCGTGCAAAATTCCCGGTGATGTTAGTATGAAACTAGAATATATTCCGCAGATTCTGAAAGTGATTGCGATAGTTAGACTCTTTTAGTTACTTGGGAATCGTCGTTTGAAGATGGGCATGTGAAACTCGGAAAAAAATTTTGAGAGCGTAGGACGGCTGCCGAAAGTCTGCGTAAAAACGCCCCCCGGGCCCAAAGTTTCACCGTGCAAAATTCCCGGTGATGTTATTATGAAACTAGAATATATTCCGCAGATTCTGAAAGTGATTGCGATAGTTAGACTCTTTTAGTTGCTTGGGAATCGTCGTTTGAAGATGGGCATGTGAAACTCGGAAAAAAATTTTGAGAGCGTAGGACGGCTGCCGAAAGTCTGCGTAAAAACGCCCCCCGGGCCCAAAGTTTCACCGTGCAAAATTCCCGGTGATGTTATTATGAAACTAGAATATATTCCGCAGATTCTGAAAGTGATAGCGATAGTTAGACTCTTTTAGTTACTTGGGAATCGTCGTTTGAAGATGGGCATGTGAAACTCGGAAAAAAATTTTGAGAGCGTAGGACGGCTGCCGAAAGTGTGCGTAAAAACGCCCCCCGGGCCCAAAGTTTCACCGTGCAAAATTCCCGGTGATGTTATTATGAAACTAGAATATATTCCGCAGATTCTGAAAGTGATTGCGATAGTTAGACTCTTTTAGTTGCTTGGGAATCGTCGTTTGAAGATGGGCATGTGAAACTCGGAAAAAAATTTTGAGAGCGTAGGACGGCTGCCGAAAGTCTGCGTAAAAACGCCCCCCGGGCCCAAAGTTTCACCGTGCAAAATTCCCGGTGATGTTATTATGAAACTAGAATATATTCCGCAGATTCTGAAAGTGATTGCGATAGTTAGACTCTTTTAGTTGCTTGGGAATCGTCGTTTGAAGATGGGCATGTGAAACTCGGAAAAAAATTTTGAGAGCGTAGGACGGCTGCCGAAAGTCTGCGTAAAAACGCCCCCCGGGCCCAAAGTTTCACCGTGCAAAATTCCCGGTGATGTTATTATGAAACTAGAATATATTCCGCAGATTCTGAAAGTGATTGCGATAGTTAGACTCTTTTAGTTACTTGGGAATCGTCGTTTGAAGATGGGCATGTGAAACTCGGAAAAAAATTTTGAGAGCGTAGGACGGCTGCCGAAAGTCTGCGTAAAAACGCCCCCCGGGCCCAAAGTTTCACCGTGCAAAATTCCCGGTGATGTTATTATGAAACTAGAATATATTCCGCAGATTCTGAAAGTGATTGCGATAGTTAGACTCTTTTAGTTGCTTGGGAATCGTCGTTTGAAGATGGGCATGTGAAACTCGGAAAAAATTTTGAGAGCGTAGGACGGCTGCCGAAAGTCTGCGTAAAAACGCCCCCCGGGCCCAAAGTTTCACCGTGCAAAATTCCCGGTGATGTTATAATGAAACTAGAATATATTCCGCAGATTCTGAAAGTGATTGCGATAGTTAGACTCTTTTAGTTACTTGGGAATCGTCGTTTGAAGATGGGCATGTGAAACTCGGAAAAAAATTTTGAGAGCGTAGGACGGCTGCCGAAAGTCTGCGTAAAAACGCCCCAAGGGCCCAAAGTTTCACCGTGCAAAATTCCCGGTGATGTTATTATGAAACTAGAATATATTCCGCAGATTCTGAAAGTGATTGCGATAGTTAGACTCTTTTAGTTGCTTGGGAATCGTCGTTTGAAGATGGGCATGTGAAACTCGGAAAAAAATTTTGAGAGCGTAGGACGGCTGCCGAAAGTCTGCGTAAAAACGCCCCCGGGCCCAAAGTTTCACCGTGCAAAATTCCCGGTGATGTTATTATGAAACTAGAATATATTCCGCAGATTCTGAAAGTGATTGCGATAGTTAGACTCTTTTAGTTACTTGGGAATCGTCGTTTGAAGATGGGCATGTGAAACTCGGAAAAAAATTTTGAGAGCGTAGACGGCTGCCGAAAGTCTGCGTAAAAACGCCCCCCGGGCCCAAAGTTTCACCGTGCAAAATTCCCGGTGATGTTATTATGAAACTAGAATATATTCCGCAGATTCTGAAAGTGATTGCGATAGTTAGACTCTTTTAGTTGCTTGGGAATCGTCGTTTGAAGATGGGCATGTGAAACTCGGAAAAAAAGTTTGAGAGCGTAGGACGGCTGCCGAAAGTCTGCGTAAAAACGCCCCCCGGGCCCAAAGTTTCACCGTGCAAAATTCCCGGTGATGTTATTATGAAACTAGAATATATTCCGCAGATTCTGAAAGTGATTGCGATAGTTAGACTCTTTTAGTTACTTGGGAATCGTCGTTTGAAGATGGGCATGTGAAACTCGGAAAAAAATTTTGAGAGCGTAGGACGGCTGCCGAAAGTCTGCGTAAAAACGCCCCCCGGGCCCAAAGTTTCACCGTGCAAAATTCCCGGTGATGTTATTATGAAACTAGAATATATTCCGCAGATTCTGAAAGTGATTGCGATAGTTAGACTCTTTTAGTTGCTTGGGAATCGTCGTTTGAAAATGGGCATGTGAAACTCGGAAAAAAATTTTGAGAGCGTAGGACGGCTGCCGAAAGTCTGCGTAAAAACGCCCCCCGGGCCCAAAGTTTCACCGTGCAAAATTCCCGGTGATGTTATAATGAAACTAGAATATATTCCGCAGATTCTGAAAGTGATTGCGATAGTTAGACTCTTTTAGTTACTTGGGAATCGTCGTTTGAAGATGGGCATGTGAAACTCGGAAAAAAATTTTCAGAGCGTAGGACGGCTGCCGAAAGTCTGCGTAAAAACGCCCCACGGGCCCAAAGTTTCACCGTGCAAAATTCCCGGTGATGTTATTATGAAACTAGAATATATTCCGCAGATTCTGAAAGTGATTGCGATAGTTAGACTCTTTTAGTTGCTTGGGAATCGTCGTTTGAAGATGGGCATGTGAAACTCGGAAAAAAATTTTGAGAGCGTAGGACGGCTGCCGAAAGTCTGCGTAAAAACGCCCCCCGGGCCCAAAGTTTCACCGTGCAAAATTCCCGGTGATGTTATTATGAAACTAGAATATATTCCGCAGATTCTGAAAGTGATTGCGATAGTTAGACTCTTTTAGTTACTTGGGAATCGTCGTTTGAAGATGGGCATGTGAAACTCGGAAAAAAATTTTGAGAGCGTAGGACGGCTGCCGAAAGTCTGCGTAAAAACGCCCCCCGGGCCCAAAGTTTCACCGTGCAAAATTCCCGGTGATGTTATTATGAAACTAGAATATATTCCGCAGATTCTGAAAGTGATTGCGATAGTTAGACTCTTTTAGTTGCTTGGGAATCGTCGTTTGAAGATGGGCATGTGAAACTCGGAAAAAAAGTTTGAGAGCGTAGGACGGCTGCCGAAAGTCTGCGTAAAAACGCCCCCCGGGCCCAAAGTTTCACCGTGCAAAATTCCCGGTGATGTTATTATGAAACTAGAATATATTCCGCAGATTCTGAAAGTGATTGCGATAGTTAGACTCTTTTAGTTACTTGGGAATCGTCGTTTGAAGATGGGCATGTGAAACTCGGAAAAAAATTTTGAGAGCGTAGGACGGCTGCCGAAAGTCTGCGTAAAAACGCCCCCCGGGCCCAAAGTTTCACCGTGCAAATTCCCGGTGATGTTATTATGAAACTAGAATATATTCCGCAGATTCTGAAAGTGATTGCGATAGTTAGACTCTTTTAGTTGCTTGGGAATCGTCGTTTGAAATGGGCATGTGAAACTCGGAAAAAAATTTTGAGAGCGTAGGACGGCTGCCGAAAGTCTGCGTAAAAACGCCCCCCGGGCCCAAAGTTTCCCCGTGCAAAATTCCCGGTGATGTTATTATGAAACTAGAATATATTCCGCAGATTCTGAAAGTGATTGCGATAGTTAGACTCTTTTAGTTACTTGGGAATCGTCGTTTGAAGATGGGCATGTGAAACTCGGAAAAAAATTTTGAGAGCGTAGGACGGCTGCCGAAAGTCTGCGTAAAAACGCCCCCCGGGCCCAAAGTTTCACCGTGCAAAATTCCCGGTGATGTTATTATGAAACTAGAATATATTCCGCAGATTCTGAAAGTGATTGCGATAGTTAGACTCTTTTAGTTGCTTGGGAATCGTCGTTTGAAGATGGGCATGTGAAACTCGGAAAAAAATTTTGAGAGCGTAGGACGGCTGCCGAAAGTCTGCGTAAAAACGCCCCCCGGGCCCAAAGTTTCACCGTGCAAAATTCCCGGTGATGTTATTATGAAACTAGAATATATTCCGCAGATTCTGAAAGTGATTGCGATAGTTAGACTCTTTTAGTTACTTGGGAATCGTCGTTTGAAGATGGGCATGTGAAACTCGGAAAAAAATTTTGAGAGCGTAGGACGGCTGCCGAAAGTCTGCGTAAAAACGCCCCCCGGGCCCAAAGTTTCACCGTGCAAAATTCCCGGTGATGTTATTATGAAACTAGAATATATTCCGCAGATTCTGAAAGTGATTGCGATAGTTAGACTCTTTTAGTTGCTTGGGAATCGTCGTTTGAAGATGGGCATGTGAAACTCGGAAAAAATTTTGAGAGCGTAGGACGGCTGCCGAAAGTCTGCGTAAAAACGCCCCCCGGGCCCAAAGTTTCACCGTGCAAAATTCCCGGTGATGTTATTATGAAACTAGAATATATTCCGCAGATTCTGAAAGTGATTGCGATAGTTAGACTCTTTTAGTTACTTAGGAATCGTCGTTTGAAGATGGGCATGTGAAACTCGGAAAAAAATTTTGAGAGCGTAGGACGGCTGCCGAAAGTCTGCGTAAAAACGCCCCCCGGGCCCAAAGTTTCACCGTGCAAAATTCCCGGTGATGTTATTATGAAACTAGAATATATTCCGCAGATTCTGAAAGTGATTGCGATAGTTAGACTCTTTTAGTTGCTTGGGAATCGTCGTTTGAAGATGGGCATGTGAAACTCGGAAAAAAATTTTGAGAGCGTAGGACGGCTGCCGAAAGTCTGCGTAAAAACGCCCCCCGGGCCCAAAGTTTCACCGTGCAAAATTCCCGGTGATGTTATTATGAAACTAGAATATATTCCGCAGATTCTGAAAGTGATTGCGATAGTTAGACTCTTTTAGTTACTTGGGAATCGTCGTTTGAAGATGGGCATGTGAAACTCGGAAAAAAATTTTGAGAGCGTAGGACGGCTGCCGAAAGTCTGCGTAAAAACGCCCCCCGGGCCCAAAGTTTCACCGTGCAAAATTCCCGGTGATGTTATTATGAAACTAGAATATATTCCGCAGATTCTGAAAGTGATTGCGATAGTTAGACTCTTTTAGTTGCTTGGGAATCGTCGTTTGAAGATGGGCATGTGAAACTCGGAAAAAAATTTTGAGAGCGTAGGACGGCTGCCGAAAGTCTGCGTAAAAACGCCCCCCGGGCCCAAAGTTTCACCGTGCAAAATTCCCGGTGATGTTATTATGAAACTAGAATATATTCCGCAGATTCTGAAAGTGATTGCTATAGTTAGACTCTTTTAGTTACTTGGGAATCGTCGTTTGAAGATGGGCATGTGAAACTCGGAAAAAAATTTTGAGAGCGTAGGACGGCTGCCGAAAGTCTGCGTAAAAACGCCCCCCGGGCCCAAAGTTTCACCGTGGAAAATTCCCGGTGAGGTTATTATGAAACTAGAATATATTCCGCAGATTCTGAAAGTGATTGCGATAGTTAGACTCTTTTAGTTGCTTGGGAATCGTCGTTTGAAGATGGGCATGTGAAACTCGGAAAAAAATTTTGAGAGCGTAGGACGGCTGCCGAAAGTCTGCGTAAAAACGCCCCCCGGGCCCAAAGTTTCACCGTGCAAAATTCCCGGTGATGTTATTATGAAACTAGAATATATTCCGCAGATTCTGAAAGTGATTGCGATAGTTAGACTCTTTTAGTTACTTGGGAATCGTCGTTTGAAGATGGGCATGTGAAACTCGGAAAAAAATTTTGAGAGCGTAGGACGGCTGCCGAAAGTCTGCGTAAAAACGCCCCCCGGGCCCAAAGTTTCACCGTGCAAAATTCCCGGTGATGTTATTATGAAACTAGAATATATTCCGCAGATTCTGAAAGTGATTGCGATAGTTAGACTCTTTTAGTTACTTGGGAATCGTCGTTTGAAGATGGGCATGTGAAACTCGGAAAAAAATTTTGAGAGCGTAGGACGGCTGCCGAAAGTCTGCGTAAAAACGCCCCCCGGGCCCAAAGTTTCACCGTGCAAAATTCCCGGTGATGTTATTATGAAACTACAATATATTCCGCAGATTCTGAAAGTGATTGCGATAGTTAGACTCTTTTAGTTGCTTGGGAATCGTCGTTTGAAGATGGGCATGTGAAACTCGGAAAAAAATTTTGAGAGCGTAGGACGGCTGCCGAAAGTCTGCGTAAAAACGTTTCCGGGCCCAAAGTTTCACCGTGCAAAATTCCCGGTTATGTTATTATGAAACTAGAATATATTCCGCAGATTCTGAAAGTGATTGCGATAGTTAGACTCTTTTTAGTTGCTTGGGAGTCGTCGTTTGAAGATGGGCATGTGAAACTCGGAAAAAAATTTTGAGAGCGTAGGACGGCTGCCGAAAGTCTGCGTAAAAACGCCCCCCGGGCCCAAAGTTTCACCGTGCAAAATTCCCGGTGATGTTATTATGAAACTAGAATATATTCCGCAGATTCTGAAAGTGATTGCGATAGTTAGACTCTTTTAGTTACTTGGGAATCGTCGTTTGAAGATGGGCATGTGAAACTCGGAAAAAAATTTTGAGAGCGTAGGACGGCTGCCGAAAGTCTGCGTAAAAACGCCCCCCGGGCCCAAAGTTTCACCGTGCAAAATTCCCGGTGATGTTATTATGAAACTAGAATATATTCCGCAGATTCTGAAAGTGATTGCGATAGTTAGACTCTTTTAGTTGCTTGGGAATCGTCGTTTGAAGATGGGCATGTGAAACTCGGAAAAAAATTTTGAGAGCGTAGGACGGCTGCCGAAAGTCTGCGTAAAAACGCCCCCCGGGCCCAAAGTTTCACCGTGCAAAATTCCCGGTGATGTTATTATGAAACTAGAATATATTCCGCAGATTCTGAAAGTGATTGCGATAGTTAGACTCTTTTAGTTACTTGGGAATCGTCGTTTGAAGATGGGCATGTGAAACTCGGAAAAAAATTTTGAGAGCGTAGGACGGCTGCCGAAAGTCTGCGTAAAAACGCCCCCCGGGCCCAAAGTTTCACCGTGCAAAATTCCCGGTGATGTTATTATGAAACTAGAATATATTCCGCAGATTCTAAAAGTGATTGCGATAGTTAGACTCTTTTAGTTGCTTGGGAATCGTCGTTTGAAAATGGGCATGTGAAACTCGGAAAAAAATTTTGAGAGCGTAGGACGGCTGCCGAAAGTCTGCGTAAAAACGCCCCCCGGGCCCAAAGTTTCACCGTGCAAAATTCCCGGTGATGTTATTATGAAACTAGAATATATTTCGCAGATTCTGAAAGTGATTGCGATAGTTAGACTCTTTTAGTTACTTGGGAATCGTCGTTTGAAGATGGGCATGTGAAACTCGGAAAAAAATTTTGAGAGCGTAGGACGGCTGCCGAAAGTCTGCGTAAAAACGCCCCCCGGGCCCAAAGTTTCACCGTGCAAAATTCCCGGTGATGTTATTATGAAACTAGAATATATTCCGCAGATTCTGAAAGTGATTGCGATAGTTAGACTCTTTTAGTTGCTTGGGAATCGTCGTTTGAAGATGGGCATGTGAAACTCGGAAAAAAATTTTGAGAGCGTAGGACGGCTGCCGAAAGTCTGCGTAAAAACGCCCCCCGGGCCCAAAGTTTCACCGTGCAAAATTCCCGGTGATGTTATTATGAAACTAGAATATATTCCGCAGATTCTGAAAGTGATTGCGATAGTTAGACTCTTTTAGTTGCTTGGGAATCGTCGTTTGAAGATGGGCATGTGAAACTCGGAAAAAAATTTTGAGAGCGTAGGACGGCTGCCGAAAGTCTGCGTAAAAACGCCCCCCGGGCCCAAAGTTTCACCGTGCAAAATTCCCGGTGATGTTATTATGAAACTAGAATATATTCCGCAGATTCTGAAAGTGATTGCGATAGTTAGACTCTTTTAGTTACTTGGGAATCGTCGTTTGAAGATGGGCATGTGAAACTCGGAAAAAAATTTTGAGAGCGTAGGACGGCTGCCGAAAGTCTGCGTAAAAACGCCCCCCGGGCCCAAAGTTTCACCGTGCAAAATTCCCGGTGATGTTATTATGAAACTAGAATATATTCCGCAGATTCTGAAAGTGATTGCGATAGTTAGACTCTTTTAGTTGCTTGGGAATCGTCGTTTGAAGATGGGCATGTGAAACTCGGAAAAAAATTTTGAGAGCGTAGGACGGCTGCCGAAAGTCTGCGTAAAAACGCCCCCCGGGCCCAAAGTTTCACCGTGCAAAATTCCCGGTGATGTTATTATGAAACTAGAATATATTCCGCAGATTCTGAAAGTGATTGCGATAGTTAGACTCTTTTAGTTACTTGGGAATCGTCGTTTGAAGATGGGCATGTGAAACTCGGAAAAAAATTTTGAGAGCGTAGGACGGCTGCCGAAAGTCTGCGTAAAAACGCCCCCCGGGCCCAAAGTTTCACCGTGCAAAATTCCCGGTGATGTTATTATGAAACTAGAATATATTCCGCAGATTCTGAAAGTGATTGCGATAGTTAGACTCTTTTAGTTGCTTGGGAATCGTCGTTTGAAGATGGGCATGTGAAACTCGGAAAAAAATTTTGAGAGCGTAGGACGGCTGCCGAAAGTCTGCGTAAAAACGCCCCCCGGGCCCAAAGTTTCACCGTGCAAAATTCCCGGTGATGTTATTATGAAACTAGAATATATTCCGCAGATTCTGAAAGTGATTGCGATAGTTAGACTCTTTTAGTTACTTGGGAATCGTCGTTTGAAGATGGGCATGTGAAACTCGGAAAAAAATTTTGAGAGCGTAGGACGGCTGCCGAAAGTCTGCGTAAAAACGCCCCCCGGGCCCAAAGTTTCACCGTGCAAAATTCCCGGTGATGTTATTATGAAACTAGAATATATTCCGCAGATTCTGAAAGTGATTGCGATAGTTAGACTCTTTTAGTTACTTGGGAATCGTCGTTTGAAGATGGGCATGTGAAACTCGGAAAAAAATTTTGAGAGCGTAGGACGGCTGCCGAAAGTCTGCGTAAAAACGCCCCCCGGGCCCAAAGTTTCACCGTGCAAAATTCCCGGTGATGTTATTATGAAACTAGAATATATTCCGCAGATTCTGAAAGTGATTGCGATAGTTAGACTCTTTTAGTTACTTGGGAATCGTCGTTTGAAGATGGGCATGTGAAACTCGGAAAAAAATTTTGAGAGCGTAGGACGGCTGCCGAAAGTCTGCGTAAAAACGCCCCCCGGGCCCAAAGTTTCACCGTGCAAAATTCCCGGTGATGTTATTATGAAACTAGAATATATTCCGCAGATTCTGAAAGTGATTGCGATAGTTAGACTCTTTTAGTTACTTGGGAATCGTCGTTTGAAGATGGGCATGTGAAACTCGGAAAAAAATTTTGAGAGCGTAGGACGGCTGCCGAAAGTCTGCGTAAAAACGCCCCCCGGGCCCAAAGTTTCACCGTGCAAAATTCCCGGTGATGTTATTATGAAACTAGAATATATTCCGCAGATTCTGAAAGTGATTGCGATAGTTAGACTCTTTTAGTTGCTTGGGAATCGTCGTTTGAAGATGGGCATGTGAAACTCGGAAAAAAATTTTGAGAGCGTAGGACGGCTGCCGAAAGTCTGCGTAAAAACGCCCCCCGGGCCCAAAGTTTCACCGTGCAAAATTCCCGGTGATGTTATTATGAAACTAGAATATATTCCGCAGATTCTGAAAGTGATTGCGATAGTTAGACTCTTTTAGTTACTTGGGAATCGTCGTTTGAAGATGGGCATGTGAAACTCGGAAAAAAAGTTTGAGAGCGTAGGACGGCTGCCGAAAGTCTGCGTAAAAACGCCCCCCGGGCCCAAAGTTTCACCGTGCAAAATTCCCGGTGATGTTATTATGAAACTAGAATATATTCCGCAGATTCTGAAAGTGATTGCGATAGTTAGACTCTTTTAGTTGCTTGGGAATCGTCGTTTGAAGATGGGCATGTGAAACTCGGAAAAAAATTTTGAGAGCGTAGGACGGCTGCCGAAAGTCTGCGTAAAAACGCCCCCCGGGCCCAAAGTTTCACCGTGCAAAATTCCCGGTGATGTTATTATGAAACTAGAATATATTCCGCAGATTCTGAAAGTGATTGCGATAGTTAGACTCTTTTAGTTGCTTGGGAATCGTCGTTTGAAGATGGGCATGTGAAACTCGGAAAAAAATTTTGAGAGCGTAGGACGGCTGCCGAAAGTCTGCGTAAAAACGCCCCCCGGCCCAAAGTTTCACCGTGCAAAATTCCCGGTGATGTTATTATGAAACTAGAATATATTCCGCAGATTCGGAAAGTGATTGCGATAGTTAGACTCTTTTAGTTGCTTGGGAATCGTCGTTTGAAGATGGGCATGTGAAACTCGGAAAAAAATTTTGAGAGCGTAGGACGGCTGCCGAAAGTCTGCGTAAAAACGCCCCCCGGGCCCAAAGTTTCACCGTGCAAAATTCCCGGTGATGTTATTATGAAACTAGAATATATTTCCGCAGATTCTGAAAGTGATTGCGATAGTTAGACTCTTTTAGTTACTTGGGAATCGTCGTTTGAAGATGGGCATGTGAAACTCGGAAAAAAATTTTGAGAGCGTAGGACGGCTGCCGAAAGTCTGCGTAAAAACGCCCCCCGGGCCCAAAGTTTCACCGTGCAAAATTCCCGGTGATGTTATTATGAAACTAGAATATATTCCGCAGATTCTGAAAGTGATTGCGATAGTTAGACTCTTTTAGTTGCTTGGGAATCGTCGTTTGAAGATGGGCATGTGAAACTCGGAAAAAAATTTTGAGAGCGTAGGACGGCTGCCGAAAGTCTGCGTAAAAACGCCCCCCGGGCCCAAAGTTTCACCGTGCAAAATTCCCGGTGATGTTATTATGAAACTAGAATATATTCCGCAGATTCTGAAAGTGATTGCGATAGTTAGACTCTTTTAGTTGCTTGGGAATCGTCGTTTGAAGATGGGCATGTGAAACTCGGAAAAAAATTTTGAGAGCGTAGGACGGCTGCCGAAAGTCTGCGTAAAAACGCCCCCCGGGCCCAAAGTTTCACCGTGCAAAATTCCCGGTGATGTTATTATGAAACTAGAATATATTCCGCAGATTCTGAAAGTGATTGCGATAGTTAGACTCTTTTAGTTACTTGGGAATCGTCGTTTGAAGATGGGCATGTGAAACTCGGAAAAAAATTTTGAGAGCGTAGGACGGCTGCCGAAAGTCTGCGTAAAAACGCCCCCCGGGCCCAAAGTTTCACCGTGCAAAATTCCCGGTGATGTTATTATGAAACTAGAATATATTCCGCAGATTCTGAAAGTGATTGCGATAGTTAGACTCTTTTAGTTACTTGGGAATCGTCGTTTGAAGATGGGCATGTGAAACTCGGAAAAAAATTTTGAGAGCGTAGGACGGCTGCCGAAAGTCTGCGTAAAAACGCCCCCCGGGCCCAAAGTTTCACCGTGCAAAATTCCCGGTGATGTTATTATGAAACTAGAATATATTCCGCAGATTCTGAAAGTGATTGCGATAGTTAGACTCTTTTAGTTGCTTGGGAATCGTCGTTTGAAGATGGGCATGTGAAACTCGGAAAAAAATTTTGAGAGCGTAGGACGGCTGCCGAAAGTCTGCGTAAAAACGCCCCCCGGGCCCAAAGTTTCACCGTGCAAAATTCCCGGTGATGTTATTATGAAACTAGAATATATTCCGCAGATTCGGAAAGTGATTGCGATAGTTAGACTCTTTTAGTTGCTTGGGAATCGTCGTTTGAAGATGGGCATGTGAAACTCGGAAAAAAATTTTGAGAGCGTAGGACGGCTGCCGAAAGTCTGCGTAAAAACGCCCCCCGGGCCCAAAGTTTCACCGTGCAAAATTCCCGGTGATGTTATTATGAAACTAGAATATATTTCGCAGATTCTGAAAGTGATTGCGATAGTTAGACTCTTTTAGTTACTTGGGAATCGTCGTTTGAAGATGGGCATGTGAAACTCGGAAAAAAATTTTGAGAGCGTAGGACGGCTGCCGAAAGTCTGCGTAAAAACGCCCCCCGGGCCCAAAGTTTCACCGTGCAAAATTCCCGGTGATGTTATTATGAAACTAGAATATATTCCGCAGATTCTGAAAGTGATTGCGATAGTTAGACTCTTTTAGTTGCTTGGGAATCGTCGTTTGAAGATGGGCATGTGAAACTCGGAAAAAAATTTTGAGAGCGTAGGACGGCTGCCGAAAGTCTGCGTAAAAACGCCCCCCGGGCCCAAAGTTTCACCGTGCAAAATTCCCGGTGATGTTATTATGAAACTAGAATATATTCCGCAGATTCTGAAAGTGATTGCGATAGTTAGACTCTTTTAGTTGCTTGGGAATCGTCGTTTGAAGATGGGCATGTGAAACTCGGAAAAAAATTTTGAGAGCGTAGGACGGCTGCCGAAAGTCTGCGTAAAAACGCCCCCCGGGCCCAAAGTTTCACCGTGCAAAATTCCCGGTGATGTTATTATGAAACTAGAATATATTCCGCAGATTCTGAAAGTGATTGCGATAGTTAGACTCTTTTAGTTGCTTGGGAATCGTCGTTTGAAGATGGGCATGTGAAACTCGGAAAAAAATTTTGAGAGCGTAGGACGGCTGCCGAAAGTCTGCGTAAAAACGCCCCCCGGGCCCAAAGTTTCACCGTGCAAAATTCCCGGTGATGTTATTATGAAACTAGAATATATTCCGCAGATTCTGAAAGTGATTGCGATAGTTAGACTCTTTTAGTTACTTGGGAATCGTCGTTTGAAGATGGGCATGTGAAACTCGGAAAAAAATTTTGAGAGCGTAGGACGGCTGCCGAAAGTCTGCGTAAAAACGCCCCCCGGGCCCAAAGTTTCACCGTGCAAAATTCCCGGTGATGTTATTATGAAACTAGAATATATTCCGCAGATTCTGAAAGTGATTGCGATAGTTAGACTCTTTTAGTTGCTTGGGAATCGTCGTTTGAAGATGGGCATGTGAAACTCGGAAAAAAATTTTGATATGAGATCTAGGACGGCTGCCGAAAGTCTGCGTAAAAACGCCCCCCGGGCCCAAAGTTTCACCGTGCAAAATTCCCGGTGATGTTATTATGAAACTAGAATATATTCCGCAGATTCTGAAAGTGATTGCGATAGTTAGACTCTTTTAGTTACTTGGGAATCGTCGTTTGAAGATGGGCATGTGAAACTCGGAAAAAAATTTTG
>CAWVNO010001565.1:0-78745 GCA_963930645.1 Salticus scenicus | reverse complement strand
TTTCAACTTTTCATGTACAGAAATCACTCATGTATAGAAATCTCAAATGGAGCACACGAAACTCACAACGAAATTTTTGCAATGCATGGATATCCACTAGTTATGGTTTCTGATAACGCTTCAATTTTCACGAATGAAACATTTAAAAATTTCTGTCGTATGAATGGAATAAAGCAAAAATTTATCACACCAGGATACCCAGCGACCAATGGCTTTGCGGAACGTAACGTGCAAACACTGAAAGGTCGACTAAAATCAATGGCTACAGAAAATATTCCCATCCACTTAAAACTTCAAAAGATTCTTCTTCGATATCGAGGAACGCCGTTAGCAAATGGGAAGTCACCAGCAGAAATGTATCTAAATCGCCAAATTCGTATTGAACTTGACGCACTGTTTCCATACCACGAAAAAAAATCTGAACAGAAGATTAGACCTCACACTCGAAAAATCTATGTGGGGAAGAGAGTGAGAGCAAAATTCTTTATAAACATTATATAAAAGAGTATTCTTTAATCACATTTCTTGCGACCATGGAAGCCTCTGCACAAGTGCGGATGGAACGAGTCCAGTGTTAAAATAGGGGTGACTGAGAGAAAACAAGCGATAAGGGAACACCGAATAACTGGATGTTTGCCAAATAACTATCTCTCGGTCAATTTTGCATTCCTCAAAACTTTTGAACTCGGCCTCACTGCTAGTCGTAGGAAACGTGGTCGCACTATACTTCCACTCACTTACTCACTCACTCACTCACTCACTCATCAACGCACAGCAAGATCTACTGGGCCTACTGTCTCGAAACTGGGTCAGATTTTAGAACATGTAATGTAAGCACCCCCTAAGAAGCGATGTTGCGAAATTCGTCCACCAAGGGGGGTGGGAGGCAACACGTGATTTCACAAAAACTGTCATATCTCAAAGAAAAAAACAGATATCAGTAAAATTTTTTGCATTAAAACATAGCTAAAACAAATGCCTAAAAATCAATTTCTGGAATTTTGTAAATTCGGTCCACAAGAGGGGGTGCGTGGCAAAATGTGATTTCTTAAAAAACATTCATATCTCAAAGAAAAAACATATATACGTGAGATTTTTGTTTCATAATATAGCTAACATAAAATCCTAAAAACCAATTTCTGAAATTTTTGAAACTCGGGCAAAACGTGATTTTACAAAAACCTTTATATCTCAAAGAAAAAAACAGATATCCGTAAAAGTTTTGCTTTAAAATACCTAAAAACCAATTTTTGGAATTTTAGAAATTCGGTCCCCAAGAGGAGGGGAAGGAAGAAAACGTTATCTATATTATATCTTCTGTATATAATATAGATATGTCTTCTATAATAAAGTTTTAAAAATAATTATTTTAATTTTTAATTGTTGCCAAAAAAAATTTCGAGTTGATTTATTTTACGACATATAATAAAAAATATTTTCACGCGAATAGTAAAAGAAATATTAAATAAT
The DNA here is from genome assembly GCA_963930645.1 of Salticus scenicus. Taxonomy (NCBI): domain Eukaryota; kingdom Metazoa; phylum Arthropoda; class Arachnida; order Araneae; family Salticidae; genus Salticus; species Salticus scenicus. The sequence continues at coordinate 77,275 of CAWVNO010001565.1, read as the reverse complement.
AAATTTGCTTAGGCTATGACAAAATGACGTCATTATCAAAATTAAATTATAATATTAAAAATCCAACATATTTCTTCAAATTTTGTTTCAGAATCTTTTTTAACATACCTCAATCTTAGATTTCTTTTTAATAGAGTTTTTATTTATTTATTTATTGGCACGTATAATACGTTTGGTATGAAAGCTAATTCAGCATTATATTCAGATTTACTTATTCATAATGCAGGGTATATTTTTTTAATTTTGATGCTGAAGCAGATACGACATTTTTCGCCAAGGAGTCTACTTTCGTAATAGCCACTTTAAGCCAAGTAGCCCATAAAGCATATAAACATATCTATATATATACTAGTATATAGCCCCGTCAAAAATGACGGAATGTGAACGATAAATCTTGAAAACAATATTTAGATCATGAAGATTACCACGTGATCATTCAAATGTATTTTCAGTTTTTGTTTAGAAATCAAATGTGTTTCGATATTTTCTAATTTTCGTTCTGAAATTAAAAAAATTCTACCCGATCAATAAATATGAATGACAAAAAAACTGCTGGGTGACAAAAAATATAGGCCCGAAAATACAACAGCAACAACACATCCCAGTGCTCCGTTAAGTGTTCCATTTAAAGTCCTCATAATAAGAATAATCTAGTGTGTCACTCACACGACTTTCTCTTACCCTGAAATTTAATGCTATAAGTACAGGTTGGAGATTAAGAGGTGAGATAACGTGTACTGTTATGTAAACCTATGTTAAACAATTCAAATTAGGGTTCGGAAGAGTTTTATATGATAATTAGTTCTGGCTCCCCTCAACCCCCCTGTTTCATTAATGCACCTACATTTATATAGAATTTAATTCGGTTATTAAAAAATAATTCAGTTTAAAAAAAATAATTTATTAAAATTATTATTTTAAAAAGTTATCTTGTATGATAACACAGACGATTTCCATATTAGAGAAATAGTATAACACTAAATATCTAAAAAAAAGTTGAATTTATTCTCAATATTAAAGTAAAAAAAAAAAAAAAATGTTAAAAATGAAAGAAAACATTAACTTTATTTTAAATTATCATAGATCGATGGTTCAACCATTCGTTTTAAAGGTATTGGCGAGATCTTTTGAAAGATACCCATCATGAAAATTTACTCCACTCGAGGGAGGACATCTACCCCAGGGGGGGGGGAGGCGAGGCTCCTACATACACAAAAAAAAAAATTCCCAGTTGACTATCTCTATTACAAAAAATATGTATTCGTTTCATTTGGTTTAGTGCAGTCTATAGATGTTAAATTCTACTTACTTGCAATTTCCCCCATAGGCCGCCGTAATGTATTTGAATACTTTTGAATGTCCCTGTACACGAACCATTTGCTTCATCTTAACGAAAAGCTTACTGTAGCATCCCTATATGATACACATTTAGAATACAGAGTTTGGAATTTCTGCTACTATTCGTTCTTGAGATATGCTGATAACAGACACACAGATAGACACAGAGACCATTCGCTAAAAACGTGATTTTCGTATTCAGGGGACCTCAGAACATGTAAGTATAACAAAAACTCACGTTCGAAAATTTGACCCTAAAACAATACTTTCTCGACCCTATGGGTAAGAGGAAGTAAATAACGATTCACTTCATTTTACCAAAATACTTTAAGACTATCGAAGATCGAAGATCCTTGTTACTTATCAGCATTCAAAGAATACGCATATCGTACTAATTAAAACTATGTTTATTTACAGATGATATGAAATATTTATACGTAAATGGAAAAGAACTTAATCAAACGTAACGTACTTAATCCAGAACAAAACTTAAAACTAGAGAAACTGACTTGTTGCCAGATTCACAAACCAATATTACAATTTTAAGTATAATAATAAAATACAGAACGTGGGTTCATAACATTCTCCCACCTTTTGTCTTGAAAGATATATATTTGAAAGACAAAACTTATTAACATAACCACAAAGTTTACTTTAAAGGAGAAACAGTGAGTTTTGAAATTATATCAAACTTAAATTTTGACATAGGAAACGAAAAATAAGTACTTTACAAATCCAGTTTTTTGGGTTTGACAATAGGTCTACCCTTTCTAGAAAATTTAATTTCGTCTGCCATTTTGTCACTGTCAATAGCACACTTTGGTTGTTCAGCAACTTCAGGTAAGGACTCTTCACTTTTTGTGGGCATGATAATATCCTTCGAAGAAATTTCCAAGGGATATAATCTCTGAAGTGGTCGTATAATTTCACCCTTTGCTACCTTTAATCGAGCTACTCGCTGTTTTCCATCTTTTCCTACAAACAATTCTATGACCTTTCCTAAGGGCCAGTTTATTCTTTTAAGATTTTCTGATCCCACAAGTACTATATCTCCAATTTGAATTTTATCTTTAAGTCTCTTGACATTAGGATTTCTTACTAATTCTGAAATATACTCTCTCTGGAAGCGTCTCCTGAAATGCTCTCTTACCCTTTGAACATAACGTAATCTTTTCCTTAGATGATTTCCATCAATTATATCCAAATCAATTGTATTGAGCTCTAAAGGATTTCGTACATCATGTAAGAAATGAGCAGGGGTTAATGGCAATGGCTCATTTGGATCTTCACATACATATGTTAGTGGACGTTTATTGATAGTGTCCTCACAGTCACATAGAACTGTTTGCATTTCTTCGAAACTTAAGCAGGCCTTTCCAAGATTTCTTTTTAATAGATCTTTTATTAAGCGAATTATTCGCTCCCACCATCCTCCGTACCATGGTGCGCTTGGTGGGATGAAGTTCCATTTGATTTTTCTCATTCCACATTCAGCTTGAATTGCTTCCCAGTCTAAATTCTCAAAACATCTGGAAGTTCCAACAAAATTAGTTCCATTGTCGGTATACATAATAGAAATTCTACCTCTGCGCGCAAAGAATCGACGTAAGGCTTGCATAAATGCTTCAGTTGATAAGGAACTAATTAGTTCTAAATGTACAGCACGAAATACAGCACACGTAAATAAAACTATCCACGCTTTAATACCTTCTCGAAGAAAAATAGGACCAGCCAAATCTGTACCGGTTACTTGAAAGACTGCTACTCTGTTTATTCTATTCGCTGGAAGTGGAGCTGGTTCTGTGACTATGGCTTTGACTGAATGTCTCTTACAAGGTATGCACCGAGAAATAACTTCTCTAATTACTCTTCGACCACGAGGAATCCAAAATCTTTCTCTTATATGAGATAAAACAGTTTGGACCCCAGCATGATTTAAGCTTTTGTGTATGTACTCGATGTAACGCCTGACTATCAAGTGATCTGGTAAAACAATCGGGTACTTAAAATCATCATTGTCTTCTCCAAGTATGAGTCGAGTCTTCACTTTCAATAAACCATTTTCTTCATAAAACTTCATTGTTCCTTCATATCTTTTTCTATTTTCAGTACACCATTCACGTTGAATTATTTTTGTAAGGACAACTTCAGCTTCATTAATTTCTTCGGTACTTAAATTGATTGATATATTCATTTCTTTATTCTTAGAAAGTCGGCAAAATCTTAATGTCCAGGCCATCATACGTAGCAGCTTAGGATATTCAGAAAAATACAAAAGTCTTTGGCTAAAATTTTCAGCATCTTGAATGTTCGCTGCACTTATTACAACTTTCCTTCTTTCAGTTAGTGCTTCTTCTGGAAAAGTTATGCATTCATTTGGCCATAATTCGGTAGAATTCTTCAGCCACGAGGGTCCTTCCCACCAGTTTTTTTTCTCAAGTTCCTTACAAGTACATGATCGAGATGGGAGGTCAGCAGGGTTCTGATCTCCTGGAACGTATCTCCAACTTTCCGTGTCTGTTAGTTCTCTAATTTCCTTTACTCTGTTTCCAACAAAATTATTCCAGGGTTCCTTTTTCAAAATCCAGGCTAATGCTACCATAGAATCAGTCCAAAAGAAAGTTTTAAGAGGAAAATTCATTGCAGATTTTATAGTTTTGGCTAAACGAGCAGCCAGTAAAGCCCCCAACAACTCTAATCGGGGAATAGTTGGCCGATTAATTGGTGAGACTCTTGACTTGGCAGAAACTAAATTGACAAATACTTCTGAATTCTCTTTACAACGAAGATACGCACAACAAGCATAAGCATTACCTGATGCATCTGAAAACAAGTGTAGAGTGGCATCTTCTTTAGATCCATAAAACATTCTTCTTGGAATAGAACATTGTTGTATACAATGAAAATGTTTCACCCAGTTTTTATATTGTGACTGGAGATCATTGGGAAGCGGTTCATCCCAACTTATTTTTCTCTTCCAAGCCTCTTGCAGGAGTAACTTAGGAAACAGCATGGCAGGTAACGTAAAACCAATTGGGTCATAAACACTGTTAACTATTGAAAGTAATTTTCTTTTAGTACCTACATCTTCTAAATTTTCTATTGCTTTGGGAAAATGACACTTAAGCTCGTCAGACTCTGTATTCCACTTTAAGCCAAGAACTGAATGATCTTCCTGATTCTCATCTCCTGTGCATGTCCAGCAGCGTAAATCAAAACCACCGATTTTCATAACTTCTTTAGATTGAACCTGCAATTTCATATATTCATCTTCATTTTGGACACTTGTGATTAAATTGTCGACATAAAATCCTTTCTTAAGTATTTCCATTGTTGTTTGTAATTCTATGGTTTGGAATTGTTGATATTGCAAATGATAATCAATAGTAGCATTTAATAAAAATGGACTTGAAGTAACTCCAAATACAACACGGGTATGTCGGTATTCTTTGATTGCTGATCGATCTTTATCTTTCCACCAGAGAAATCTTAACACATTTCTGTCTTCTGGACGAACACTAATTTGCAGAAATGCTTGTTTGATATCTGCTGTGACTCCTAAAGCATCTATTCTGAACTTGTTAAGAAGTAGAGGAATTTGTTGAATTAGACTTGGTCCAGTACTTAGACAGTCATTTAATGATGCACCACCAGAAGTCTTTGATGAAGCGTCAAACACTGGACGAATTTTTGTAGTAACACTTGATAATTTAATCACTGGTCTGTGCGGTAAATAATATAAAGCTTCAGTAGTTTGAGCTGGTTCCACTTCTTCTATTATGCCTTCACTCTCCCAACGAAGAAAAATGTCATTGTATTCCTCGAAGTAATTTTCTTTAAGCAAGCGTTTAGTTGTTTGCATAAGTCTTAATGCTGCTTTATCATAGTTATTGAATAACTGAGGATGTCCTGCCAACCAGGGTAGTGAAATCTCATATCTATTTTTCTCATTGATCTTAACAGTCTCAGTAAAATGAAGAAGTGTTTCTTCGTCTAAAATTTTCCTAGCTTTTTCTTGAATGGGATCATTTATGCCCAATGTTTCTAAATCCCATAATTTTTCTAATTCGACATTTTGTAAACATAAAGATACTGTATTCAATACTTCACGCTTTCGACCAAGTCCTAGTACAGTCCAACCTAGTTTAGTTTCGACTACTGATAATCCTCCTTTCAGCACTTCAATTCTTCCAGTTAGAAGTGAACCAATAATGTCTGCGCCGATGAGTAACCTAATTGGAGGTATATCATTGCCAACATCAGATAACCTAATCCCCTTTGATGAAAGTTGTGATATTAAATTTTTATCTTTTATTCTGGGCAAATTTGAACAAATCTTAGATTGATCTAAAAATGAAAGTTTGGTTGCATATTTTCCATCAGTACTTTCTATAACCACATTAAAACGCCCATGTTCTTTCAACGGTGTAGTACTGCCACCAAATAGTCCTTGGCATAAGGTTTCTGTCCCTACTGGAGTTAACTTAAGTTCTTGCACCAAACTCTTTTCTATATATGATCTATGAGATCCATCATCAAGCAGGGCTCTAACATTCAGGCACTTGTTCTTATGACGTAAGCGTACAATTAATGTTTTCAAATAAATTTCATGTAACGATGAAGCAAATAGTGTAGCAGAACTTTCCCCCTCTATTCTATTTTGATTGCTTGGCATATCAGTTGATTTTGTTTTCAAATCTGGACAAAGCAGTGGATAATGCCGTCTGCTGCATACAATGCATTTTACATTACTTCGACAGTTTTTCGCCAAATGATTAGGTTTTAGGCAAACTAGGCAACATTTTTTCTTTATAACTCTTGATTTTCTTTCTTCATTGCTTAAAGTCGCAGCTCTGTTACAGTTTTGGCTGGAGTGATTATAATCACAGAAAATACAATTAAGCTTCTTATTAGGTGGTGAGGAGTTTATTAAAGCGGATGCTGTTGGCTCGTTCCTTGAAATTGGCGAATTATGCTCTTTCTTATTTTTCATGGCATTGCCAAAGGCACTTTCTGCTAAAATTCGATGCTCCTCACCCTCAACTTCATGTTGCAAAAATGACATTAAATTTTCTAATAATTTTTCTTTAGTCAAAGTTAAAGAATCCTCAACATTAGTTTCCCTATTAAGCCTATATCTATCCCAGGCTTTCAAAACTTCAGCAGGTAAGCAAGATTCTACTACCGGATAAAGCATAGCAGCATAATTTTGAGTAGTGACGCCAAGGGTTTCTAATCCTCTTAAATATGATCCTAATTTATCATAAAGTTCCGATAATTTGACGGATGATCTATTACTTACTAAAGCTAAAAGATCACGTACATAAACTTCTATCAGAAGATCCGTTCTTCCAAATCTCGACTTAAGATGCTCAATAACTTTAATATAATTATCCTTGGAAGGTGGATAACTTTCTACAATATCTCTGGCTTTGGTTTTTGACTTCAATGAAGAAAGTAAATATTGAAATTTATCTTCTTCTCGTATGCTATCATCAACATGGATGCGGGAAAATTGTCCCCAAAAAGCAACCCATGTTCTAGGAACCAAATCATATTCTTTTAAATTTAGCTTAGGAAGTTTTAAATTAAGACCAGAAATCGAATTTGTACTAGAAACTTCATCGTGAGATGATTGTTCATTTTTTTCATAAATAGTTTTGATTTCTATAAAACGATCTCTATATGATTCAATCTGATCATATTCATCATCATTTAATTCTAAAAGTTCACTCAATTCAGAATCAATCTTAAATAAACGTTCTGACTTATCCAAAATCTTATTAAATATCACAGAAATTTGCTTACTTTCTATCGTCATGTCAGCTATTAACTCATCGAACTGGTTACAAGCAGTCGTAAACTGACGTCGTAAATTTGTTCTTTCTCTTTTCAAATTATCCAAAACATTTGTATTCACACCATCATTATTTGTTTGGTTCGTATTTGCACCATCGTTATTCTTTTGATTCATTATAAATTTCAGTTACGTAAATGTAAACAAAAGAATATTTCAAAAGCAAAGAAAGTACTAGTTACTTATTTCAGTTATGAAAACAAACATATTCGAGTTAAATATCGCGGACGCCAAATGTTACTTATCAGCATTCAAAGAATACGCATATCGTACTAATTAAAACTATGTTTATTTACAGATGATATGAAATATTTATACGTAAATGGAAAAGAACTTAATCAAACGTAATGTACTTAATCCAGAACAAAACTTAAAACTAGAGAAACTGACTTGTTGCCAGATTCACAAACCAATATTACAATTTTAAGTATAATAATAAAATACAGAACGTGGGTTCATAACAATCCTGTTTCCAAATACGTAAGCGAAATGTGACGTCACTGACCGTCCGTGGATGCAAGAAATGATTCCCTATATGTTAATTGTCCATTGTATATTTTTTTAAAAATTATTAAAAATCGAGGAAAATTATTTTCCGATTTTAATACCCGTATTTGGGTATAGGTATGATATCGTATCCATGTGTTAGATTGAGTTATTTTGCTGTCAAATTGACAAAATTTTAAATTTCAAAACTGTCATCTTTGGCGTTTTTTGTATTTGGCGATTAAAAACATACTACGAAAATATACATGCCAGATGTTTATTTTCGTAATACGTATTGTACGATATATTGTTTCATATAATTCAGTTAAAATAACCATGATTTTTGAAAGGAATGAAATATGTTCGCCAAATAATTTGGCGATATATTTTTTCCGCCAAGGATGACAGATATATTAAATCTATTCCGCTGCAACATATGAGTATCTTATATCAGACACTATTGTTGCTAAAATTCTTAACGACTTTATAAAAATCATCATTCAAACACACGTCGCTACTTTGGCGACTCATTTTAGATATATCTTTCATATATAATGATTAATAAACATTTCAGAATATTAAATTTAAATAAGGTAAATATCTTACCTTATCGGTCCAGATTCGTGGGGACTGCCGGCCTCTGTAGATTCCTTTCTATTCATTGGAGTCGATTGAAGTCTTAAAACGAAATTAATGATACCATTTAGACACATACATTTATTACATACAACATAAACGAACACGAAGAACACACGAAGGAGAAAAGAAGAAACAGAACATTAATATCGGCGCGCAGCGCCATCTACAGGTTTAGATTAGACCAATAAACTACACATTGGCCCCCGGATGAACATTGACTTTATGTTCATTTTCCCATTGTAATTATATCTGACATTTCTATATCTAACATAGTTCAAATTGTAAGTCCACACAAATGTCATAGTTTATAAGAAAAAGTTGTTTAAGTTTATTTAGTCTTTTTCAAAAATCTCAACAGGATAAATCAACTGGAAAGGACGTCTCATTGTACCTGTTGAAGTTTTTAACTCACAAGAACGAACCTTTCCATCTCTACCAGGAAACACTTGTGTAATTACTCCCAATTTCCACAAGTGCCGTGGCAATTTGGAATCGTGGATTAACACAACATCATTTGGAGTATATTCACGAATACTGGAGTGTCGACTTGTCATGGCGTTTTTAAGCTGTAGAAGGTATTCCTTCTTCCACCTTGACCAGAACTGGTCCAATAGTCTTTCTTTTTGATTAAAACGCTTGATATATGTTGCCGAAGTTCCAGGAAGCTCATGTGGTTTCATATGCACGATAGGTAAGGTAGTAAGTCGCTGACCTACCAAGAAGTGTGCTGGCGTAATTGGGGAAGGTTCTCCTGAGTCTGCATATGTATATGTAATGGGTCGGGAATTAATTGACCCTTCAATTTCACATATAACTGTATGTAGTTGTGTGTGTGTTAAAGTGGTTTTGCCAACCACCTTTCTTAAGGCGGATTTTACAGATCGCACAAGTCGTTCATAGAAGCCTCCCCACCATGGCGACATTTCCATGATAAACTTCCATTTTATTTTATTACTACTATAGTAATCTTTAACGTCGGGATGGGTGATTATTTTCCAGATGTGCCTTAACTCAATATCAGCTCGATGAAAAGTTCGAGCGTTGTCGGAGTAAACCGTATGGCAAAGACCCCGCCTTGCTACTATTCTTCTGAAGGCCAATATAAATGTTTCTGTAGAAAGGTTCTCTACCAATTCTAGGTGCACTGCTCTAGTGATTGCGCATGTGCACAATAATATATATATTTTGCTATCCGTATTTCGGATGTATAAAGGGCCTGCAAAATCAAGGCCTATCACTGCAAATGGCTTTTGTTCATTGATACGATCTGCAGGTAACGGAGCTGATATCTGGGCTCCAGCTCTAGAGTTAAATTTTATGCAAATTCTGCATCTTCTTAATACGCTTTTTACTGCCTGTCTGCCCTTGATTACCCAAAATTCCTCCCGTAATTGTACTAATGTATCATTAATGCCAAAATGGAAAACTTTTTCATGCGCATTTTTTATTAACAAATCAATTAATTTACCCTTTGAAGGCAACAGGATCGGGTGTTTTTCGTTAAAGGAATAATTTGATTTCTGAAGCCTTCCTCCGATGCGCATTATTCCTACGGAATCCAAAAATGGTGAGAACTCAATTAAATTTGAATTTTTAGAAATAGGTTCCCCATTTACCAAACAGTTTAATTCATTCGGAAAACTAATTTTCTGTGTATATTTAACCCATATTGTTTGCGCACTACCAATTTCTTCTGCCGATAATGGACCGCTAACTTTCTCGTTTTTAGGATTCGCGTTGTTAAGAAATCTCTTTATCCATGCCGTAATTCTGAGGACTCTTAAAATGTTACTATATTTTTCTAGATCCAATATTGGTTCAACTGTTTCTATACAGATTTTAAACTGAATTATTTTTTCAGGTGTTTTCCTTTTTTCCTCGGTAATATATTGCGTGTCTACCTTTTCCCCAAAGTCATTACCTTTACCATTTAGCTCAGATAACCATTTTGGACCTTTAAACCAAAAATCATTATTAACTAACGCATTTGCGCTAATACCACGAGTAACTAAATCTGCGGGATTATCCTTTGTATTACAATATGACCAATTTTCGGGTACTGACAATTCCTGAATTTCAACTACTCTATTTTTAACAAAGGGTTTCCATTGTTTCGCCGATCCCTTCACCCAGTGTAAAACAATAGTAGAATCTGTCCAATAAAATTTCTCGATGTTAATTTCCTTAAATATATCACAAATATATTTCGCTACTCTAGCTGCTATCACCGCTCCCATTAACTCCAATCTTGGTAATGTTAGTTTCTTTAGCGGCGCAACTCTAGCCTTTGACATAATCATACTTACATAACATTTTTTATCATTACTGATAACCCGAAAATATGCAACACAACCATATGCAAGTGGTGAAGCATCTGAAAAAATGTGTAATTCTACACGCGAATTTTTCAAATCAACATACGTGAAATAGCATCTATCTATTCGAATTTCTAATAAATCCTTAATTTCGTTACACCACTTTATCCAAATTCCCTTAAGATCATCCGGCAAATCGTGATCCCAATCCATACCTCTTTCCCACATTCTTTGAAGAAAACACTTTATCCTAATTAAAAAGGGAGATATAATCCCAATAGGATCAAAAAATTTTGCAGCTGTATGTAATACATATCTTTTCGTACATACCGATGTATCCAAATTTTCAACTATAGATTTCAAAGCTAATCCTAATTTATCACTATCTTTATTCCACACCAATCCAAGAATATTTATTACACTATCATTATTTACCTCCGAAAAAGAATCATTTTTATCCCACATGTTCTTTAATTTCTGTGAATTCGTACTAAACTTTCTTAATTTCATTCCAGCCTTTGCTAAAATATTTACTGCAGTAGAAGTTAATTCATAGGCACCGTTTACGGTGTCTGAACCATAAAGCAAATCGTCCACAAACAAAGCTGAATTTAACATTTCATAACTATCCGGATAAATTTCCTTATATTCCTTAATGTGTTTCTTAATTGTTGCCGTTAAAAAGAAAGGAGAAGTTGTACAACCAAATGTAGCTCTGGTCATTCGCATTATTTTATAATTCTCGGTATCCTCGTCAAACCATAAAAACTTTAGAAAATTTCTATCGGGTTCCGCGATTTCTATCATTAAAAACGCCTTTTCAATATCTGCGCAAAACGCAATCTTAAACATTCGAAATCTATTAATTACATCCAAAATTGGTGGTGTAAGACATGGCCCTTTTACGAGACAATCATTTAAAGATTTACACCCCGATACTCTACTGGAACAATTAAAAACAATTCGTACCTTTGATGTTTGTTTTTCCTTCCTAATAACGGCACGATGTGGGGAAAAATATTCCCTTTCAGAACGACCGCATTCTTCAACTATCCCTCGATGTTCTTGTTCTGTGATTATCTGCCTATATTGCTCGAAAATCCATTTATCCGCTTTTAATCTTTTTCTCAAATAATTGAATTGGCGTTTAGCGTTTTCAAAATTATTCTCAAATTTGTCAATACCATGATCATTCCATAATAAATGAGTAACATAATGACCCTGTTTATATTCTAACTGTTTATCAAATTTATTTATTATTTCCTGATCGGAAGCAGAAATCAATTTATCATCATTTATTCCCAAAAGATCTAACGACCACAAGTTTTGCAAATCATTACCCGTACATTCCGATGACTCATTTATCTTCATGCTTGGATGGTTTTCATGTAAACAAAAAGAGTTACCACATTCAATTTTTAACACGCTGGCGCCAGTAATTAAGTTGTCTGAATCGTTTCCTGAATTATTATTATTGTTCCCTGACAATGTCCATCCGAATAATGTATTTACAGCAAACAACGAACGATTAATTTTCTTTTTATTTTTTTGCAGTTTCCAAAATAACCCGCCGCCAATAAGAATGTCTGGAGCCTTCGAATGCAATTGTGGAATTTTATTTCCTTCCCCCTCTCTCGAAAGCAAAAAGTTTCGAAATGATGCGTCATCCAAAATCTGTAACTTCGTAAAAGAGATTTGATTTACGACCAATGCCTCTACATAACATTTCTGTTTGTGGTTTTTTAAATGAGACAATTCGAAATTTACGACTGAATATTCGTTAGATTGGGGATTTTCACACGAAAACGGATAGATTAATAGAGTTTCTTTTCTAATCACCGGCAATTTCAATTCACGGGCGAGTGATATGTTTATGAAATTTCTTTGGGATGCATTATCGAATAATACGGCACACTTTAGAGAGTTTAAATTAGAACTATTTGTTATTCTTGCGAAGCAAGTTTGTAAATATATTTCATTATTCTCAAGCGGATTTTGTACAGGACACTTATAGGACAATACAGAATTATCATTTTCGCAAACACTGTTCTCAGAATTATTTGTTTGGGTATGTTCGATGTGATTTTTATCTTTCATATGAGCCGTTGGAGTTTCCGATTTTTGCTTATAGCAAATTAATGTATTGTGTTTTCCTGAACACGTGTCACATTTGAGACCCGATAAACAGAATTTTGCGGTATGTTTACCTCTTTTGAAACATAAATAACAGATTCCCTGTTTGCGTAAAGACAATTTTTTATCCTCTAAATTTAATTTACACATTTTACTGTCATGATCGTTATTTACATCAACACAAAATATACATTTACTAACAGTTAATTTAAAGGCTGATGCCTTTTGCATTGTGTTAGAATTTTTATATCCCGAACCAGATTTCCGGTAGTAAGCATTATTATTATTATTATTTTCCGATGATTTTGAATCAAATCTGGAATTTGAGTTTTTATATCCGCTATTGTGAGTTTCTACTTCGCGTTTTAAAAATAAAAAGGTTTTTTCCCTAGTCTGAACTTCTAATTTTAAATGTTTTAACAAATCTTGTACATCCCATTCCTCGGATTCTGTTTTCATTTTATTATAGTCTATCATAATACTGGTAGGTATTAATTTTGTAACAATTGGAAATAACAAATTTCCGTAAGATTTTAAATCCACACCTAAATTTTCGAGAGATTTAATATTAATATCAAGGGCGTCGTGCAGTAAGCGTAATTCTTTAATTTGATTTGGAGATTTAACAGGGTTCAAATTTAATAACGCGTCAATTTTATATCTTATTATAATATCTTTTTTTCCGAATCTAGATTTTAATAAATCAATTGCAGTATTGTAATTTTGATCTGAAAGTGCTAAACCCTGAATAGCTGTTAAAGCTTGGGCTTTTAAAAAGCTGCGTAAATACACAAATTTCTGCACATTAGAAATGTTGTTATTATTATGTATTGTAATCTCATACTGGCTCCAAAATTCAATCCAGTTTTCAGGAGAACCGTCATAAACAGGAATTGATAACTTGGGTAGTCTCACAGAACTATTATTAATTCTTTCTAAATGCAGATTGGGTAATTGCTCATTTCTTGGCTGCGATAAGATCGGAGTAACGTTTAAATTTTTAATTTTCTCTATCTTATTGATAATTTGAGCTTTTACATCAATAATTTGGTCTCTGTATTCTTGTCTCGTTTCTATTTCGGTTTGTAGCTCGTTGAGATCCGTGATTTTGGCCTCAATTTGATCTTCAACCTCTATAATTTCGTTATTCTTTACTTGCAGTTTTTCTAACTGAGATTGTAATTCGAAAACATTTAACCCTTCGTCGGGTTCATTTAATTTTATATTTATTGTATTAATCAGTTTCGTACATAATCCTTTTAGGGTAGATCTTTTTCTCTTCAATTTTTCAAGTTCGACAGCCATATTGATTTAATTTACAAATTTGGACTATAGTATAAGTAACAGCTTAAAATCATATTTAAGGGCCTGGCAGTCCCTGTTCGGGCGCCAATAATTGTGTTGCTAAAATTCTTAACGACTTTATAAAAATCATCATTCAAACACACGTCGCTACTTTGGCGACTCATTTTAGATATATCTTTCATATATAATGATTAATAAACATTTCAGAATATTAAATTTAAATAAGGTAAATATCTTACCTTATCGGTCCAGATTCGTGGGGACTGCCGGCCTCTGTAGATTCCTTTCTATTCATTGGAGTCGATTGAAGTCTTAAAACGAAATTAATGATACCATTTAGACACATACATTTATTACATACAACATAAACGAACACGAAGAACACACGAAGGAGAAAAGAAGAAACAGAACATTAATATCGGCGCGCAGCGCCATCTACAGGTTTAGATTAGACCAATAAACTACAACTATATTTAAACATTTGAAAACAAATTTGACTTCAAATTATGATAGAATATTTATCATTTTCCTTTTCTTTAGTATATTAGTTGGATATTTATTGTGTAAATATCATCCTTTGAAATGAAATGTTTATGTTTTCAATCAAATATGGAACTTTGCTATTTTATTTTTCTAAAGTTTTGAAATTAAAAATTTAAATTTTATCAATGTTACAGCAAAAACAACGTAATCTAACGCATGCACACGATAACTAATACATATCTATACCGAAATATGGGAATTAAAATCGGGAAATAATTTTCCTCAATTTTTAATAATTTTTTGCAAAAAATCCAATGGGCGATTAACATAGGAAATCTTTTTCTTGCATCCACTGACGCCCAGTGACGTCATCACTTTGCTTGCGTCTTTTCTAACTAACTATCTAATAATTACAGACACTCCATGCTAACCCAAATTCACCTCTACTCTATACTCCCAACCAGCTATCTCACCCACAACATCGCCAAAATATCCAGGATCCAGCTAGGGACTTTCTCATTCTCAACCGGACATTTTATCTTGACTCGACATTATCACCTTAGACTACCCTACTTTCAATACTCATTTCAACTGGTGACCTTTACTTGCCCAACCAAACATTCTATCCCAACTATAACTTTACATTAATTTCAAAACTAAAATCAACTGGCGACATTTACGTACTGAACTCGACGCCAATCATACCATACAATGTAAACAAATAATGAAGCTTGATAAAAATATTTAAAGACTTTAATATGTTTTTACAAATATATTTTAAGATTTTTAAGGCTTTAATATGTTTTAGAAATATTTTAAGCATTTTTTTTTTTTTTTAATGAAACAGTCAAAGAGTCGTTCATTTGCAATTAAAGAGTTGTCCATTTGGAATTTGTATTTTCTGAATGGCAACAAATTATGTTTGTTTTTATTTGGCATTGCGTTGTTTATAATCAACGAGATATAATAAATTAGAGTGCTGATTCAATGGATGAAGGATTAACTTTCCGTGGTTCAAGATGAATCACGTGACATGCTCTAATAGGTTGCTGTGTTTGGCCCTTTATCGCTATTTTGGCATTTAAAATATCAGTTCGACAAATTATCATCATTATTATTAGGTAACATGACAGTCCTATGACCGAAATAAATTGTTTTTAAAATAATTTTACACATATTTCACATTTTAATAAATAATAAAATACCTTTTTTTTCATCGTTTCCCAACAAAATTTAAAAGTGTTTATAAAAGAAAATTTAGACTTTTAAAGAGCTAAATTTAACAACAAATAATAATTTTTCAACTATTTTTAGCATTTTGTCGGTTAAAGTTCAACTACACGAAATAAAAAAGAAGTAAAATCAAAACCAAAATGATTTAGAACAAAAGAACATTAAACTACGTAAGTAAACAAAAACAATCTCCAAACCGTTGCCATAGAAATTTACTGAAAATAAGCTGTTACCAAGGGAACCACCGAATACGCAGGTGCGAGGAGAGCATGTCACATGACTCATCTTGGACCTTCTCAAGGGTTACCATTTATCACTCTACTTTATATATCTCGTTGTTTATAATCATGAAGTTACATAATTCTATTTATAGGTTCATGTTTATAATAGCCAGTGATCCGTTATATTTAATTAAACATTTAAACATTACAATTGAATAGTTTTTCAAGGTTTTAGACGGAATAAATAACAATATGTGCGATACAAAACATGTATGAAAATGATATGTATGTTTTCGTAAGTTGAATTGAACAAATTGGGGAAAAAAAAAAAATGGCTGCCAAAAGTCTGTTTTGAAGCGGTGCAAACCGGAATCGTGAATGACAGATGACGATGAGGGTCATTATATATATTAATAAGAGTAAACTCACTGATTCACTCATTCAGTCACTGACTCCACACGGCTGTGGCGATCGTATAGGAGGTAGAGTCACAATTTTTGGTGAGCAGGTTGGTTCTAGGACCCTGACGCTCACTAAGACGGGATTTTGTGAAATACCCCCTCCTTCCCTATTTGGGGGGCAGATGGAAAAAACCACCTTTATAGGCATAACTCGGCTCCAAGTTACTTCACGCTGAAGAAATTACAGATGGGGAGACTAGACTTGAATACAAAAAAGTCATTTTCTGCGATTTTGGATTTTTAAGGGGGTAGGGGGTAAAAATGAGATTTTCGGAGGCACATAAGGCAAAAACACATTTATAAGTATAACTCGGCTCCAAATTACTTCACAGTGAAGAAATTGCAGATGGGAAGACTAGACTTGAATACGAAAAAATTATTTTCTGCGATTTTGGAATTTTGGATTTTTAAGGGGGGAAGGGGGTGAAAATGGTTTTCGGAGGTGCAGAAGGCAAAAACACCTTTATAAGCATAACTCGGCTCTAAACTACTTCACGGTAAAGAAATTGCAGATGGGTAGACTAGACTTAAGTACAAAAAAACTATTTTCTGCGATTTTGGAATTTTGGATTTTTAAGGAGGGAGAGGGGGTAAAAAAGGTTTTCGGGGGGAAAATTAGCAATATATGATTTTCGAGTAAAATTCTAGCAGTAATAGCACAAAGATATTAAAAAAAAAAAAAAACGCCAATCGTCTTCTTGAAGGTATTTGCAAAAATTCATTTTTGATTTTTTCCGATTTTCGATTTTTTTTGGGGGGGAGGGGATTTACGAGGGGCAAATTTGACTCCCCCCTTTTTGACGCTAAATTCGTCCATGGAAATCTATAGGAGCTGAGGTCACAAATTTTAGTGTGTGGCTTATTTATGTGTGTTCAACACCCATTTTAACGGGATTTTGTGAAAGCCCCCCCCCTTTACCCCTTTGGGGGTAAGGTGGGGAATAAAAGAGTAAAATCACTGATTCACTGACTCAACACAGCCGTGGCGATTGTATGGGAGATAGACTCGCAAATTTTGATGAGCACGTTGGTTTTAGAACCCTGACGCCCATTAAGTTGGAATTTTGCGAAATATCCCCCGCTCCCCCTGGGGGGGCAGAAGGCAAAACCCCCCCTTATAAGCATAATTCGGCTCCAAATTGCTTCACGGTGAAGAAATTGCAGAGAGAGAGACTAGACATGAGTGCAAAAAAAAAGCATTTTCTTTAATTTGAGTTTTGGATTTTTAAGGGGGGGGAGGGGGTAAAAACGATTTTCGGAGGCAAATTTAGCAAAATACGGATTTTCGAGTGAAACTCTACCAGTAATAGCCCAAATATATAGAAAATCGCCTAGAGTGTTCTTGAGGATATTTCCAAAAACATACTTTTGTTTTCTTCCGATTTTCGATATTGTGGAAGGGCGAGGGAGTTACGAGGGGACGAATTCGACCCCATGTTTTAGCGCTAAATTTGTCCGTGGAAATCTATAGGAGCTAAGGTCACAAATTTTAGTGTGTGGCTTATTTACGCATTCTAAAGGGATTTCGTGAAATTTCCTCTTTCCTCCCTTTAAAAGCAGGGGGGGGGGGCAAAAACACGTTTTAAAAAGTAACTCTGCTTCAAATTTTCTCAGGAAAGCGATTTTTTTATATGTCGATTGGTTATGCGTATTCAACACACACAAACTACAAAGGGATTATTTGCAATTCCGTGTTACCCCCCCCCCCCTTTTTGAGGGTTGGTGGGTAAAAAACATGTTTCCACAAGTAACTTTGTTCAAAATTATCATAGAATGGCAATTTTTGATGTGCGGACTGCTTATACGTATTCAACACACACTACAAAGTACTTTTGTGAAATTACACTCTTCCGCCCCATAGGAGGCGAGGGGGCAAAAACATGTATTCAGTAAGAAGTAAGTATCTTAGGAAGGACGTTTTTGATGTGTGGGTCAGTTCAGTTACATGTACCTAACTGATAATATAAAGTGATTTTGCAAAATTTCCTCCCCCTTTTCTCCTTTAAGAATGAGGCTAAAAAAACACAGGGGGTGGGGCTAAAAAACATGTTTTAAAATATAACTCAGCCTCAAATAATCTCAGGATCTCAATTTTTTAATGTTCGGTTATGTACGTGTATGCAACATGAGCTATAAAGGGATTTTGTGAAATTACTCCTACCCTCCTCTTAGGTGTGGGCGGGCAAAAAAAAAAAAAAAAAACACGTTTTCATATTTAAACGTGCTCGAAATTACGTTTAAATGGCAAATTTTCGTGTGTAGGTTTTGATTAAATGTATTTAATATGCACTTTGATGTGATTGTGCAAATCTTCCCACTTTACCCGCGAGGTATGGGGAGTAAAATGCAGGCAAGGCGCTACCGAAGGCATTGTTTCTCCAGACTAGAAGTGTGGCGTGTGGGAAAAACGCTACCAAAGGTAGCGAGAACTTTAACTAAGATTTTGACTGATTTCAATGATTTTTTTTTTTTTTTTTTTTTTTTTTAATTATTATTTTGATATGGTATTTTGAGAAATTATTTCGATATAATGACCAGCGAAGCGGGCAAAGCCTGCTAGTAAACAATAAAACCATATGGAAACTAGGAGTTATATCTAGAAAACTTGGACATATTCACTATCTATATATTAATTTGAAACATGTTTTTGTCTGTCTCCACTATATTGAGAGAACTACTTGGTGTAAAAATTTGGTTGAGGTGTCTAAAAAAAGGTCTTGGTCTGTAGATGTGCCATCAAAAGGGAAAAATAAAAAAAAGTCAAACGGTGTGGGGGAGTGGGGGGGAACGGGTTAAAAACACGTTTACGAGCTTAACTAAGCTCCAAATTACTTCACGGTGAAGAAATTGTACATATGGGGACTAGAGTCAAATACTAAAAAATGACTTTCTGCGAATTTAGAATTTTCGATTTTAAAGAGGAAAAAAGGGGGAAAGTAGATTTGGAGGGGGGGGAGGGGGAAATTAGTTTGAGAGGGAAATCCGTTCTAGACCCACACATGTAGCACTTCATTTTAAAGGTCTTGAAATTTCATGTTGATTGGGGATGTTTGTATACAATATAGCTAATTATATCGACCCCTGGTGGTGAAAAATGGAACTAGGTGATTTTGCTTTAGGCCCTATCATGTTACATCTTATTTTAAAAGTCTTGGTATTTCCTGACCGTTGGTGATGTTCGTATAGAATACACTGCGCCCCCTGGCGGTGGAAAGTGCAACTAAAGGATTTTGCAGTTGACACCACCATGTGACACCTTATTTAAAAGGTTTTGGAAATCCAAGGCGATGGGTGATAGAGGTCTTGAAATTTCATGTTGATTGGGGATGTTTGTATACAATATAGTGCGCTCCCTGGTGGTGAAAATGGAAGTAGGTGATTTTGTAGTAGACCCTATCATGTTATATCGTATTTTAAAGGTCTTGGTATTTCCTGACCGTTGGTGATGTTCGTACAGAACAGACTGTTCCCCCTAGCGGTGGAAAGTGCAACTAAAGGATTTTGCAGTTGACACCACCATGTGACACCTTATTTAAAAGGTTTTGGAAATCCAAGGCGATGGGTGATAGAGGTCTTGAAATTTCATGTTGATTGGGGATGTTTGTATACAATATAGTGCGCTCCCTGGTGGTGAAAATGGAAGTAGGTGATTTTGTAGTAGACCCTATCATGTTATATCGTATTTTAAAGGTCTTGGTATTTCCTGACCGTTGGTGATGTTCGTACAGAACAGACTGTTCCCCCTAGCGGTGGAAAGTGCAACTAAAGGATTTTGAAGTTGACACCGCCAAGTAACACTTTATTTGAAAGGTCTTGGAAATTCAAGGCGATTGGTGATATTCGTATACAACATACTGGGCCCTGTTTTAGAGGAAAGTGGATTTTGCAGCGCATGCGTAGCATGCTTGCTATACGGTGCCGCAGCCAAAGGCAGCGGATACACGAGTCAGAGGTTCGTTCGGTTCAAGGTTAATTTTTGAAAAATTTTCATGTTATTAGCGACCCGCATATACGCTGCCGCAGGCACCAGGGTCACGAGCCCGAGTTCCGTTCGGTTTAAGGTAATTTTTTTTGTTATAGATGATTAATTTAATCTCATTGCTTTCATTTAAAAATAGAAATTCAAACAAATAGAGTTAAAAGTATAAAATCATACAAATTTAAGGTTCATTTAAGGTTATTATCATGAGCCCGGGCAACGCCGGTCGGGTTCGTTCGGTTACAGGTTAATTTTTGGGAATTTTTTCATGTTATTAGCGGCCTGTGTCTGCGGTGCCGCAGGCACCGGAGTCACAAGGCAGAGTTTCGTTCGGTTCGAGGTAATTGTTTTGTTACAGCTGATTATATATTTCGTGATGCTTTCATTTAAAAACAGAAATTCAAACAAAATTGAGTTAAAGATATAAAATCATACAAATTTAAGGTATCATGGTTTCTGGTGACACCAGGCGGGTTCGTTCGGTTCCAGATTAAGTTTTGGGAATTTTTTCATGTTATTAACGGCCCGTGTATGCGCTACCGCAGGCATCGGGGACACAGGGCAGAGTTTCGTTCGATTCTAGGTTAATTTTTGGGATTTTTCATGTTATTAGCGGCCCGTGTATGCGCTGCTGCAGGCACCGGGGTTACAAGGCAGAGTTTCGTTTGGTTCGAGGTAATTTTTTTGTTACAGCTGATTATTTTTTTCGCGATGCTTTTATTTAAAAATAGAAATTCAAACGAAATCGAGTTAAAGATAAAAAATCATACAAATTTAACGTTCATGTAAGGTTATAATCATGGGTCTGGACAACGCCGGGCGGGTCAGCTAACATGTAGTCTTAGTATTAAACGAAATAGAAATTAAAATACAGCAACTGTTTATTTGGAGCCAGTTTGACGTCACACTGATAGTACTTTGTAGAATGTTATGTCATATATAGTATTTCTATTTATAAGTATTTTTCCGAATTTCTTTTTTTCATGTGAAATGTCGTAAATTATATTAGATGTTTTAACTTGAAATATATTTCAATAATGATGCGACGATTTTTGAAACCTTATGGTCAATAAAGTGACCGTCGCATTTTAACGGGTTCCAGCTAGTATAGTTAAATTAGATGAAGGCAGGACATATTAATCAACTACAGAAATCAGATGTTCAAAGGGAAAATATAGCATCGCCATCAATTTCACACCAAAAATCCTCCCATAACACAAATCATGACCCTGCATATTATCAAGCTATCAATCCCCAAGGAAATGAGCTGAGCACATATCCAGCCACAGATCAACCACAGGATTCTTTCACCACCTGCACGAAGATCTAATAGAACGAGGCGTCAATCAGCATAACTACAAGGTTATATTTTATCTTAAGGTTTGACTCGGCACTGTATGTTTTCAAGTGGAGGAGAATTATTGTATCATCTTTGGTTACTTATCTCTATTTCTTCCGAGTTTTGTACTTTAGAAAAAGGAATCTGGCAACATCGATAAAAACTTATTCTATTCTATTCTATTCTATGTACATCGATTTGACTATTTCCATGAACAATATTATCAACTATCAAAATACATCAAATTGTTCTTTAAAATTTGCAGATAAGTATATAAAGTAATGTATGGTCCTAAATGTTAATTAAATGTTTATAAAAGTTTATCATTATCTTCATCAATACGCGACTACTCGCTACCACAGTCACAACAGAGCCCATATATCATAATGATAAAGAATTTTTCGTTGTGTCCCTGTAAAAACCTATAAATGCTAGATTCACCAAATTGCTTACAGTTAGTGTAACATTGATTTATAATATTCATATAAATTTTCAGCTCAATTGAATAAGGCGTTTATATGCTACCGCACTTTTAAAAATTTGGTCCCATAGGCCATAATGATAAAGAATTTTTCTTTGTGTCCCTGTAAAAAACTTACAAGTGCTAAATTCACCAAAATCTATACAGCTGGTGCAACTGTGACCTATAACATGTGTACAAATTTTTTGCTCAGATTAATAAGGCGTTTAGACGCTATCACACTTTTAAAAATTTGGCTCCACAGGCCGTAATGATAAAGAATTTTTCTCTGTGTCCCTGTAAAAAAACTATAAGTGCTAGATTCTCCAAAATCTATACAGATTGAGTAACTGTGACCTATAATATGTGTATATATATATATATATATATATATTGCTCAATTGAATAAGGCGTTTAGATTCTATCGAACTTTTAAGATATTGGTCCCATAGGCCATAATGATAAAGAATTTTTCTTTGTGTCCCTGTAAAAATACTATAAGTGCTAGATTCATCAAAATCAATAGGTTTCGTGCCACGGTGACTTGCAACATGTGTACCAACTTATAGCTCATTCGAGCAAAGCGTTTAGACGCTAGCGTGTTCACTCACACACAAACACACATACATACACACACATACATACACACACACATACATCATCGTAAAAATAGTGAAGACGGACTCAGGGGACCTCGAAACGTATAGAAACATCAAAATTCAAATTCGAATTTTTGACATGATTACAATATTTTCCTCACTATAGTGTGCGGAAAGTAAAAAGAGGTACAACTATAGAGTTGGTCCATAACTGGATTTGGCGATTTTTCTTTGGCACCGTTTTGAACGATAACGATGCCTTTCTGGATTCTTTGCAATACAATACGCTTCTGTTTATGCTTGGAATCCATCGCAACCATTTGCAAAAATGACATTTCGCCATAATCACCGAAAAAAAAAATCGCCAAATGCATTTGTGGACCAACATTATAGTTGTTCCATGACATCCATGAAATGTGATCGTTTTGCTTTGCTCGTTAGCGAAGGTAACAATCAGCTTTTTTTGAAAGATTTTATAATTAAAGCAAAATTAAACATATTATTACTTGTGAAATCCTGAGGTGTGAAATGTTTTGAACAAACAGTCATTCTCGGTGATACTTATTTCCCAATTCGTAAAAGTCTAACCCATTCAGATTTTCTACTAACTAAAGCTTTACTTCCATTAGCCGAAGCAACAGAAATTTTATATTTGTCATTTGGAAATAAATGAAAGCTTAATTCTGGGTTACTGGATCCTTTGGAATTACATTGTGGTACACAACAGTATATGTAGTCATTTTTACTGGATTTATTCATTTTAATTCAATAAATAAGTCAAACTAAGCATTGAATATACAGAACGCAATGGCGTTTTGACGAAAGCTATCCGCTTATTGTAGTTTCACCTTAGGCCACCAAAAGGCGAGCATTTCATTACATTCGCGGATTGTACAATATTAATTTGGTTTTAATAATAATTTGGCTTCTGGTAAATTAAAATTTTAATTAGGTGGTGAAATAGGTATTACATTTATCAGTTTCAAATTTTAAAAGTAAATAAGAAAAGAAATAAAGTGCGAATAAATCGCACAGGTTTGCTAGTAAATAAATAAAATAAAATAAAATTCAAAATAAATATAAAATAAGACAATGGTTTCTACATTAGTAATGGTGACTTTAAATGGCAAATAGTTAGCTACAGAGATTTTAACACGTTCATGCCGACGCATTTTGTTTACGTAATCTTCTGAGTTAATTTCTAAAACAGAGGAACTGGCGTATTTGGCGAAATGGCCAAACGAAAGAGCCTAGTTCTTGCAACCCCAAATTTTACATGTTTATCGGTCTATGATAAAGCACTACGATGACAAGGTTGTGTTTAGTGGGTTTTCCATCGCACTAGTACTACATTATAAGACACATTGACAGAAAGAAATCTGATTACTTTATTTGGGTTTCTGTAATCATTTGGTTTCTAAGAGTAGTGAAGAGTGGGGTTGAATCAACACCTCCTGTAATAATGCCTCCGAGCTGAGCTCTACGTCATGGAAGATCGGCCGATTTTATCCGATCAACAGTTCCTATGATACATGTTGGATCGTGGGAATTGGATGAAATCGGCCGATCTTCCGTGACGTAGAGCTCAGCTCGGAGGCATTATTACAGGTGGTGTTGGTTGAATGGGACGTAGGATGAATGGGACAAAAGCAAAATTTTTACGTTTTGCAAGCACTGGAAACTTGAAAATTTTTCTGATGTATGGCAGCACTGAGGTGATTCATCAAGTGTAGTTTCAGAATTGTGCTATCCATAGAAGGGCAGAAAAAAATTAAATTGTATTTTTCAGCTGTCAAAGTAAGTTTTTATTGATTCAATTAGGTAGTAGTTAAGACATTAACTATTTGGTTAAAGTTACTAGAATTCTGATATGGTGAAAAGGCATAATCTTTTATTGTGTTTATGATATTCAAGAAGAATATTGACAGTTGTTGATTAAGTTCCTGTTTTATATGATCATGTGGTGGTTGGGATGAATGGGTTTTACGTTACTCTTTTTTTGATAAAGAATATCTATTATGCTATCCGCATATCAAAGGACTGTAAATGCAAAATCAGAAAAAAGAGGTTTATTCAAAAGGGAAAAACATCACAGAATTCAAACTTTTAGTATCGGACAATTTTTACATTCGAACACAAAACCAAAAAACAAAAAAAAAAACCTCTGTTGACACTCAAAAGTAAAAAAATGAAATTGTAAAAAGCACCATGGCCTTGACATCTTCCCTATTAACTATATAACAAAACAAATAATAAAATGAAAATTTCAAAATACAATAAAACAACACATTTCTACTTGATATTTCAAGGACTTTCACAACAATTTTAAAGTTCAGAAGATAAATAAAGTTTTATAAGTCCAATTTTAGAGGAGGTTTAACCACTCTCCCACTTCTAGTTTTTAAAGTAACAGATGCTGTCTCATTGTTTTGAGTTCTACAAAAACCTTCATTGTTCACAATTTTATGTTTTGTTTCCCGGCAGCGATCTTTGAACCAAGATGAGGAAACTTCAAGTGGGAAAATTCTTTGTATTGGCCGTAATAATTCACCTTTAGATGTGCGCACACGTACTAGTCGAGTAACAGAATCTTTCCCAGGTAACGATTCTGTCCCGTCAGGTTTTATAAATTTCATAAGAAAGAGGATAAAATATTTCTTACCCGACAGGTCTTGTTCTTTTTCGCCGGCTTATTCTAAGTAATCACAAAAGAGTTGAAATGAACACAGCTCACGTTTCACGACACAAACGTTTAATTAGACGCACTATTTACATTTTATGTACATAATTGTTTCATTAATATCTGCAGCTATCACAATATTTAATATTAGCTGCCAAGCATTTAATATTAGCTGTCGAGCGTCAGAAGAACGCTCTTCCATATCCTTGCGGATTCAAACTCCTTCTTTTTACAACAGAAAAACAAAACTTTTTTATCATCAGAAAAAAACATGTTGCCAATCAATAAACATAAAAAAGGCAGACGATCTCCAGTGGAAGAACAGCCCGCCTCCTGACGGCAAGAATGGGTCATCCTCCCACCTTTGATTTTGGCAATCTTGTACAAAATCAAACTAAAAAAGAGAAAAAAGACATATTAATAAACATTACATCAAGCAAAAATGAAAAGGAACAGAGAGAAAAGGAAAAAAAAAAAAAGTAAATAAAGTTCTATCAGTCAATTATAAATTCAATCTATCTGGAGCTCTAATGGATCTACCCCTCCTGGTAAACCGTGGTTTTTCGTCAGGTATCTCAACAGATTTCTTGACATTCTTTGAAACAGTTCTAGACAGTTCAGAGGGATCAGGGCATCTTTTCGGTGTAGAACGAGTAGGTATCAAAGTTCCATTTGCAGCATACTTTGCACGAAAATCACTAGATTCATCAGAAGAGATCTCTAACGGATAAAGTCTTTGAACTGGGCGTATCAAAAACCCATTTCCTGTCTTGATTTTTGCCACTCGAACTATTCCGTCTTTACCAGGATAAGTTTCCACAACTCTGGCTAATGGCCAGTTGATTCTTTTTTGATTATCATGACCGACGAGAACTATGTCTCCTACAGCAATTTTTTTGTCAGTCTTAGCGATACCCTTTGAATTTTTTAATTGTCCTAGATATTCAATTCTGAATCTTTTCCGTAAATCTTTCTTCAATTTTAGCAAATATCGAAGTCTTCTTTTTAAATTCACATTTTCGAAGTTATCTAGGTCAGGAAGACCAGTTTCTTTAATTCCTTGCAAAAACATGCTCGGAGTCAATGGAATTAAATCATCGGGATCCTCAGAAATAGTAGTTAATGGTCTGGAATTCATCAAACATTCGATATCACATATAATTGTGTAAAGTTCTTCAAAATCTAGAGCTGCTCGTCCTAATACTCTTCTCAAAATTTGCTTTGTACAGCCTATTAAGCGTTCCCACCAGCCACCCCACCATGGTGAAGCTGGGGGGATAAACTTCCATATTATGTTCTGTACTAGGGCTTCCTTCCGTACTTTTGCAAGTATAGGATCAGTAAATAGCTTCGAAGCTCCTGAAAAATTTGTGCCTCGATCGCTGTATATTACAGAAGGTCGACCCCTTCTCGCAACAAATCTTCGCAGGGTTTGCAAAAATGCTTCAGAGGATAATGATGTTAATAATTCAAGATGTACCGCTCTGTAAACAGCGCAGGTGTACAGCACAATCCAACATTTTTTACCATTTTTCAAGTACAAAGGTCCGGCTAAATCAACCCCGGTAATTTCAAAGATAGCAGCATCTCTGATCCTGTCTTCCGGCAAGGCGGTGATTTCAGGCTGAACAGAATTTACGGTGAAGCGTTTGCATCTTATACAACGTAAGGTAACTTGCCGTATGGACTTTCTGCACCTGAGAATCCAATATTTTTCTCGGAGATGGTTCATTAATATTTGTACTCCTGCGTGGTTTAATTCGTTATGTTTCCATTCTATCAATTTCTGCACGATGTAATGATTTCCTGGTAAAATGATAGGCAAACGAAAGTCTGTATTATCTTTACTTCTAAGTATAAGAGATCCCTTAGAAGGCCATCTTTGTCAACGGTGGGATGAAGTTTTCGTAAGCGATCATCTATTCCTTTAGGAAAGTCTTCCCTTTGAACCATCTTTAACAGGATTAATTCAGCATGTTTAAGTTCTTTATTCGTAAGATCCCCAGAATTTCGTTTAGAATGATTTCGAAGATTCGAGATGAATCTGTATATCCATGCCGTAACTCTTAATAATTTCACGTAAGACGAGTATCTCTCATAAAACTTCTCAGTAGTTTCAGTACTTAGAGCAGAAATGATCGACCTTTTTTTCTCTGAATTGACAATCTGTATTTCGGTTGAGATTTCTTGTCTCGGCCATTGACTCGTTGGTGTCTTCAAAAATTCCGGACCCTCCCACCAAAGGGATTTGAGTAAAGCATCAGCATTGCAACCTCTTGATGGAAGGTCAGCTGGATTTAAGTTACCCGGGACGTATCTCCAGTCGTTGGGATGACTCAAAGATCTTATTTCTCTGGTACGATTCAGCACAAATACTCCCCATGGTTCTTCATTTTTTATCCAGAACAATGCGTTCATGGAGTCAGACCAATAGAAAGTTTGAACTTGGCTGTCACAGAAGTCTCCTTTTATAGAATTCATTAATCTAACACCCAAACAACATGCTAATAATTCTAGTCTCGGTATGGAGACTGATTTCAAGGGTGCTACTCGAGCACGAGCTTGAACCAATTGACATCTCACATGAAAATTATTTGCTTCTCTGATATATATACAAGTTGCATAAGCGTGGCTTGATGCATCACAAAACACATGGAATGACACATTTGTATTTAGAGCATGATTTTCTAATATCCTTCTAGGGATTCTAATGCCTTCCAAGCATTTTAATGCATTTTTCCATTTCAGAAATTTTTTCTCGATGTCATCTGGTAGCTTGGCATCCCAGGGCAGTTTCCTACGCCAACATTCTTGCATTATGATCTTTGCAATTAAAGTGACAGGACAGAGAAACCCAATGGGGTCAAAAATCTTACTTGCTAAGGACAGGATAAATCGCTTACTTAGATTTGCATTTTCGCACTCTTCAAACTTTAAACTACAGTATAGAGTATCTTCCAGAATATTCCAATTTAAGCCCAAAACTGAGACAGTCTCTGGAAAATCTTCTTCAGGAATTCCGTACACACTTGGTGGTAGACCATTACCTATCCATCCTCTAAGATCAAAACATCCCGCTGACATGATTTCTTTAGATTGTGCCATAAAATTAACTACTTCTTCTTCGGAACTGCAACTTGTAACACAGTTGTCGACATACATAGAGTTTTTAAGTTTAGAAGCAGTCTCTTGCAAATAATCTGGAACATTACTTAGGTGGAAATTTAGAGTAGCTCCTAAAAGAAATGGGCTGCAGTTTACCCCAAATACTACTCGACGATGTCTGTAAATCTTCACTTTATTAGGATCACCGCCCTCCCACCACAGAAATCTTAGAAAATCACAATCTTCTTCATTTATTCTTATTTGTAGAAATGCTTTGCGAATGTCTGATACTACCCCATACTTGTTCAAACGAAATTTATTCAAAATGTTAGGAATCAACTCCATGTAGTTTGGCTTAGAAAGACCTCCACGGAAGGCACTCCCCCTCAGGCCTAGGACCCCAGTGTTGTCAATCGGCCTTAATCCCTAACACCATGTAGTTTGGACCTTTAGCTAGACAATCGTTCAAAGAGTAACTGTTCTTTTCTTTTGCAGAAGCATCGAAAACAGGACGAATTGTTGTCGTTGAATGCTCTTTTATAACTGCTCTATGAGGCAGATAATGGCAATCTATCTTCTCGAGTTCATCAGTATTTACTTCTTCAATTATTTCTTCACCAAGCCACTGACAAAAAACTTCTTCATAATCTTCAATAAGACCCTTATTCTTCAGAGTCCTCACAGTTGATTTTAGCCTTCGTTCAGTAATTGTTTTGTTATCTGGGAGTTCTTGGTCAAGTCAAGTCAACGATGTGCTTCGGAGTACCTGCATTTGGTCGCAACCAATGCTTACCTCCAACGAAAAATGCGAAAAACATAAAAATAATTTTCCATAAAATAATTAAAAGCCAAATGGGTGAATTTAGAATTTTGATCTCTGAATAAATCTCCGCGTGAGCAAAGACCAATCAGAGTGAAGCACCAGGAGTTTAGAAAAAAAAAAAAAAAAAAAAAAAAAAAGTAAAAATAAAATAAATAATAAATAAATAATAAAATAAATAATAAATAAATAACTCCTTGAAAAAACCTAAGTGTAACAGTGAAACTGTTACGTGCGTTGACGAGACGGTCTGGACGGCGAAAAGGAATTAAGAGTTGAGCAGGGCGCCCCAAGGGGCACAGGAAATCGCTCGGAGTCCCGCAATTAATAAAAAAAAAAAGGGGGCCATACAATTTTTTTTTTTTTTTTTTTTTCCTATCATAATTAAAATTCAGGAGGATTAAAGTGAAGTGCATGCATGAATCCTATGAAAGTCTCAGTGTCCAGCCAGAAACTAAGTTCTGAGCTGGATCTGCGGACCTCTCAGAGACACACATAGCACTCACAATCCTCACTGAAAGTAAAACGAGCAAAATCGCAGAGGATTTCGACCTGAAACTGAAAGCCAATCAGAGGCCAGGAAATCGGCCAATGAGAGGAGACCTCAGATCCCTACACTAAAATACAATAAAATTAATAAAAAATTAAAAAATAAGCCAAATAATAAAAAAAAATATACAGCAATTAGGTAATTTTGATAAAAAATAATTAAAAAATAAGTAACATTTTCACTAGAAAGAAGGTTCAAAGCTCGCGACTGACAAGGTTCAGTAGATAAGCCTGATACTAGGGTTAGCCAAAGCTAGATGAACATTTCGTTCAATCTAGGGGAGATAGAATTTTGGATGGAAATACTAAGTTAGGTGACTCCGGAAGTTATACTCCTACGCTTTTTAGAGACGGGGAGAAAATCATCCCCTCTGACTAAAATAGCCAAAGGCCGTTTTTTACCACGACCGACTCTAGCGTCGTATCTGTGAATAGAGTCCAACAGAGGATTTCCAACATTAGGAATGGATCTGTGAAACTTCAATGCAAGTTTCCGAAATTGAGCATAAATAGGCTTAATTCGGAGATCCCGATGAATAGTATCATTGCGGACGTAGCGAGTAGCTTTCAAAAACCTGCGCAATAGCTTGTTTTGAAACTTTTGAATTTTATCCAAGTTGGTTTTCGAAGCAGATCCGTATATCATACACCCGTAGGTTAAGATAGGACGGATCATGGATTTATATAGTAATAATTTATTTTTGATGGACAGGCGGCTATTAAAAGCTAAGAGAGAATGAAGGGAATGCGTGGCTCGTTTGGCTTTTCCCAGAGTTTCTGAGATGTGACGAGACCACGTTAATTTGGAATCAATATAAACTCCTAAGTATTTATAACATGTCTCCCAGGGTATGGGTTCATTATTTAAGAGAAAGTTAGTGGAGGTGTCATAGTTTTTATTGGTGAAAAATATGGCGGCACTTTTGGAACTGTTTACTTTGATTCTCCATTTCCGTAACCAGATCGAATATTTATTTAGATAATTTTGAAGTACTTCAAACGCAGCGTTTGGAGTGTTTCGTTTACAGCAAATGGCAGTGTCGTCAGCGAAAGTCGCTAAAGTGACGTCAACATCACGCGGAAGATCATTGGCGTAGATGTTGAAGAGGAAGGGCCCCAGCAAAGAACCTTGAGGAACAGAACTTAAAATGGGTGAAGGGTTAGAGATAGAGTTTCCGACTTTAACGGAAAAAGATCTATTGCTAAGATAGTCATAAATAATTTTAGTTAGTTGGTCGGGAAGACCAATAGATATTAGTTTATGAATAAGGCCAGCATGCCAGACCTTATCGAAAGCTTTTTGAACATCTAGAAATATAACCCCCATTACACCTCCAGATTGGAAGCCGTCGTGAAGAATTTCACAAATTCTCCACAACTGTTGTTGTGTTGAATGACGTGGACGAAACCCGAATTGTTCAGGCATAATCACATCATGAGAGTTTGTAAAATCATTCAGACGATTAACGAGAATATATTCATAGATTTTAGACATGCAAGAGAGAAGAGAAATAGGTCTATAGCTTTGAGGAAGGTGCGGATCAGTGTCGCCACCTTTCGGCAGAGAAACGATTAAACTCTTTTTCCAACAATCTGGAAAGATATTGAGTATTAGCATGCGATTAATAATTAAAGTAATATAAAAAATAAAGTTGGTAGGAAGGTTAATAAGCATGTTAGTTGTTATTCGGTCCTCGCCAGGGGATTTATTTTTTTTCAGTTTAGAAATATATTCCACTACCTCAGAGGGAGTGGCCAAGTTAAGAGTATTAATGGAATTTTTGCTTAATAAATTTTGAACACTGTTATTAACAATTGAAGTGATTCTAGGATTAAAAACATCATTGTGAGGTGTGAACTGACTTCTAAGACTGTGAGCGAGAGCTTCAGCCTTTTCAGAGTTTGTCACTGCCATTCCAATTGGGCTATTTAGAGCCGGAATGTTTGTTTTTGGCCTACGAATACGTGAAGTAGCCTTCCAAATGGTGTTGTCAGTCGTCGATAAACTCTCGACAAAGTTGTTGAAATGCGTTTTTGAGTACTCATGAATTGCAGCTTTAGCCCTCCTTGCAAGTACATTGTACAAGCGTTTGAAATGGGGGAGCCTATGAACCTGCCAATTCCTGCGAGCATGATTTCTTTCTCTGATCAAATGCCTGATTTCATCTGGTAATCGGAAGAATAGACTAGTCCTCTTTCTCGGAGCCGAGCTTTGCTGAAAGGCATCTTGAATGTAATTTTCAAGCATGCTGATTGATCTCTCGGCTTCGAGTTTGTTAGATGGAAGAGGTGAAGGAAGCTCAGATTCGGCTAAAATCTCCGTAAAGTGTCTCCACCTGGTGGTGAAGGCCGCCGGTAAATCTAAATTGTAGTTATTCGTCCGAAAACAGATTTCCACAGGAAGGTGATCAGAGGTAAGATCATTCAGCGTTTGAATGCTGTAACAATAAGGGAAATTGCGGGTGATAGCAAAATCTAAAATATTATTACTTCTAGTGAAGGTGGGTTCAGGGGGAGCAAGAATTTGTGCATGATTTTGATCCACCCATCTCCTGATGATATTCCCTCTAGCATCATTAGAGGGGCAGTTCCAAGACAAGTGTTTGGCATTAAAATCACCCGCAATAATAAAATTTGAATAAATATTAGTGAGCCGGGATAGATCTCGCATGAGCAGGTTATTCCTTTCACTTTGAGGAGGGATATAAACTGCTGCAACAAGTAATTTTTGAATAGTGGGGAATTCCAAAACAATTGGCGTGACTTCAATGGAATTTAGATTTTGGACTTTAATGAGAGTAGCATTGAAGCCGTACTTTAAATAAATAGCAGTGCCGCCGGAAGAGGTGCCATTATATGGCCTGTCAACATTGAATAACATATAATTGGCCACCTTAACAGTAGAACCCTGGGAGAATTTGGTCTCACAGACAAAGATAATATCTAAATTATTACTATAAACCCAATCGCGGAACTCAGCCGCTTTATAATGGAGGCCATTGGCGTTCCATATACCAACAGAGAAAGAATTCAACGTTCTACTAGGGTCGAATGTTAAAGTTAAGCCTAAATAAAGGGTGGAAATTCCCTAACAAAATTACTCGAGAGATATTAAACTCTCGTATAAGATGAAAGATCCATCTAAGTTCGTGGACGCCGCACGAATTTGTGGAAGTGCCATTTTCCAGGCTTTTACTATGTTTTTTTTGTCATGATTCTTTTCCAAGACCATGACGTAGTTTAGGAACTCGGTAGCCGAACTGGCGTCTTCTGGGACCGAGGAATTTATATAAGGAGTTTTGGAAGGGGGAGGAGCTTCGGGCTCGCTACGACCAATAGCAATTCCCGCAAAAGATTGGGAAGGTTGAACCTTCTTGCTTGTAAAAGTTTGGATTTTGGGAGCCCCTGTGACCTGTTCCTGGGGCTTACGCTTGGGTTTAGCGTTTTTCCTGTTATTTTGGGTGGGAAACTTTGGACACAGCCGATAGTTAGCCGGGTGGGCGCCACCACAGTGCGCACATCTGCAAGGATCACCAAAATCCTTTCTGCATTCCTTGCTCCTGTGTTCCCCAGCACATTTAACGCACCGGGGCGGCAAGTTGCAAGAAATTGCAGAGTGGAAGTAGCCCTGACAGTTGAAGCACTGTGAGGGTCCTTTGTGGCCCCGGTAAACTTCGACCGTGACCTGTGTTCCCATCAGTTGAGTGATCTGAAAGATGGAGTCTAGTTCTACCTCAACTTGAGATTTAGGTATCGCCAAATGAAAAAGCGGCATTAGAATTTTCTTGGACACAGGTCCTCTGAACATTTGAGTCACAGTGACCCCCATAAATCCTTCGATTTCCAAATTTTGAGCGATGTCTGAAGGACGAGTGTTGATGGGGAGACCCCGAATCACCGCCTTCAGATTTTTTTCAGATTCAAGCAAAAAACTTTTGAATTGGATTTTTTCTTGAATGAGGTAGGACTGAATTTTCCTATAGTCCTCCTCATTCTCGACCTTTAGTTTCAGAAAACGCCCCTGGGCTTTGCTGGCCAGCGTTGGAACAATGTTCCGCATTCCGGACAGCAGTATTTGCCAATGAGGCGGCGGAATAATGTGAAAAGCAGGAACTCTGCTTGATTTAGTTTTAGCCTGATTAACGTTATTTTCCCCATTAGAGGTGCTACCATTAGTTTTTTGAACAATAGACTTGGGTTTTTTCTTTTTATAGTTAACTTTCTCCCAATTCCCATCCCCATCGGAATCAGGGTTGCTGTCAACCTTTTCTGAATGTAAGCGCTTGACCGAAACTGGTTTCTCAACTACTTCCATTTCGGAAGATGGCGCCACCAGTAACGAACCTGCGCTTACTGAATTTTCCTCATCATTACATTTAATACCATTATTATTGCCCATGCAATTAGTTTTAGGAGGTGGTGGTGGTGGTGGTGTAAAATATAAGCTCAGCCCACTAACCTGTGATAGCAGGGTAGCAGCCTGCCATGCCAGTGATCTTTCTTGGACATGGGAGGAGAGCTTGGCTGTAGAAGCATCATCCAGCTCCTTTCTATTTAGCTTGAATATAGCTGCGTCATTGCAGGCTATGACTGCTCTAAGTTTGACCATCTCGGCCTCAGCTCCTTCGGATGACAGGCTCCGTAGATCCAGGCCCCTGAAATAAGGGCAGGTGACCGGAGTGCCTATCGGAGTCGGTTGTGGGCTATTTTCAGCCATTTTAAGTATATAATCTAAGTTTTACAATATTTTAAGACAGTGGTTCACAATAGTAAAAAAACTTTGTCTTCACGAGCGAAGGCCACTGATCCCCTCGGATATTAGCCTTGAAAAAGGCTCTTTAGGTCACAGTAGCAATCGCTCTAGTATTAACTGATTAAGCTTACGCCGCTAGATGGCGCAGCGCGGAGCTCAGGAAAAGACGTCTGTTCACAACGGAGGTTGGAACAGGACTCGGAGTTCTTGGTGTCCTTCTATCCATGGTAATTTTACAACATAGCGTCCGTCACCATCTCTACTTAGAGTTTTCTCAAAATGATTTTTGGATGCTTCTTCAAGTTCTTCTTTTGACTGTTTCTCTGCAGGATCCTTAATTCCTAGGACATCTAGTTCCCACAGATCAGAAATTTTTACTTCTCTAGCTAACATCGAAGTGACTACAAGGTTTTCAGTATCTTCAGTAAACTTCTTAGTGCGTCCCATAACAGTCCAACCTTGTTTCAATAGCGGTCAGGCCGGATTTCAGATTCTTCAGCTTTCCTGTCATTAATTTGCCAGCTACATCTGCACCTATAAGGAGCTCTATGGGGTTAAGGCAATCTTCTAAATATATCCCCGTACCTGATAAATCATCTTCACACAGTTCTTGAGTGACCGGTGGCATAGTAAAACAAATTGTAGGCTGACTCAAAACTTCAAAATTGCAACGATAAGTTTCGCTGACATCAGAAAGGTAAGCTTTGTGAACATTGTGTGTCAAAGTATTCGTGTTCGAACCACCAAATAAGGAATGCTTCAGTTTTTCTTTTCTTATTGGCTTGTATCCAATCTTTTTTGCAGTGTTTTCTAATATGTAAGACCTTTGTGAAGCGGAATCAATAATCGCCCGAATTTTTAAAATTCTGTTTTCACCTCTTAAATTAATCACGATTGTCTGTAGCAAAACACTGGGAGTTGATGAAACATTTGATAATGTTGTATCTTGATCGGAAGTATTCTTGTCATTTTTAACCCTTTGTGCGTGCGCAGCTGATTTCGGATCATTCTTACAGAGAAGAGTATGGTGGGGTTTCCCACAAATCGCACAGTTACATCTACTTCTACACGAACTAGAAATGTGGTTCAATTTTAAACATTTAAAGCAGCCTCCCCGTTTCATAACATTTTGTTTTCTTTGATCATAAGTCAAGTTTGCTACTTTTCTACATTCCGCACTTAGATGTGGCTTATCGCAGAACACACACTCTTGCTCTCGGTTTTGTTTACCTTGGGACGAGGTTAAAAGTTCCATACCTGTTGGAATAATTTTATTATATGTTAGAAAATTTTTAGATTTCATTGTGTTAAATTTCTTGAGTTTGTTTTCAAAACCAAATCCACTTGTCGCTAAATTAATTTTTTCTTCACCTTGAATTTCATTACGTAAAAACTGCATTAAAGTTTCTAATTTATTAAAAGATTTATCTTCCGAACTAAGAGAAACAGAATTCAAGTGTCTTTCCCAAATACGCAAAAGATCTATTGGTAAACAAGATTCAACTAATGGGTATAACATTGAGGCATATTTATCGCTTGTTACACCAAGCATTTTTAAAGATCGTAACTGTGTTTCTAATTTATCATAAAGCTTCACAATTGGTAATTTATGTTCCTCATTTACAGTATTACTTAGCACAAGGCTTAATAATTCCCTAACATAAACTTCAATTAGTACATCTTCCCTGCCAAATCTTGTATGTAAACAATCAACCGCTTGTGAATAGTTCTCAGCTGTTACGGGAAAAGATTCTACGACTTCTCTGGCTCTAGACCCCTTTTGAGTAGATTGAAGTAGATACTGAAATTTATCTACCTCCGAAATATTTGGATCTTCATGAATTTTCTTAAATAATCCCCAAAATGATAACCAGTCCTTTAAATTACCATCAAACTTTTGTAATTCAATTTTTGGTAACTTAAAACTTCTTTTAGAATTACTTTCGTTTTCAAGTACACTTGAATTTAAATCCGAAGGTAAATTTATTCTACGTTCAAGTTTTGTTTTTAAATCAATATAAGTACTACTATAATTATCAGCACTTTCGATTTCGCTATCCAACATGGTCTGAGTACATTTTTCATCAACTTGTAAAATTTGAAGAATTTCTTTATCAAGCGTTTCAACTGTGGAATATTTTTCTTGTAACTGTGCTAAGAACCCAGCACAAGAATCGATGTCACAAGTTTCAGTTTCTAAAAGGTTTTTTACCTTTTCAGTAAATTTTGTAAAGGTACCTCGATAAGAACCGCGTAATTTAGTTGCGGCTTCCATAATTCAAATAAAGACTGATAAAATAATAAACAAACACTTCAAATCAAAGCTTCATAAAACGAGAACAAAAAATATTCCGAAATCGAAAGTAATTCTGGGAAGAAATTTTAGAATTCTAAATAATGTTTTGAGAACAAAAACATTCAATTTTCGAACACTTTGATTCAAAATAACAATTTTCATATAAAATAATAATCTTCTTTATTAAATCAAAATATGCAAAATCAATGTAAAATCAAAATATGCATTCATAGAATATGTATTAACATTTTCTTCAACATAAACAAATTCTTCATATTGTTCCAAATATCAAATGAGCAGTTCAAAAATAAACATACATTTTATGTTTTCAAAATTATTCTCAATAATACTTACAAAAAGTATTTCAAATTTTTAATGTTATCTTCTCATAAAAATGAGATCATATTTCAATTAGAATAAATTATATTCTATTTCTATACTTTATTCATTAGAACAAATTAGAATTTATTACTTAGAACAAATTTTTCTACCGGCGTCCCTGTGAACGGGCGCCATTAAATGTCCCGTCAGGTTTTATAAATTTCATAAGAAAGAGGATAAAATATTTCTTACCCGACAGGTCTTGTTCTTTTTCGCCGGCTTATTCTAAGTAATCACAAAAGAGTTGAAATGAACACAGCTCACGTTTCACGACACAAACGTTTAATTAGACGCACTATTTACATTTTATGTACATAATTGTTTCATTAATATCTGCAGCTATCACAATATTTAATATTAGCTGCCAAGCATTTAATATTAGCTGTCGAGCGTCAGAAGAACGCTCTTCCATATCCTTGCGGATTCACACTCCTTCTTTTTACAACAGAAAAACAAAACTTTTTTATCATCAGAAAAAAACATGTTGCCAATCAATAAACATAAAAAAGGCAGACGATCTCCAGTGGAAGAACAGCCCGCCTCCTGACGGCAAGAATGGGTCAGATTCAATAATTAAACCTAAAAGCCAGTCAGTGCATTTTGAATTATCACTGCCAATGAGAACAACTTCTCCAAGTTGAATTTCTCGCCCTTGTTTCTTGTGATCATTTCTTTGAATGAAAAGACCCAGATATTCAGATCTACATCTTTTCCGTCTGTCTGTGATCAGTTGTTGACGATATTTTATTCTCTTGTTAAGAACAAGTTCATCCACTTGATCAAAGTCAGGAACGCCACTTTGCCGAAAATCCTGTAAAAATGTGTTAGGCGACAAAGGTATAAGTTCAAAATCCTTTTCTGACATATAGGAAAGTGGTCTGGCATTTATAACCGACTCTGCATCACATAAGACAGTGACCATTTCTTCATAAGATAAAAGAGCTTTGCCCAGAACTCGTCTTAGAATCTGTTTCATGACACCTACTAATCTTTCCCAGAACCCTCCCCACCAAGAAGCGGTAGGAGGATTAAAAAACCATTGTATCTTTTGTATACTGCTAAACTGTGCAATATCATTCCAATTAACTAATTTCAAATAATTTGATGCGCCAACAAAATTACTCCCATTGTTACAATAAACAATTGATGGTCTTCCTCTTCTTGCGATAAATCTCCAAAAACTTTGAAGAAAGACTTCCGTCGTCAACGATGAAAGAAGTTCAAAATGCACCGCTCTAAATACAGCACAAGTGTAGATGCAAATCCATGCTTTCGAGAACGCGGCTCTTTCAGCCTTTTTAGCTTTTTTCAAATTTTCTAAATTAGCCATATTCACAATTAACTGCATTTACAGTCCCGCCGAGGGTACCAAAAATTTTACGTTATTCTTTTTTTGATAAAGAATATCTATTATGCTATCCGCATGTCAAAGGACTGTAAATGCAAAATCAGAAAAAAGGGGTTTATTCAAAAGGGAAAAACATCACAGAATTCAAATTTTTAGCATCGGATAATTTTTACATTCGAACACAAAACCAAAAAACAAAAAAACCTCTGTTGCCACTCAAAAGTAAATAAATGAAATTGTAAAAAGCACCATGGCCTTGACAATGGGGATAAAAGGGACATTCCCCACTATGTGCTAATTTAAAATTGTACCCAAGAATTATGTTATAACAAACCTTAAATTGGTTTTCAATATTTTTATAACCTGTACTTCAATAGTTATAACATGGAATTAAAACAGTAGCGGATTTAGAGAAAAATAGATTGAAATCAATTGTTCTGAATTTTGTTTATTATAATTATGATTAAAAAAATTATAAGTTAGAATATACAATGCAACTTCAATCAATAATTAAAAATAAATAAATAAATAAGCTAATAATAATTTGATTAAAATCACAATTTGAATAAAGCTAATTAAATAAATCCTGGTAATTATTAATGCAATAAAGAAGAGAATGCTGATTTGTCCCGATCAGTCGGAAACAAAAATTTACCTGGATAATTTGTACTCTATTATAATGAATTACCTCTTTCTAGTGTCTTATTTATTTATTTATTTTTAGATTAGATCTTATTAGATTAAAATATCAAAGTCTAGAGCAGTAGGAACTGTGCGAACCAAAGAACTTTTGCCTTTAGACGTTAATTTGAGTCAATATATCAGTTTAAGTTAATTTCAGTAAATTGATAGTGTGTAATAAAATCACATAAACCAATTTAACTTTAAAAACTTATTTACTTTCCATTTTGTTTTCTTTGTTAATTCCAGTCCTGTCCCATTCAATCCCAATCATGTCCCATTCATTCCCACCTACGGGGATAAATGGGACATTGCACATGCATGTAAAAAAAATACTATTAATTAAAAATGATAACTTTTTATTAAAGTTAGTATGTTACTTCCTTATACAAAGTATAAGGAAGTATAGTAATCCCGATTTGAGAAATGGATTTTGTATTTCACATTGCTCGAAAACGAATGATCGCTGAATGTTGCCAATTTATACGTGTGACTGCCATGATGTCTAGTTGTACACCTGCAAGTGTCGTCTTAACACGAGCTCTCGTTTTAGAGATATAAGCGACTTTACACGATTTTTCGTGACGTCTGTGTGTATGTGTGTCTGTGTGTGTGTGTATATGTCGCATAAGTTAAAAATCGGTTGGACGTAGAATGTTGCGAATTGGTACATAGGTTTTTTTATAACATCTAGATGTACACCTCCCTTTTTGGACTTTGTATGATTTTCCGTTTTGGAGATATTTAGGAAAATTAGGTTCATAATGACCAAAAATACATAGGTTTTGGCCATAATGTATCAAAAAACGGTAATAACTCAAAAACGGTTTGGACAAATCTTGCAGTTTAACTGACTACCCGACTAGCTAGACATTTGAAATTTTCAGAAAAGCTCAGAACAAGTTGACAATGCATTTTTAAAATATTTTTAGCCATTTGTTTCTGATACCAGCTGCCTTCGGCAACGTTTATGTGATTCAATAGAAAATTTATTTATTTAACTTCCCGACTAGCTAGACATTTGAAACTTTACAAATAGATCAGAACACGGTGAAAATGCATTTTTTAATACTTTTAGCCAACTGCTTAGGGTCCCTGCTGCTTTCGGCATCGTTACCAGTACAAATATTGGAATCGATTTTTAATTAACTTCCAGACTAGCTAGACATTTAAAACTTCCGAAAATGCTCAGAACATGGTGACAATGCATTTTTTAAATATTTTTAGCCGATTGTTTCGGGTCACTGCTGCCTTCGGCAGCGTTTATATGGTTCAACAGAAAATTTATTTAACTAACTTCCCGACCAGCTAGACATTTGAAACTTTCAGGATAGTTCAGAACACGGTAAAAATGCATTTTTAAAATACTTTTCGCCAACTGCTTCAGGTCCCTGCTGCCTTCGGCAGCGTTTATATAGTTCAACCGAAAATTTATTTAACTAACTTCCCGACTAGCTAAACATTTGAAACTTTCAGAATAGTTCAGAACCCGGTGAAAATGCATTTTTTGAATACTATTAGCCAATTTTTTTCAGGTCCCTGCTGCCTTTCTCAGCGTTATCAGTACAAATCTTGCAATCGGTTTTTTACTAACTTTCAGAAAAGCTCAGAACACGGTGATAATTGATTTTTTTTAAATATTTTTAGCCAACTGTTTCGGGGCCAATGTCAATGTTTTTTAACATTATGTATATTTCTAAAAGGGTATAAGGAAGTCATGTGGTGCCCACATCAGATTGTTTATACGTAACGGATTACTGAAGTGTACTTATGAGCAATGTTACAAAATTCTGAATTACATATGGTGAACGTTATCAGTAAAAACATTAAAAATGTTTTTGTCCAAAATAAATCATCTGGGGAGTCACTCAGACAGGGCAGTCATTCCCTCCCCTCCATGGAGGATGAAAATTGGGATTTCATGCCATGGACCACCACTAGGGGTAGATTTCAGACCGTTGGCGATTGCTTGGGCGACCACATGTCCTCAAAATTAAAAGACAGCCTCTATTTTGAAATCTTTTTTTAAATTTCTGTAAAACAGTAGTAAAAAAAAAACACACTTATCATAATTTTTACTGATCTGGTCCACATTAATTAAAAATAAGAAATATCTTCTTAAATCGGTAATTAGAATAGTTTTTAACAGTATATATTTGTAAAGGTATTCTAATATAATCAACCAGCCGATCGCCCATAACGTAGCACTAGTGCGACATAAAACCCTCTCATCCGAACATTAAATATATTTTTGGCGAGTATGAAAAAATCGCCAAGTGTAAACCAGCCATTTAGAACCTCTGTTTTAGAGTTTTCCATATCTTGTTGAGTGGATTTAACATTGCACAAACCATTAAAATTTTGATCCTTCACCTTATTCACACAGGAGATGGCTCAACCATTTTGGTATCCGATTTAATTGCACGCGAAGTCAAACCATTGGTATAGTACCCAAGTAGCACAGGAACGTTCTGTGAACGTCTAATAACGGTTTCCATAGTTCAAACACCTTGTTTCGTGTCAAAAGAACGTTCTAAAACACGTTCAGAAATAGTATTATTTAGAACGTTCTGAAAATATTTGATTTGTACCATCTATAAAACGT
Organism: Salticus scenicus; assembly: GCA_963930645.1. Lineage (NCBI taxonomy): Eukaryota > Metazoa > Arthropoda > Arachnida > Araneae > Salticidae > Salticus > Salticus scenicus. The sequence continues at coordinate 35,209 of CAWVNO010001565.1, read as the reverse complement.
ACAATTCTAGTTCTATATAGAACGTTCAAGTGTGACACCGTCATAACACGTTCTGTAACAGTGTAATTATAACGAATATGACAAAATGACTTTTTAGTACTATTGGTTGGGAAACTAGGTTAATCATTAAAATTTTTGACTTCAGCTTTTGATTTTTTTACACGTTTTGTGGCGTGAGGAATCCGGAAGTCAAAAGGTTGGTATAGTATCTGTTAATGTGTATCTGCACCTATTAGTGTGATAGCCCGTTAGTTCATGTACACCATATCTCAAGAACAAATGATTGCAGAGAGATCGGACCAGTTTTAAAATATCACTTATGATATTGATAAGAATCTTATTGATAGATTTGCAACATTCTAATTTAAAAACTTCGTAAGTTATTCGAAATTTATAATTTTTAGCATGATAGAGAATAGAGCATTTTTTACATTTTCAGTTTAACGTTTTGTTAGCACGTCAGTAAAGAATGCTTCTCAATAATCAGTAGCGGGGAGGTGAAAAAAAATTACAAAATTTTAAACGCATGGAAAAAATTTGTGGATTTTGTATTTCAGGAATCAATGTATGGAATTCAACCAAACTTGTTACAATATTAGATCTTGCCCTAAATTGGAGTTTATTTGAATTTCATTTGGGATATATCGTCCGATAGATTGCGGTGCTATGCAATGAAACCCTCCATTTATGGGACGGCTATATCTCAGCTTCTATAGTGTACAAATGCATTAAACTTGATATATTGGCATATATCATCATAACCTCTGCTAATACAATTTGGATGTATACATTGTCCAACAGGTGGCGTTGCTAATCTGCAATTTAATCATTTTATCGGAAAGGCATTATTTTAACTCTTGTGATTTAACAATAAATTTTGTGATACACTGAAGTTATAAGTGAAATCGATTTTATGTAAAGCTTTACTGGTCCATTTTGGATGCACATCGGCCAACAGGTGGCGTGGCTATGTTGCAATTTAATCTCATAACGGAAACGAAAAATCTCAACTTCTGTGATTTATAAATATTGTAAATTTGGTAAGTGAAATTAATATTACGTAAAACTCTACAGATTGCCTTTGGGTGCATATCGGACGACAGGTGGCACTGCCACGTTCCAATATTTTCCATTCACAGAAAGGCTATCTATCAGCTTCTGTAATAGATATACTCACCAAACCTTCTGCGTGACATACATTTGATATATATTATTGATTCAATTTGGCTGTATAACGAGTAATAGTCAAACAGTTTTTTTTTTATTATTATTATTCATAGGACATTGTTTTTTCCCCTAGGAATAAGTATACATCATCCCTGGGGGATGGGGGAGGGGTGGATAAAAATTTTCACTATGATTATCTTTCAAAAGAATTCGATATCACCTTTAAAACGAATAATTGAAACATCGTTTTCTGACGATTTAAAACAAATTTACCGTTTTTTTTTCATTTGTAATAATAATAATAATAAACCCTTAGAAAAATACATTTTCTAAGATCTTCTATACAGCATAAAAATGATTGTCTTCTGTCATGAAAATCTATGCATTCCCCAGACCCAGAGTTTAGATACAAAAAGCTAATCACGGATGTTATTGAATAAGTAATATAGTGCTTTACGCGAGTTTCAAAGAAAATCACGGGAAAACTCCGAAAACCTAAGTCGACGAGCGTGACCAGGAATCGAAACCAACACTTCCCGTCTGTAAGGTTCGAGAGTAGAACCTCGCGGTCTCTAATACTCATCGGGAAGTTACAGAAATGAGTTTTTTTCTTTTTTTCTTTAAGCATAATTTTAAACTTTTATTATATTTTATTTATGATTCTATTTAAGTTTAAATGTTACTGATAAATTATTAATATTGATAATGTTGTTAAATCATTACTCTGTTTGATTGTTCTTATTTTATTTTATTTATTTTCACTGAATATTTTGTTCAATACTGAAATATACAGTAAAACAAAATATGCTTTTCCGTTTAATTCGAGATTTTAAAATGGAAAAATAAAGTGATCTCATAAGTTTTTAAAATACTTTATAAAAATTTAAATAATTGTTTAACTCCACTCCATTTTTCCTTAAAATATTGATTATATGTTTTCTACAGCTATAAATGCTTAATAAATTTCTGTTTCAAATGTTGAACTTTGAAACATGATTATTGCGGATGCAAGAAGGGAGAGCAGATGATAACATCGACATCTGTGGATTGCATTTATTTAATTTTCGCTGACCGTGCAACTGCAAAGTCAAACGCCAGGTCTTGGGAAAGTCGTGTCGTTATGTGAGGCGGTAATTTTAAAACATGTAATCTGATTTGTTCAGTTTTAGCGTTATAATGAGTAGGATAAGCTTTAGAAAAGGTAAAAATGTAATATTTTTAACCTGTAATATTCTCTATGTTCTATTTATTAAAGTCTTATTTTAATATCATTTTCATATCTGCATAAGTTCTTAAGCCTAACTTTTGATACTTGAAAGCAGCGTTGAATCGCAGAAAAAACTGCTCCTGTTACAGAAAACCGCTTAGAAATTATGGATTCATTTTATTAATTGAGTCTTCTGAGATGGAATTTGTTAAAATAACTATTTTCGTTATTATGTTTCTGAATGAAGTATGAAGAAGTCACAAAGACTTTATAAGATAAGAGCTAATTTTAAGTGAATGCCCTTCCGACTGGTCATTGTGTATTTTGAAATGCTAGTTGGAAGGGTATTTTCTCGAAGAAAATTCTTATCAAGAATATTAAGAAGGTTCGTAATTCTTTTTTTCTTTTCTTTTTAAATTCTGAAGTATTTATTTAATGTTTATATGATAATATATATACAATCTAGGTTATGCAAATTGCATATTTTTAAAATTATCCCTTATTTTAATTTTATCCTAAGTTTCACCGACTTACAATTTTAAATATCTCTTTACTGTTATTTATTAAATAAAATATATGAAATTGTTTAACTGCATAATAAAACAAAGATTCAATTCAATTTTATTTCACATCTTTATAAAAAAAGATATTCTGCTTAAAAAAAAAGGACGATTTACTATATTATTTATTAATACTAATAATATTTACATTTATCAATTATTTAATATGCCATGATAGCATAATTACATCAAATGAGGTAAAAAATGCGTTGACTCAATTTAAAGAAATTTAAACATTTAAAAAATACCAATTACATTGCCATGTGGAATAAATTTAAATACCTGCAAACATCATTTTTGTAAACTGCTGCTGTAAACTGAAAATATGTATACACACATGCACTGAAATTTAAAAATATGAAGTATGTTAAATATTTTAGAAAAATATTTTGATTAAAAATATATATATGTATTTAAGTATTTGGAAATTTTTAAAATTTCCTATTTCTAACAAATTTATTTTTTTGTTTCAATTTCTTATTATTATAAATTAACAATATATTCTAAACTCAATTATATATATTATTTTAGCGGTGTATTGGTACATTCATTTTTGAAATTATTTTTTAGGTTGAAATATTAAAACTTTCTATAAACTTCAGCATTCAAATATATTTATAAACTATCCATGGACTTACAAAGTAGTACCCAGAAATGTTTAGAATATACAGGGTGCAAAGTCGAGAGCAGGCCTTTATTTGCGCAACAATTGGTCTCAGACGTCCTCCAATAAGAAAATGTATTTAAAAAAAAAATGTAAGAATTCATTATATGACATGTTTAAATTTAAAAAATCAATTTATTAAAAATCACAAAAACTGATAATTTTTATACAATTTTCATGACACTAATAGTGAAAGTTGAGTTCCAACCTAAAAAATATAACACAAAAAGTTTCACTTTTGTGCACCCAAAATTGTCTGAGATAGTTAGTTTCAAAATTTAGGATTATATCGCATTTTCTCGGGCTTTATTAAAAAGTCAATGAAAAATTCTTTAATAAACCCAGGGAAAATGCAAACAAAGTCCAATTAGGATTTTTAAACCGATCCCTTATTGAAGGCCGAAATATGTTAGAAAATCCAAACTTTAAATATCTTGTTCCATTTTGGGAGAATAGAAATGAAACTTTTTGTTAGGATGAGTGTCAGTTTTCTAAATATGACTATAGGGATCTGGGACTATGTAAAAAGCTAGTTTTTGCAATTTTGAAAAAATAGATATTTTAAATTTAAACATGTTATACCACAAATGCTCATATTCTTTAAAACATTTTGTAACTGAGACTATATATTTGCGACCAATAGTTGCGGAGATAAAGGTATTCTCGTCACAATGCTTTGCACCCTGTATTAAAAAAAAAAAATAATATATATATATATATATATATATATATATATATATATATATATATGTATAAATGAATTTTTAATCTTAGTTAAAGCCAAGCAACAGATATAAGATCCCTGAAACCACATAGGTCAATGAGAAGGAAATTACAACAAATTTAAATAACCTGGGGAGACTGATTGTGATTTATTGAAACATTTATTTTTTATTTATTGATTTTTATTTTATTTAACTTCAGTCTAATCATAAATTTATTCCTATATTGTTAGTTGCAATTTTAATAATTTTGCCGGTGCGTAAAAACCACATGAAACTCAAATCAAAAGATACAAACAAGCAACGAGGAAATAAAAAATTAAGACAGCATTTTAAACATTTTTTTTTAGGAAAAGCTCAGAATGGTAGGAAAAAAAAAAAAAAAAACTCGTCAGGGGTGACCCTTTTTGTCGTTGAGCACCAATGTACGATTTCGTTCGTTAGCAGCTATAATAGCAAATTGCTAGCGGGCACCCTATCGTACAAGAAATTAATTGAAGTTAGAAATGAAGAATAAATTGGAATAAATTATTTACTTCAAGAAATCAGAGAATCAAACAGAAAACAACCATGAAAATCAAACATTAATCATAGGATGACGCATTCGGAATCACAAGGATTAAAACAAGCAAAATAAATCAAGAGTTTAGTTGTACATAGCAGATGAAGAATAATGATACAACACAGCAACAGGGATATAAATTACTTTTTTTTAAATTCAAATAATGTTTGAGAAATTTTAACATACTTACTATTCCTTTAATTTCAACGTATATGCATGAAAAATTCCATATTTTATGACAGTAATTCCCAAAAAGTGTCATAACGTGTCTATATCCCTTAAAAAATTCCTTAAATTTTTGCATTTTTAAAAAATTTCTTTTTTCCCCTAATCTGAAGATAATGACGTTATAGTATTAATTACGAAACTTTGAATAAACACCATAAAATGCAAGAACTCGCAACTGCTACAAACAAAGCACGGCTTCTACAAACAAAGCGGCAACGCATTCAACACACCCAACGTGCTTGTTTGCAGCTCTCGTGCCTACAATGTTCGCCTGATGAAGGGTTGTGTCTTGTTTTGACCCGAAACAGTTGGTGCGAGTTCTTGCATTTTATGGTGTGTATTCAAAGTTTTGTAATTAATACTACAACTTCATTATCTTCAGATTAGGGGAAAAAAAGAAATTTTTAAAAAATGGAAAAATTTAAGAAATTTTTTAAGGTATAAAGAGACGTTATGACACTTTTTGGGGAAAACTGTCATAGAATATAGAATTTTTGATGCATATTCGTTGAAATTAAAGGAATAGTAAGTATGTTAAAATTTCTCAAACATTATTTGAATTGAAAAAAAAAAGTAATTCATATCCCTGTTCATGTGTTGTATCATTATTCGTCATCAGCTATGTAATTTTTACTTCTAAACGCTCGTACTGAGGTGATTTTTTATAATGACGTCATATTTTTTTTTTTTTTTTTTTTTTTTTTTTTTTTTAACTACACTATTTTAGAACGTTTACAGTACGTTTTCTGGAACGTTCTGAAAATGTGTATAACGTTTTGAAAACGTTCTAAAAACGTTTAGAACGTTCTGAGACCGTATACATAGAACGTTCTCAGAACGCTTCTATAACACCGATGGTGATTGCTACACGTTCATTGAACGTTCTCTGAACCGTGCTATTGTACGTCTTCAAGATGGACAAATAGACGTCTATAACACGTTCAAAGTGAACGTTCTTAGAACGTGTTTGCAGAAAACTTTTTGAACGTTCAGAGAACGTTTCGGTGCTGCTTGGGTAATTTCTATAGATCTATCATCACCATGTTATCATGCAAAGATGATGCCAGAAAAATGTTTTGGTGTCAGCCATTAACCAGTATTGAAAATCAGCAACTGTAATAAAATAGAATGTTGATGAATTTTTAAAAAAACGATGTATTGCCCGACTTTCAACTGTAATAATAAATGGATGAAAGGCAAGGTAATAGGTTTTCATAAGTAATGTCGGGAAACAAATGACTTTCCAGACAGACTGACGCGTGCCCCTTTTTCCTGATTGCACCACTCTTTTGATTTGAAATGAGAAGTATTCGAAAATGATGTTTTTTAGAATCAGAACAGAACAGGACCTTGAATAGAGAAGGGGCTACGTAAAGATCGCTTTTGTTTTCAGACGCCCCGGTCCTAGAAAAGAACTATTAAAACTTTCAGAACTTAAACTAAGAATGAACATTTATCAGAACAATTAGAATTTAAGAACTTTAATGTTAAGAAACAATTTAATATTTAATTGTAAATACTGTAGATAATTTTTGTTTTCGTTTCGTTTTTACATGTATGCTAACAAAGCATTAAATTTTGTTTTCCCTTCTATGTAGTGCTGTAGTTTCATAGACTTTGTGTTAATGGATCATAGCTGCCACCTTCCACATCCGGACCTTTCGTGATAGAAGCTTTCAGGTGAGACCCATCCATGTTTTATTATTTAAGAGATGAATATATTTTAGAAGAATAAATATTTATTAGAAAATTTAAGAATATAACTGTAAGAAAAATTAAGATTACAAATATGCTGTATCGGGTCTGTAAGAAAAATAATTAAGTTTTAGATCAGAAGCCTTGGTGCAGCAATATTTTCTGGCATCCCAGACACGGGATATGGGCAGCTATATAGATATCCATTATTTAAAAAAAAATAGATAGATAATATTATAAAATTTTTAATCTAGCATGGCCAATTTAGTGATCGCAAAAAAAGAGAGAGCTGTCATAAGAGACAGTATTAACAAATTTATAAATAAATTACAAACTTTATGCGATGATACAGATCCAGATGCTGTAGATTTAGAAGAAACGATTGAATTATTGAATGAAACTACTATAGATTTAAAGAGTAAAGATTCAGAAATTAAAAATTTAACTCAAGAACTCCAATTAGAAGCCGAATTAGAAACGGCAAATGAATACCGAGAAAAAATACTTACTTGGCGATTTCGAGCCAACAGAAAATTAAAAGAACTAAAGAAAAGTGAAACAAGTATTTCATCAATAGAAACTGAAGGAAGACCTACTTCAAAAGAAGCAATACACATCAAATTACCACAGCTAGATCCCGTTAAATTTAACGGGAATGCAGCCGAATGGCTGACATTTTGGTCGTCATTCGAAACGGCTATTCATAAGAATGAAAATTTAAATCCTGTAGATAAATTTAATTATTTGAAATCATTTTTAGCACCTGATCCCTTAAAATGTACAGAAGGATTCTCTGTTACCGCGAGTTATTACATAAAAGTAGTAGATATTTTAAAAGAAAGATATGGAAAAGACGAACTCTTAGTGAATGTACATTTGAATAAATAACTAAATATTGCCCCACTAAAACATTCAAGTGACATTAAATCGCTCAGGAAAATTTACGATGAAATTCAAATTAACATTAGAAGTTTAGAATCATTAGATGTTTCTTTAGATAGCTACGGCAGTTTATTGTCACCGATATTACTAAAAATATTACCGAGAGATTTAGCATTGCAATTTAATATGAAATTTTACGGTGTTAACTATGGCGTGAAAGATATATTATTTTTCTCAAATAAACAACTCGTATCGCGAGGATGCTTAATAACTACCAGACAAGATGACAGCGGCGCTAGCGCCAGTCATTTCTCCCCCCGAGCTCAAAGATTAGATAATAAAAATCGTAGAGGTGTTCCCCGCCCCGCGTTAATAAATTTGATACTCAGAACCGGAAATTGCCTACTGCTTGTGATTTATTAAATGAGAATAAAAGTGATAGGTGCAATTTTTGCTCAGAATCGCATTTAAGTAACAAATGTGTCAAAACTCGTATTTTACCATTTGATGAAAGAGTTTATCTATTGCGTAAGAAAGGTCTGTGTTATTTACGTCTTCAACCTTCGCATCTAGCTAGAAACTGTGTATCAAAAACTTTATGCAAGTTATGTAATCGTAGACATTCAGACATAATGTGTAATGGAAATAAAGATTTGAAACAGGAAATATGTAACTACGAAAGAAATGATCAATCTAAATTGGCCTTATCGAATCATAATTTACAAGCGAATGTTTATTTGCAGACATTAATAGTAGCAATTTCTAACAGGGATGATAGTAAATCATCATATATTCGGTTAATTATTGACTCCGGATCTCATAATAGTTACATCAGTAAGTTTGCAGCTGATAAGTTAAAATTAAAAAGAATGAATAAAGAAACAATCAGACATGGTCTTTTTGGGGGCATGGAAATGTCAGCTGAACATAATCGTTATGAATTTACGATGAGTTTAGATAATAAGTTTAAGTGTAAAATACAAGCACTAGATCAAGAAAAAATATGCACAGGCGTGAATTTATGTCGCGATGATAAATTAGTAAAACTCTTAGAAAAGGAGGGTGTATATTTATCAGATGTCCCTAGAAATAATAAATCCTGTTTATACCAGAAAAATCCAGACGAAGTACATATACTTTTGGGAGCTGATATGTCCGCTAAACCGTTCACAGATGACATAAAATATGGGGTTAACTACATTTAGAACTAAATTGAGTTGGACCATTTTTGCAAGACAGAGGGTCACAAGAGTGAGCAGGACAATTCTTTGGCGGGTCTATCGTTGTCATTACACGTGTCAAACGCCAGTTTATCAGATTTATGGCGCCTTGACACTCTAGGAATTACTAATTACTAATGAAGATAACAAATTGAAACAGGATTTAGAACAAGAAACCAAGAATCATTTTCTAGAAACTGTTAAACGAGATCAAAGCGGTCGATATGAAGTCAATTTACCATGGACAGTTGACCATTCGATTTTATCAGATAATTACTCGTTGGCAGAAAAGTGCCTGTACAAGACGGAAAATAAATTAATCAAATCTGATAGGAAAAAGGAATATGGGGAAATTTTTTATTTCTGGGAAAACAATCAGATTATAGAAGAGGTATTGGACCTGAAAAGGGACAAGGTACATTATTTAGCACACAGACCTGTGGTTAAAGAATCTAGTGAAACCACTAAAATTCGTTCAGTATTCAATGCCTCAGCACACACTAGAAACAGTCCCTCCCTTAATGATTGTTTAACAAAAGGAGCTAATCTTGTAGAAATTATACCTAGCATTTTGAATAAATTTCGTAGATACAAGATAGGAATTTCGTCCGATATAGAGAAAGCCTTCCTGCAAATTAAAATAACAGAGAAAGATAGCGACTTTTTGAGATTTTTTTGGGTTAATAGCGAAAATAAATTTAAAATTTATAAACATTGTCGTGTGGTTTTCGGCCTAACTTCAAGCCCTTTTTTGCTTATGGCAACATTAAATCACCTTTTAGAAAATGTCCCCGAACAATGGCGAGAGACAGCTAGGCTCTTAAGAGATTCCTTCTATTTAGATAATTCCCTCATCAGCCTGAATTCAATTCAAGAAACAGAAAAATTCATATCAGAATCTCAAGGAATTTTGGCTTCGGCACATTTCAATTTGAGATGTTGGCGACCGAATTGGCCGAAGGCTATGATCGACAAAACTGAAGATGAACCGAGGTTTGCTCCCGTGTTAGGATTACTCTGGGATTTGAAAAATGACAATTTAGTTTGTAAAATTGAAGAACCCTTAAAGATAAGTGAACCCCTTACAAAAAGAAAACTTTTATCAGTTACCCAAAGAATTTTTGATCCTGTGGGATTCACAGCACCTGTCAGTTTAGTTCCCAGACTAATCCTTCAAGAAACGTGGATTCAGAAGGTAAAGTGGGACGAAGAGCTTTCTGAAACTTTAAAACAACAGACTTTTAATTGGCTGAAAGGAATAAATTTTTTATCCCAAATTAAAATACCTCGGTGACTTAACATTTGCCCTGAGAAAGAAAAGAAAACATCATTACATGTTTTTTCTGATGCAAGCAAGCGAGCATATGCCACTTGCGTATTCATAAGAGTAGAGACCTCAGAAGGAATCAAGATCCAGTTAATCAATGCTAAAGGTCGAGTTGCACCTATTAAGGAATTGACCATACCCCGCCTTGAACTATTATCTTGTCTTATTGGCGCTAGGTTGGCCAAAAATGTGCAAAACGATTTAAATTTACACGTAAATACCATATTTTGGTCAGATTCAACCACTGCTTTAGGTTGCGTAAGAAGAAAACAAGAATGGGGTACATTTGTACATAACCGAGTATTAGAAATACGAAATCTGACCGAAGTTTGCAATTGGAGACATGTACCCGAAGATTTGAATCCCGCGGACCTCCCGTCTAGAGGATGTTCTTTTGAACAACTACAGAAATCGAGATGGTGGGAGGGTCCAAGTTGGCTTTATTTACATGAAAATGAATGGCCTCGAATAGAAGAAGACCCAAACGAAGAACTCATCAACAGCGAAAAATGGAAGACAATCCTAAATCTTTTAGATAAAAAAGAAGATAATTTCAATCGATTTTATCAGTATTTTTCCTCTTACAAGAAAACGGTCAGAACCATCGCCTGGATATATAGATTTTATCATAATTCGAAGACTACTGAGAAAATATCTGAATTGGATATTTCAGTTGAAGAATTTTCAAAAGCAGAACATGTACTTCTACGATTAGTAGAACAAGAATCTTTTTCAGGGAGAACAGATCCAAAATTGAGAAATTTAAGGGCTGTCGAAGATAAAGCTGGTCTCTTAAGAGTAAGGACCAATATAATTCAAAGAAACGACAGTGAAAACTTCAGATATCCTTTGATCTTACCTTACAAGCATCCCGTCGTCCAAAGATTGATATTCGAGAAGCATTTAGAAAATCAGCACGCTGGAGTCAGCACTCTAATGACACTACTAAGAGAAAATTTTTGGAGAATGAAGTCTAGAAAATGCATTCGAAATTCAATAAGAAAATGCGTGATTTGCAGAAAACTTCAGACTTCCAAAACGGATGTTGAACCTGGAGTACCACCCAAGGACAGAGTACGAGAAGCAGCCATCTTTGAAGTGGTAGGCGTGTAGATCTAGCCGGTCCTCTTCATCTTTCTGATGGATCAAAAGCGTGGATAGCCTTATTTACTTGTGCTGTCTACCGAGCCATACATCTTGAGGCCATTACGTCTCTGTCTACAGAAAGTTTTATCCAGTCTCTGAGAAGGTTCATAGCAAGGAGAGAGGCAGACCCTACATCATCTATTCAGACAACGGGAAGAACTTCCTTGGAACAAGCAATGCTCTCTCGAGTGTAGATTGGGAAACCATCTGCAAGGTAGCTTCCACCCAGAAGATCAGATGGAAATTCAACCCTCTTGCAGCACCATGGTGGGGAGGTTGGTGGGAGAGGCTTGTTGGAATGGTTAAAGGAATCCTGAAAAGAAACTTAGGTCGTGCATCGTTGAATTACGAAGAACTTTACACCATGCTATGTGACTGTGAACAAGTGATTAATTCACGGCCTATGACCTATGTTTCCGAAGATAACACAGATCCCTTACCTTTAACCCCAATAATGTTCCTAAGAGAACTACCAACATCAGTAGTACCTGACCTAGATGCTTTGGATTCTAAAGATCTTAACCGCATGGCCAGATATAGGCAAATAATCAGAGAAAACCTTAGAAACAGATTCACAGCTGAATATTTATGACAATTACGTCAACATGCATCTAAGACCAAAAGATTCAAACAATTGAAAGTCGGCAATGTTGTACTATTAGAAGATTTCAGTAAGAAACGTGTTCACGGGCCTATGGCAAGAGTGATCGAAATTTACCCAGGCAAGGATAATGTCATACGCCTAGCTAAGGTGAAGACCGAAAATGGACTTTTTCTCCGTCCATTACAAAGATTGTTCCCTTTAGAAATTGACAGTACCGAACTTAAGAATCACCCCACTTTGCATAAATCTCCCCAAGAAAATTTAAGTCCTTCGACTTCCGAAAACAAGAACCTCTCACAGAAACCGATACTCAATCCCCGAGAAAAGGAACCTGTGAAAGAACCTCCAGAACCTACCAGTTCCAGAACCAGTAACAAGAAGTCCACAACAGATGATCCCACTTCCAGTCCCCCGGTGATCTCCCGATCTGGCCGTGTGGTGAAACCCCCTCAACGACTTCAACGTGGATTGTTGAGTTCCTCCGATTAGTCGCAACTCAAGGTGGGAGGATGTCGGGAATTCCCGTTCATTCTTCTGCTTTCAGAACAAATGACTTTCCAGACAGACTGACACGTGCCTCTTTTTCATGATTGCACAACTCTTTCGATTTGAAATGAGAAGTATTCGAAAAAGATGCTTTTTAGAATCAGAACAGAACAGGACCTTGAATAGAGAAGGGGCTACGTAAAGATCGCTTTTGTTTTCAGACGCCCCGGTCCTAGAAAAGAACTATTAAAAGTTTCAGAACTTAAACTAAGAATGAACATTTATCAGAACAATTAGAATTTAAGAACTTTAATGTTAAGAAACAATTTAATATTTAATTGTAAATACTGTAGATAATTTTTGTTTTCGTTTCGTTTTACATGTATGCTAACAAATCATTAAATTTCGTTTTCCCATCTAAGTAGTGCTGTAGTTTCATAGGCTTTGTGTTAATGGATCATAGCTGCCACCTTCCACATCCGAACCTTTCGTGATAGAAGCTTTCAGGTGACACCCATCCATATTTTATTATTTAAGAAGTGAATATATTTTGGAAGAATAAATATTTATTAGAAAATTTAAGAATAAAACTGTAAGAAAAATTAAGATTAAAAATATGCTGTATCGGGTCTGTAAGAAGAATATTTAAGTTTTAGATCAGAAGGGTTGGTGCAGCAATAAGTAAGTTATATTTTACTAATTTAGGAAAAATATAATTTCATAATCAGATGCTTTGTTATTATTATGAAATAATTACTGTTTTAATTTTTAATGGAATACTTTTTTAAGCATGATATTTTTAAGATTTTATATTTGTAAGCAATGTGAAATTTTCAAAATTATTTTAAATATAGTTAGCAGTGGTAAATGTTATAAAGAAAGTCGATGCAATTAAATTTTACCAGACAGAAATAGTAGATTTAACTACTGAATTCTTTAAATGTCGTTATTTATTTTTAAAAAAAAAAAAAAAAAAAAAAAAAAGGAAAATTAGATTTTATTTGCTGAATTATTTGTGTGTATTTACTCGGAGAAGGACGGCCATAACCGATAAATGTGGCCGTTTTCTCGGAGTAAAAAGAAATCACTTTTTCTCCCTCGATGATCAATCTGTGTCTTATTACTATACCTATCAGTCAAACACTTGACAGTGCAGAGCAGATTTACAAGAACAAACACTTACTACAATCAGTACTGTTTCAATCTCGATGTTTTAGTGGGAACACGGGTTTACAAATTAATCCAATGAGAAATTCTATCCCGCCAGCGGCCGAGCGGTTCTGCGCTCAAAGCTGGTAGATGGTAGGTGCCGGGTTCAATCCTAGGCCGCGCTCATCGACCTAGCCGTTAGGAGTTTTCTGTGATTTCCTCCGAAACATGCGTAAATACGGATTAGGACCCCTTACAAAGACCACTACGGAAGGTATCACCCCTGTAGGTCTAGGACACTTACAAAGTCAATCGGCCTTAAAATCCTACAACCAACCAATGAGAAAATCCCCACGAACATTAATGTTTGAATAGTTAAACGGACTTCGCACCTTCTTTTTAAAAGGCGTAACACTAGTACGACGCAAAAAGGATTCAAAAGGACAACCAACCAATAAACCTTCTCTTGGAAATTTCATAACTTTAAAAAAGAAGTCTGTTCAGTCAAGAACCAATTTCTTTCCAACTTTTTCCCAGTTGGAGCAAAATTTTAAGGGATGTGTGCTTTTATTTGTTTATTGCATTTCCTTAAATAGTAAGTCCCAAATCATCGTCAATTTCCCATCGCGTAGTTCAAGTACAATGTAAAACCCACTGACTAAGCCTGGTTAGTTAGGCCTGTGTAACCCCTGTGGGTTACACAGGTTTGAGTATCGTCGCACTAGAGCTGTTCAATGTGTTCTTAGCGATGGTCTTGATTCCCCCCCCCCATACATGTGCCATCACAAATATAATCCTTTGCAAAGGAGGTGGCTCACGCCCTTCAGTAACACAAGAGGTAATATTTTATGGCACAAAGATGACATTGCAGTCCCGACCACAGATTACTAAGCATCTCTGACTTAGGCTCAATGCTAACAAACATTATACTACAATGAAACTATGAACAATGACTGTAAGCTTCTCGAGCTTTCCGGATTTCGCAATCGATAGTCTTAAATTAATTGCATCTATCTTTTCTTTACGCATAACTTGAGCTTTGTTACTCATGCCACAGAGTGTTTCAGATTTGTTAAAAGAAAAAAAAAAAGGTAACAATTTTTCATTATCGTAACACATTTGAGTGTGCTCTCTGAAACCTTTCTGAAACATCAGCTCTTTTTGATGGTCTATCTGTTAAACGTTTGAAATGTTTCTGTTATGTATCTGATTTTTTATTACGATCGCAGACATTTCCACGTGTCTGAATCTAAACAAGCAAACTGAACATTTTGAAATGTTTCTGTCTGGGGTCACCGAAGCGGTGAAGCCATCCCCTCCATGGGGGATGAAAATTGTGATGGCATAACTCCGGATCATGCAGGGGTGCATCCCAGACCGTTGGCAGTTACCCATAGCTCGGTACTAGTGTGACGTTAAACCCAACTGACCAGTCAATGAGCCAAAACATTTCTGATGTATTTACAATGTTTTGATGTTATATGATTATTACGTTTCTGGAACGTTTTGTGCTGTTAGGGTGTTGTTAATAAATATAAAACTCAATCTATATCTTAAGGGGACTCTCTACCTATCGGCTCCGGAAGTTGAAGCCAATGTTATTCTATGGGAAATTTCGCCCAATCATAATTCATTAACTAATATATATTTTTAAATTCCGTTTTCACTTTCCGAAAATTCCCAACTATTAAACAATTTATCGCTTTCTAAAAATATATTTTGTTTGTTTTTAAGATTTCATTTTTTAGCTCAAAAATGAAAAATTTCACATTGTGAAAATTCGCATTTTACAACCTCAAAATAATATATTAAAAGTTTTGAAAATTAATTTTTAGAAAGCGATAAATTGTTTAACAGTTGTGAAGTTTCTAAATGGGAAAACGGAATTTAAAAATATATATTAGTTAATAAGTTATAATGAGGCGAAATTCTCCATAGAAGAACGTTGGCTTTGGCTTCTGGGAACGACAAGGCCTAACAGGGGCTGGCATGTATGATAAAACATGAAGCCAAAATCGTAACGGCTGAAGTCATTAAATGCCAAATTTATAAAAAAAATACTGCATTGTTATTATGAAACTAGTATATAACCCCGTCAAAAATGACGGAATGTGAAATCAATGAACATAGTGAATCAACGAAGGCTTTGCCTGCTTCGCTGGTCACTGTATTTAAAGGAAATTCTTTTATATCGCTTTATAAACAAAATTAAAATTAAAAAAAAAAAAATCATGAAATTGCTCAAAAGCTCGCTACCTGTCCCCGCTGCCTTCGACAGCAACCCACTCATTCGCAGACTCTCGGGTGCCTGTGACAAATAGCTTACCAGTGGGCTTCCATTTGGGTGCTTATCAGATGACAGTTTCGAAACGGACAGTATAAAAAAAATTGAAGTAGCAATTTTATATTTAAACCCCAGTTACATATGCATAACACGATACGTGGTGTACATAATATTTTCTTTCACGTTATTTTCTACATTTATTTGATTTATTCGATCAACTATAAAATGACAACAATTTCACGCCAAATATAATATTACAATATGCTATGATCGGCTACATCTATCGCATGAGACAATTTTTGTGGTTATAATAGTAGTTGAGTTAGTTAATAGTAGTTGGTATATAGAAAAATAAATAATTAAATATGTAAATCTGATCATAGTACAGCCTTAATATAGCTCCCCTTGTCTATTTTTGAATTTTTATCGCCATTTTAGACAAAAATACATAATTTATGTGATTATTTTTTCTCTTTCCTTCTTTTCTTTTTCCTTTCCTTTTTTTTTTCCTTTTCTTTCTTTTTTGTTTTTAATATTTTATAATTAATTTATATTTTTGATGCGCTAACTTGTCTTAAAGTGGCTTTCACAAAAGGAGATTTCTTGGCGAAAAATGTTCGATCTATTTCAGCATCAAAATTTTAAAATATTACCCAGGATTATCAATGAATTAGGTTTCATGTCAAGCGCGATTCATCCGTGCCAAAAACGTTTAAACAAAAGAATAAAAAATCTAAAATTGAAGTATATTAAAAAAGGTTATGGTTGTTTTTTTACTCCATTTTCATATTTTCACATGCATGAGCAAATTTAATCTATATAATATTTCTCTAACGGGGTCCAGCTACAATTAATTTTTTTTAGTAACGATACAATAGTGACTTAATAAAATACGCGAGGATAAAAAATAATACATAAGCAATATTTAAGCACGCGGACTCAGTTCAGCGATCTAATAAAAAATTACGACATTTGTACGATGAGATCATTTTATAGAAAAAATGTATTTTTAAAGGTTGCATTTTTACAATCTTTGCAAGCGTCATTTTAAATCTAGCAATATTTTAATGATATAATCGCCATATGAACTTTTGTCATAATTTGACTAAAAAACGCATAAATAAATAGTATAATCAAAATCAGTACTAAGTTTTTTTTAACACAAAATTATGCAAAAATAAATAAATTAATTAATAAAAATGTATCGCCAACATGATGACAAAAATTTAAAAATCGCCATGAGGGTCTTATACTAAATCTGTCCTGCCTCACGAAGTATGGCAATTAGGTCGTTAAACACGAATTTTATGAAGTCTTTCGTGAATGATATTTTCTTGATTATCATTAGAATTTTATAACACAATATTATTTTGTTTCTAATAATAATTTGGCTTCTGAGGAATTAAAATTCGGTGGGAAATTTGGCTTAAGGTTTATAAGTTTCAAATTTTAAAGGTAAATAAGAAAAGAAATAAATTACGAAAATTTGGTATTATTTTATATTTTATAATTTTTCGCGTGAAAGCATATTTCATTTTATGCTACAATAATAATAATAATAATAATAATAATAATAAATAAATAAATAAATACTGGTAAATTTTTTTGGCAACAATTATAAATTTAAAGTCCAAATTTGAAGTTATTGCCAGGTTATTATTTTCATATTTTAATTAATTTTAAAAAATCTAATCAAAACTTCGTTACAAATAAGATACCAAATGAAAGGGGCTTTTTTTCTGAATCCGTCGGACTAAACAGCTTATCGATGGGACAATTAGATTTTTTTTGAATTAACTAAAGTTTGGAAATTAGGTCGCAACTTGCGAACCGGAATCGTCATTACACTTGCAAACTATATATATAAAGATTGCGTAACATAGATCATTCGAGTCCAGAATCCTTTTAACTATAAGTCTCGAAACTATCAAATAAATGTCAAATAAATAAAATACAGTATCAGCCAATGTTATGGTAGACATGATATGGCTTCTGCTGTAACTTTTCTGTTTTTGAGGCCATCGAGCGAATACTAGGAGTACGGATTTCCCATACTGGCTACAGAGAAAAATTGCTGGAACATTAATGCAATTTTTTGCGCCTCCTTTTAGCGAAAATCGATTTCTTGGAAACTGGTTCTTGGGATTTTGCATGTTTTAAATTTTTGTTCCTCTTACCACCAGAACTCCAAAGGAAAGTCAAACAAAACAGCTTAAGCGTCCATGTAAGCGGTGGAAGCAGCGCTTCTCCTATTTAAGATTTTTAAAAATGAATCAAGTAACGTCGCCTCGTCGAAAGACTGAATTGGTTTTTCCTCTGCTTTTAGAAGCGCTTCGCTTCGGCGCTTCCATAATTTTCTGAGCCACACCTCGCCCCTTGCAGCTTTTAATCAACAAGAAGGATTTGATTACTTGCTTTCCATTTCAGCTAGTGTTGATTGTGGTTTATGTTTAAACATAAAACTGCGATAACAAAGGTGGAGGAGATTTGCTTGGTAGAAGGAGGAGACTTCCTTCTATTGCTCATGAAATCCAAAAGTGCCAATGTTACAATCAAAGATGTTATTTATACAAAGGTCGTATGTAAGTGACGTCACTCCTTTATCTGGAGCGATAATTGGTACTTAAATACGCAGCAAATAACCAATATCTATAAAGCATAAAATAAACAAGCCCATGTTCCGACCAATAATAATCTTAGATCTGCTTTCTTAGGCATTTTGTTCAGTCATTGCTAATAGCAACATGACATACGTGTTACGATCTAAACTGTTCATGCAAACGCAACTTGCAGAAATTCATAATTGTTCTTTGTTGCCCTCCGTAGCACTTCTTACTACCACTTCGGTTCGTTTTTTAGCTTCAGTGTCATATCTGTCGTGTCTAATCTATAATATAATATATCTTCCATGTTTCAGAGTCCTTTCCATTTTTTTGTTTCATGGCATTCAGCACCTAAAGTTAAAAGACTTTTCCACTGTCTTTTTACAAGTTGTGAAATATTTATTTTCTCATGGATGAGCCCCAATTTTTCTGGGGCCGCTGTAGCCCGGTCGGTAGAGCGCCGAGCTCGTAATTGGAAGATTGCAGATCCGGTACTCGAACCAACCAAAGATCGTCGTGTACACTAATAGAAGCCAGTGTACGTAAAATCCTTCGTGGCTGCAATGTCCTCCATGTTCCCACCAAAATTATACCTACAATGTAAAAAAAAAAAAAACTTATTACCAGCTGCAAAAAACTCTCTGTGATTGGAGAAAATAATTATTTTCTCCAATCACAGAGAGTTTCTTGCAGCTGGTAATAGTTATTTTTTTACAGTGTAGGTACAGCGTCTAGGATACATAGCGTTTAAAGCGACCAGCAAATCAGTGCCTTTAAAAGAATGCCTTTCACCAGAGATCAGTGCGATCGAGTTTATTGCTTGAAAAATCTGTTGGTTAATTATCGGCTTAGATCACGTGATTGAGTAGACGAAACTGGGAAAAGCCTATCAGCTCTTCGATTTGAGTAAAAAATACGCTCGCAGCCCCCGTCCCTTCCGTGGAGGATCAAAATTGTGATGGCATGTCTCCGGACCACCTCTAGGGGTGTGTACCAGACCGTCGCCAATTGCCCAGCTGCGCAGCACTAGTGCGATGTAAAACCCAACCATCCAACTATCCATCCGCTCGCAGCCCCATATGGGAAGCTCATTTTTTTAAATCAGTATTTTAAGCTTTCGATCATAAGCACTTGCCACACTGTATATTCTAGGCGCTGTAATCTATGGGTCACCAAAGCGAGGGAACCATATCCCTGCCCGGAGGATAAAAATTGGGATGGCATGTCTCCGGACCACATCTAGGGTTCAGTCCCAGACCGTCGCCAATTGCCAATAGTGCGACTTAATGCGGCGTCGCCAATAGTGCGACTTAAAATCCATCCAATCAAACCAACCAAACCACTCCGGATAACCAGCCCAACACTAATGCGACATTAAACCCAACTTACCTACCTGCTCAATTTGTCCGAAATTGATTGCCATTGAATGCAGTTGTTTAGTTTTTCGTTATCTTCTCATATTTCGAAATATTTACTTTCTCCTGCATTATTCCCAAGTTGATGCGGTACGATCCATGATCATCGCTGGTTGTTCGTTGTGCAGCCCTAGGGCGATGCTAAACGTGTTCAGTTTCAGCTTACAGTCGGCAGCAAAAGTATCCAAGCACTAACAAAAATTCCTATGTAAAAAAAAGTACACTTAATACAGTTATGTTAAATAAATACTTATCGAATCTTTTTCGCAGTCAGTCTAAGAACATGATTTGACAAGGATTTATTTAACAAAACAGTATTCAGTATACATTTTTTACATAGGAATTTTTACTAGTGCTCGTATACTTTCGCTGCCGACTGTAAGTTGAAGCAGGTTTTAAAAACTTTGAACTCCAGATGTTACGTTTAAATGCTGTTTTAAAATAACACCTTTATTATAATTTTGACTAAGGATTAAACTTATGAGGGCACGTCGCATGTCTCCGAACAATTTCTAGAGCTAAATGGCAGAAGGTCATCAGTTACTACAACATAGTTCCAGTGCGATGTTAAACCCATTCATCCTCAACGTAAAAAATTTTGTTCTAACTTTAACCATAAGCTAAGTGTTAGAAAATGATGTTATGCTGTTAGACTGTAGTGTGAGAGCTATGTTATTATTTTTTTTTTTGTAGTAAGTGTGATTTTAATTTGCGAGGTCAATACCAACATCCAGAGGAAAAATTTATTCACCGTTCTTTAAGGAACAGAACTCTAAGAGGGAATTTTCGTAAGTAATTTGCAGTAATTATGAAATTTAAAATTAGCTTTATGCAAACTGAGTTAACCTATCTTTCATGACTATTTTTGCAAACTTTCTTTTTAAGGAACTGCAATCCGGAATTTCTTTAAAACCAGATTTAAAAATCATAATACTCTTTCTCATACTTATAAGGACACTTTGTTTTGAAATAACTAATGTAAAAACAATTTCGAACAAGATTATACTACGTGCACTTAATATATTTTGTATTCTAAAAACCAAAACTGTTATAATTTTTTTAATATGCAACAAAATTAATAAAAATTATTGCAAAATAGTTTTTCTCCACGTTTTTAGATGTTCAAAATTTATAGAGACAATTATGATTTTTTCGTTTTACTTTAGTGGCGGATAAATTACAGTTGACATGCGAATTTGTTAAATACTGGGCTAGATTAATTCATATATAAGCCTTTAATTTTTTTTTTTTATCGGACATCACTGATAATTCCTAAAAATACTTTCATGTAGTGAAGTATGATAAATGTTTTTTGAGCGGAGGGATAATTTCAATCCGTCGTATTTCTAATGAAATTCGAAGATCTAAAATTGCTGAAGGAAATGTGATCAAAGGTCATGGATCAAAGGAAATGTGATCAAATGTGAACTGCTATTGTGATAGGAGAGAGATTGGTGCAAATCGGATTTGTTTTACTGAGATCGAAGACACGTAATTCCTCTTACTGTTCCACTAAAAATAACTGCTGCTTAATTTTCTTGTAATTTTTAATGAAAGGTTAGGGTCCACATTTATACAAGTTTCAATTAACATGTTAAAATAAATAACCTATAATAATCGGTAAGCATTTAATGGAGGAAAGAACGTCTGTATTAAAGTTAAATAAAGACCATGTGAAATTGTCGCATTTTCGGATAAAAAACATTTTATTCTTGATTAACCAAATTGTTTTAAGTTACTGGCACGATCTGAAGATAGCGTAAGACAGAGCACATCTTTTAAGGGCAGATATGAATCGGGCACTTAAAAGGTGGATTTATGGTGCTCTGGAGATCCGTTTTTACCGAAGGCAGAATGAATTTTTATTTTTATTTTTTCTATTATGACCAAGAGAATATCCGCAAATTTAAAATGTGGAATTCTCGGATTTTTGTTAGATTTTAGAAAGGGGGGGAAGGGGGGTAATGGATTTTTTTTTTTTTTTCTCTCTCAATAAGACTTGCATATTTGCTCTATTTCTAGAGCAATAGAAAATAGTTTAAAGAAAGAAACTTTAGTATTATTGTCTTGCCCGTGGCCTAAATGTTGAAAAAACCTTATCATATAAGAAAAGTGCATGCAAGTGGAAAGCAATTTTAAATTTCAGCTGTCCTTATAATTGTGAACACCAGAAAAATCCATTTTTTTTTTTTTTTTAACAGTGTTTAAAGTTTTCAAGATAGAAAAACGATAAAACTTTTTAAATATAGTCTATTAATAAACTTCAAATTACTAAAAAGGATATTTGTTTAAATAATAGTGTTCAGTGTTTAGTTGATATAGAAAAACGGGTGTCCTTATAATTATGGGAAGCCGTGCATTCAGTTTTTAGACTAAATATGCATCAAAAGTACAAAGTTTCCGTGTTTCATATTCTGCCAAAATTCCGGTTTAACAAAGTGAACATCTAGTAAGAATTAAATTTTAGTGTACGTATTGAAGAGACTTGCAGTAATAAAAATTGCGTTAGTGTATTTTTCTTACGATTAGGAGCAATATGAACAAATTGCTGTGAAACACAAGCTTGAATCCTGTAATTTATTGAGATAATGTAATATTTCACTATAATACCCTCATTTTTGTGGTTAATCGCTTTTCGTGGTTAATCGCGTGAAGCGTTATTTAAAATAGCTTAAAATTTCAGTGATAGCTGCTACTTCTATTGAGTAATTCCGTAACAATTCTAAACGATTAGTTTACTTTTAACGTCCAAAAACATCTGTCAAAAGTTCGCTTAACATCCCTGGTTTTATAGCCAGTTATTCTTTGTGAGTGTCATAACGGTTTAAAAGTAGAGTACTTAGTATTAACAAAGTTTCACTTTTTTAATTTTCAACATGTGAAGTCGTTCGAAAATAAGTCTCCACTTGTGACCCATGCCAGTTTTCAATTTAAGACCGGCCGGCAATTTTTTCTCCCTTAAGATAACTTGTTACAATATTGAATATTCTGTTTTCTTAACCATTAACCTTCCTCTGTTACTGAAATTTAACACTTATGCTATGACAAACGCGTTCTTAATTTTATCCTAAACATTCCCTTCTCGTCTTTTTCATAGAAACATTTGACTAACTTCGGCATTGTGTTACAAAATGGAGACTTCTCGTCGTCTTTGCATTTAAATGTGAACATGTCAATCGGATGTTAGTTTGAATGACCTATTGTATAAGTTAATGCCGTTTATATTGGAACTATTTGCGATACATTTAATCATTGCATTGAAATTATTTACCATGAATAAAGTTCTTTAAAGACTTGAATTTTTAAGGCTGAATATGATTGGACAACTATAGAAATTACCCTTGTATTGAAAGAGTTTAGCAAAGCTAAAAAATAGCACCAGTATAATAGGCAAGTTATGTATTTGAGTAAAAAGAAACGTTAATGTAATTGATTTCGGTTGTAAAAAACCACAGAAGCTGGAATCTACTTCATAAAATGGTAGCTAATTATTAATATCTTAAATGTTAAATTTTTTGCAACTTAAGTAGCAAATTTTCCCATCTTTCAAATTACAGAATCCCATGACCTCATTTTTAAAAATAGATCTTAACCTCATCAGTCCTTAATTGAAGAGCTGTTTTCCTACCAGTTTCTCATGAATACCATATGGTTGTAAAAGTACAATTAACAATCACTCTCGCTTACCTAGTATGTTCAAAATATCTTTTTGCTGTACCTGATAAATATAGCCTGTAAAACTGGCGATTTCATGAAAGACAACATACACTGGTTCTCATAATAAGGACACCCATTTCTTTATACTAACACTGAACACTTTTTAAACAAATATAGTTTTTATTAATATGAATTTCAGTAATAGACAATATTTAAAGTTTTATTTTTTTTTCTATCTTAAAAAAACTTTAAATGTGATCCAAAAAGATTTTTTAGTTATTATAAGGAGAGCTCGAAACTTCTTATTCTTTTTTTTTTTTTTTTTTTTTTTTTTGTTAGTTAAATTAATATTTTATGGAGTCTCTTTTTAGGCTAAAACAATCGGACATTTTCATACAGCATAGATGATATTCTGACTGAATACTTTTAAACTATTTAAAATTGCTTTCCACTTGCATGCACTTTTCTAATATGAAAAGTGGATGTTTTTTCAACTTTTAGTCCACGGGAAAGGCAATACAGAAGTTTCTTTAAACTATTTCCTATTGCTTTGAAGTAGGGCAAAAATGTAAGTTTTGTTGAAAAAAAAAATTACCCCCATACCTCGCTAAAATCTAATAAAAATCGGAGAAATCCACGTTTAAATTTTGCGCATATTCTCTAGATGTTCATAATAGGGAAAAATTGCTATTCATTTTGCCTTCAGTAGAAACGGCTCCACAGAGCACCATGGATCCACCTTTAAAATGCCCGATTCATATCTGCCTTTAAAAAATCTGTTCTGTTTTTCATAATCTTCAGATCGTGACAATAACTTAAAACCATTTGGTTAAACAAGAATAAAATGTTTTCATCCGAAAATGCAACATTTTACCATTTCATATTGTCTTATTTCAACTTTAATACAGACGTTTTTTCCTCCATTAAATGCTTATTGATTATTACAGGTTTTTTATTCATTTTAACATATTTTAAACTTGAAAAAATGTGTACCCTAACCTTTTATTTAAAATCACGAGCAAATTAAGCAGCAGTTGTATTTAGTGACAGTAAGAGGAATTACGTATCTTCAATCTCGGTAAAACAAATCTGATTTTCATCAGATCTCTCTCCTATCGAACCAGCAGTTCAACATTTGATCACATTTCCTTCAGCACTTTTTAGATCTTCGAATTTCTTTAGAAATACGACGAATTAAAATTATCCTTCTACTTAAAAAACACATTTATCATACTTCACTACATGAACATTATTTTTTATTTTTTCGAGGAATTATCAGTGATGTCTGAAAGAAAATTTGAATGCTTATATATGAATTAATCTAGCCCAGTAGTTAACGAATTCGCATGTCAACTGTAATTTGTCCGCTAATAAATAAAAAAAAAATAAAAAAATAAAAAAAATAAAAAAAAAAAGATTGTCCCTGTAATTATCCACATCTAAAAACGTGGAGAAAAAATATTTTGCACTATTTTTTATTAATTTTGTTTCTTATTAAAAAATTATAGCAGTTTTGGTTGATAGAATACTAGATATATTAAGTGCACTTAGTATAATCTTGTTCACAAATATTTTTACGTTAGTTATTTCAAGTGTCCTTATACATTTGAAATGGAGTGTATATAATTAAGAACAACTTTGGCTGCCTGGCTTTTACATACCAGTTTCGAATCATCCGGTATGGATGTTTGGAATCAACTAAGTTACAGGTATCGGCTTGATCATTCTTAATGCATAAAATTACTCTTCGAAAAAATTAACCATATAATTCTAACTTTTCTTTTCTCTCCAATTAGTGTCCAACCTTGGCTGCCCCTTTTTAATTCCAGTTTCGAATCATCAGGCATGGATATTCGGAATCATCCAAGTTGCAGGTATCGGTTTGATCATTCTTAATGCATGAAATAACTTTGAAAATTTTTACCAAATATTTCTTCTTTCTCAAATTAGTTGCCTTCCTACCTTCAAATGATTGAATCAAGTTGTCCGAGTTAATGATCCTGCATTCTATTAATGGAGATCAAACATCGAATTTGGATTTTAAAGTATCCTTTTGCTGAAATATAAATTATTTACAGTTCATTTCATAGGAAAGCCTTTATTCTATACAGTCAATTTTACTTTGTTTCTGCTGGACTAAATGGAGTTAAGCTTAAATCATGAGTTTCATGTAATTTAATTGATATTATATGCAGGGTGTCCCGTAAGTCTGTAGACATTATACAAATCCATAACTATTGAATGAATTGATAGAATTGAACGAAGTTTGCGAAAAACAATCATTCTCGTGAAGATGGATTTGTTTGGTAATAATGGGACAAATAACTTAATTTTTTTTTCTTTACTAAAATGAATCCTTTCACGAGAATTTTTTCGCAAGCCGCGTTCAATTCTATCAATTCATTCAATAGTGATGAATTTTTGAAATGTCTGCAGACTTACGAGACTCTTATTTCGGTTATTAAATTTAATGTATTCTGTAACATGCAACAGCTAATTTTGACCTTATTTGTGAAGTACAGATAAGATTCTTAAATTCCGAAACTTTAAAAAGTATTTATTACAAATGGTATAGCGAAATTGAAAATATATATACTTGTGTTAAAATATTTTGTACTGTATTGAATTTAATATTCTTATAAAAAATAAATAAATCTTCACGGAGTTTAAAATTCATTGTTTTGTGGTACAGAATAGATTTTGTCTGGGTTTATCACTGTATAAAAAGCTTTCACTGGTTTCGAACTTGGTTGCTTTTTTAACGGGTTTCGAACTTGGTTGCTTTTTTTAACGGGTTTCGAACTTGGTTGCTTTTTTCACGGGTTTCGAACTTGGTTGCTTTTTTCACGGGTTTCGAACTTGGTTGCTTTTTTCACGGGTTTCGAACTTGGTTGCTTTTTTCACGGGTTTCGAACTTGGTTGCTTTTTTCACGGGTTTCGAACTTGGTTGCTTTTTTCACGGGTTTCGAACTTGGTTGCTTTTTCCACGGGTTTCGAACTTGGTTGCTTTTTCCCCGGGTTTCGAACTTGGTTGCTTTTTTCACGGGTTTCGAACTTGGTTGCTTTTTTCACGGGTTTCGAACTTGGTTGCTTTTTCCACGGGTTTCGAACTTGGTTGCTTTTTCCACGGGTTTCGAACTTGGTTGCTTTTCCCCCGGGTTTCGAACTTGCTTGCTTTTTCCACGGGTTTCGAACTTGGTTGCTTTTTCCACGGGTTTCGAACTTGGTTGCTTTTTCCACGGGTTTCGAACTTGGTTGCTTTTTCCACGGGTTTCGAACTTGGTTGCTTTTTCCACGGGTTTCGAACTTGGTTGCTTTTTTCACGGGTTTCGAACTTGGTTGCTTTTCCCACGGGTTTCGAACTTGCTTGCTTTTCCCACGGGTTTCGAACTTGGTTGCTTTTTTCACGGGTTTCGAACTTGGTTGCTTTTTTCACGGGTTTCGAACTTGGTTGCTTTTTTCACGGGTTTCGAACTTGGTTGCTTTTTTCACGGGTTTCGAACTTGGTTGCTTTTTTCACGGGTTTCGAACTTGGTTGCGTTTTTTCACGGGTTTCGAACTTGGTTGCTTTTTTTCACGGGTTTCGAACTTGGTTGCTTTTTTTCAGGGGTTTCGAACTTGGTTGCTTTTTTTCACGGGTTTCGAACTTGGTTGCTTTTCCCACGGGTTTCGAACTTGGTTGCTTTTTTCACGGGTTTCGAACTTGGTTGCTTTTTTCACGGGTTTCGAACTTGGTTGCGTTTTTTCACGGGTTTCGAACTTGGTTGCTTTTTTTCACGGGTTTCGAACTTGGTTGCTTTTTTTCAGGGGTTTCGAACTTGGTTGCTTTTTTTCACGGGTTTCGAACTTGGTTGCTTTTCCCACGGGTTTCGAACTTGGTTGCTTTTCCCACGGGTTTCGAACTTGGTTGCTTTTCCCACGGGTTTCGAACTTGGTTGCTTTTTCCACGGGTTTCGAACTTGGTTGCTTTTTCCACGGGTTTCGAACTTGGTTGCTTTTTTCACGGGTTTCGAACTTGGTAGCTTTTTTCACGGGTTTCGAACTTGGTTGCTTTTTCCACGGGTTTCGAACTTGGTTGCTTTTTCCACGGGTTTCGAACTTGGTTGCTTTTTCCACGGGTTTCGAACTTGGTTGCTTTTTCCTCGGGTTTCGAACTTGGTTGCTTTTTTCACGGGTTTCGAACTTGGTTGCTTTTTTCACGGGTTTCGAACTTGGTTGCTTTTTCCACGGGTTTCGAACTTGCTTGCTTTTTCCACGGGTTTCGAACTTGGTTGCTTTTTTCACGGGTTTCGAACTTGGTAGCTTTTTTCACGGGTTTCGAACTTGGTTGCTTTTTCCACGGGTTTCGAACTTGGTTGCTTTTTCCACGGGTTTCGAACTTGGTTGCTTTTTCCACGGGTTTCGAACTTGGTTGCTTTTTCCTCGGGTTTCGAACTTGGTTGCTTTTTTCACGGGTTTCGAACTTGGTTGCTTTTTTCACGGGTTTCGAACTTGGTTGCTTTTTTCACGGGTTTCGAACTTGGTTGCTTTTTCCACGGGTTTCGAACTTGCTTGCTTTTTCCACGGGTTTCGAACTTTCTTGCTTTTTCCACGGGTTTCGAACTTTCTTGCTTTTTCCACGGGTTTCGAACTTGGTTGCTTTTTCCACGGGTTTCGAACTTGGTTGCTTTTTTCACGGGTTTCGAACTTGGTTGCTTTTTGCACGGGTTTCGAACTTGGTTGCTTTTTCCACGGGTTTCGAACTTGGTTGCTTTTTCCACGGGTTTCGAACTTGGTTGCTTTTTCCACGGGTTTCGAACTTGGTTGCTTTTTCCACGGGTTTCGAACTTGGTTGGTTTTTTCACGGGTTTCGAACTTGGTTGCTTTTTCCACGGGTTTCGAACTTGGTTGCTTTTTCCACGGGTTTCGAACTTGGTTGCTTTTTCCACGGGTTTCGAACTTGGTTGCTTTTTCCACGGGTTTCGAACTTGGTTGCTTTTTTCACGGGTTTCGAACTTGGTTGCTTTTTCCACGGGTTTCGAACTTGGTTGCTTTTTCCACGGGTTTCGAACTTGGTTGCTTTTTCCACGGGTTTCGAACTTGGTTGCTTTTTCCACGGGTTTCGAACTTGGTTGCTTTTTCCACGGGTTTCGAACTTGGTTGCTTTTTGCACGGGTTTCGAACTTGGTTGCTTTTTCCACGGGTTTCGAACTTGGTTGCTTTTTCCACGGGTTTCGAACTTGGTTGCTTTTTCCACGGGTTTCGAACTTGGTTGCTTTTTCCACGGGTTTCGAACTTGGTTGCTTTTTCCACGGGTTTCGAACTTGGTTGCTTTTTCCACGGGTTTCGAACTTGGTTGCTTTTTTCACGGGTTTCGAACTTGGTTTGCTTTTTTCCACGGGTTTCGAACTTGGTTTGCTTTTTTCCACGGGTTTCGAACTTGGTTTGCTTTTTTCCACGGGTTTCGAACTTGGTTGCTTTTTCCACGGGTTTCGAACTTGGTTGCTTTTTCCACGGGTTTCGAACTAGGTTGCTTTTTCCACGGGTTTCGAACTAGGTTGCTTTTTCCACGGGTTTCGAACTTGGTTGCTTTTTCCACGGGTTTCGAACTTGGTTGCTTTTCCCACGGGTTTCGAACTTGCTTGCTTTTTTCACGGGTTTCGAACTTGGTTGCTTTTTCACGGGTTTCGAACTCGGTGGCATAATGTCCATAATTAAAGCGAAAGTTAAACCGATTATAAGGAATGTTTTTATTTTTTTAATTTTTGACTTTCTACTTAAAAATTGTTTTAAAATTTTATATATAATACAATTCAGTAAATGACTTGGTCAAAATTTTTTAATTTGCAGGCAATGAAAGTTTTTATAAAAGGAACACTTAAGTATTTAAAGGCTGCTAGTTGTAGCGCAAGTTATGTGTTACATTAAATATAACACTTTAATGGAAAGTAATTTTGAAATGGATTTTTATTAAATGAAATGTATTTTTTTGAGTTTTGTCATTACTTTTTCCATTAAATACAATGCTCAAGCACTTTGTTTTTTGTTTTACAGGTGTATAACAATCGAGGAGGAGTCTTTAACCAGGAAAAGGGAAATCACCAAGAGATTTCCCCATCAATCCAAAACTGTTAATTTCTCAATATTTCTACAGAAGTGGGAAAATTCCTTTAATCACAAATAACTACGACTAAATTTTTCACTCTTAATTTTTTTAAATATTGCTTGATACTTAATTCAAATGTAATAGGTTTGAATTTTAAACATTTTTGCTCAAATTTATATCTAAAATCGGGCGTAAATTATATAAGTTAATTGTTTAAAATGTAATTTGTAAAAATGTCACGTTTCTTGTCAAATATTTTTAGTAAAGCTTTGCATTGCAATATTTTACGACTCTTTAAAACTGATAATTTCTATTATTATTTAAGATAAAACATATCTTAGTCTTTGTCCGCAGGATAATTGTGTACTATCTTCGCTGTGTATGTGTAAAAGAGAGGATGCCGAGGCATGTTAACTTTCAATGTATGAATGTGTGCTGCTGACAAGGATTAAGTTAAATTATTTTTAAAAACCTCAAATTTTGATTAAAAAAAATACTTTAAAACACGTATAAAAAGATAAATTTAATTAATCCTAATGCAACCACATATCTAATTTAATTTTCTTTTTCAGTAGAATGGTTCTTCTCAATAGATGCTAACTGCGAAAGTTTTTTAATCTGCCCTGGTTTCCTCTTACTGCTGGTCCAGTTTCCCCTGTTTTTAATGAAAATGTTCCAAGAAACTTCTACAGTCAAGGTCTCAAGGTGGCTCCAGGTCACACAAAACATCAGTCAAGTTCAGTATCTTAACTCCGAGCTGTTTTTCTGTAATCTGCCCTGATGTCGCCAGTTTACATCTGCAACTCAACTCGGTGAAATCTACATAAGTGTCTGAACCGGTGCTGCTTTAATGTTTCTCCATATTTCCTCCAATTAAATACAAGCCTCTTTACTACGGACTGTTGCTCCATGGAACTACAGTAAAGCTCAACTAAATTTAAGCCCAGGAAAGCCTCAACCATTGCACTGGAAGTGTCTCCGTGGTGACCCAGTGAAGCTCGGCTATAATTCTGAATTCACGTTTTCAGATTGTTTAGTCTATATTAACTAACTGTAATGTTTTATTAATATATAGAATTCAACTGTTGCTGCACTTGTAACTAAAAATAGTTGAATATGTTCTGATGTCTTGATAAACAGGGAGAAAAGCTTTGACATTATGGGGGGGGGGACCAATTTTTAATGAATTTAATTAAATTTATCTTTTTATACGGGCTTTAAAGTGTACTTTTATCAAAATTTGTGGTTCTATAGAATGACGCGTGTTTTTAGATGCTCTATATGGGATAAGATATCAATTTAATAGATTTTAAGTTTTACAATGAAAATTTCATTCTAAAACTCGTACATTCACCCCTACTTTAATATTTTTTGTGAATATTGAGGCAAAAATTATGTAATCCCAGTACGTGATAAATTGTTAAAAGTAGCTTTGATTATGATAAAATTCTTTAGTGTTAGTAAAAAAAAACTATAAGCATGATTCCACGGAAAACAGGACAATTGTCCGGCATGTGACAGTTATAATTTCATTAAAAAATATTTTAAAAATACAATGGAAAAAATCTTGTGTTTAAAAAAAATAAGTTTGTACGATTTTTTAAGACCAAAATTTTTTCAATTGTATTTTTTAATTAATATTTTTAATGAAATTATAGCTCTCACGTGCCGGACATAATTGTCCTGTTTTCCGTGGAATTGCCCATCAATTGGTCAGTTCATAATACGATTATCCTGAAGCAAGGTAAAATCTGTCAAAATTGCGCATTTAAACTTTAAATGTATTTATATTTTTTATACGGATAATTTTAAACTGAAATAAATGCAGTAAGTGCAAAACAAGACTTTTTACTTGGAAGAATGTTCCACCTTGTATTTTTGACTCAATTTTATTGGAATTATGAATTAAAAGTTAACTGAATTTTTTTAAACTACACTTTTTTTTTTTTTTTATCAGCTTTGCTGCCAGAAATTCTTTGATTATAGAAAAATAAGTTTTGTCAACGTAATTTTCCCGTAATTTATGCCTTTTTTTCTCAAATTATAGGTAATTTCTGGCAGCAAAGTTGCTTTTTTTTTTTTTTTTTTTTTTTCTTTTTTGTGTAAATTTGAAGAAATTTTAAACTATACTGTTTTTCACCAAAACTTAATTAAAAACTGGTGTACAATAAATATATAGATTTTAAAACTTCTTAACACACCATAAACTTTAAGCCAGCACAACCGGTTTCGAAAGGACATAGCCTTTCTTCATCAAGTGCAAACAGTCTTGCTTTTGCCTCCAATGCAGTAGCACGTGTTTTTTTGCACCTGATGATGAAGAAAGGCTACGTCCTTTCGGAACCGGATGTGCTGGCTTAAAATTTGTGGTGTGTTAAGTTTTTTTTAAATCTATATACTGTTTTTTTTTTCTTTTCAAATCAACTTTGCTGCCAGAAATTCTTTGATTAAAGAAAAATAAGTTTTTTCGACGTAATTTTTCCGTAATTTATGCCTTCCCCCCCCCCCCCTCAAATTACAGATAATTTCTGGCAGCAAAGTTGCCTTTTTTTTAAAAAAAAAGTGTAGATTTCAAGAAATTTTGTAGTGCAGATCCTGTACTTGCTATAACATGGCATTAATTCCTTAAAGCAAAATAATGGCAGAATAAAGCGCTTTCTCCCCCCCCCCTCCCTTTTTTCTTTTCACAGGTATAAAACTAATCCATGAGATTCTAGAAAGATCTTTCGTAATTTTTAGTTCTAAAATATGTACTTATTTAATGGCGGCACTAGGTAAGTATAAAACCCCGGTTTGTACAGACCGAAAAATGAAAACTTTTAGCTTTTCAGTAAAGTTTCTATGCATAACTCTAGGTTGCAACAGAATGAATTTTTTTTTTTTTTTTTTATTGCAAATAGTTATTAAATGATTTTCTTTTTTAACACTTTTCACTTTAATATTTTGTTTGAGGCTTCATGTATGTGTGACTTAGAATTTTTATGATAATTTGTTCATGAAATTTACTTCTACTGACTCTTAATTTATAGAAATATTTAAGATTGTACAATATCTGAATAGCATTTTTATAAATAGCCAGTTTTTTTTTCTTTTTTTACATTAAGTTTTTTATATTACATTATTTTGTAAATTTTAACTTCTAAAGTACATTTTTTAAAATTAGATTCGTTTCGATTGACTTGAAATCATTATTCAACAGAGCTTAGTCTTCGTCGGCAGACGAGGTCGATGGTAACTTCTCGAGTTTCGTGTGTTCTTGTTCTGTCTTTATGTTTAATTTTAACACTAACATTTTATGTTTTCTTTCCTGTCAATCTTTAACTTTCAATTTTTTTCTTTTTTTCTGCGCTGTCGATGAAGAATAAGCAGTTGAATACGATTAGAAGTTTTTTTAAAATAAAAGAATATGGACTCATCAGGTCCATTTGTACTTTAATATTTTCAGTAAGTAATGATAAATTTCTAATACGCTGGTGCCGCCATCCCAATGAATAATGTGTCATAAAGAGTTCATTAAAACCTTTTTGATTTTAAATCTTTCAATGAGTATCTATTTTGCAATAACTATTTTCATACTGTATTGAAATAAATTATTGTAATTGTAAAAAAGCATTAAATCATTGTAAACAGTTGCAATAAATGACTTTTGTTGGAAGCATGTTTTTTCTTTATTTTTGATATTTTACTGGAATTTTTCATTAATTTTCCTTCTGCATTTTAAGAAATCTTTCATTAGCTCAAGTTCTGATCTTTTTAATCTGGATTGTTTTAGTACGTTTTCCAAATGAATTAATATTCAGATTTTTTAAAAAAATTAAAAAGTCGGGGAGGGGGGGGGGGGGGGTTAACTATCGTATGAGGGAGAAGTGAATGTTTTAGCTTTTGAATATTGATTAATTTAAAGTTGAAACATGATATTTTAAATTTTGTACTAATTTGAATATGCAGTACTTTCGAAATATTTAAAGCTACTCTAGGCAAATTTATTTAGCCAACAGAAGTATTAAATCAAGCCATGTATTTGTATTAAATTTTAGTGCAATAATTTGTGAAATATGAACTTCGGAAACAAAATTTTATGTATGTTATGAAATAAAAGTAGATATATATATAATAGCCAATAACTTTTTTTTTTCTAGAGTACATTCTATGTCAATACCCCCTCCGCCCTCCCTTCTTTAATAGACGTTGATATGCAGAATATTCTCCAATATAAATATTGGAGAAAACCATGCTGTAAACGCCTTAAAATGGATTTTCAGATGCTACGTTCTTAATGAAATTTTAATTTTATATTGGAAGAATAAAATGAAGGAAAACGCAACTTATCTGAACAATAAAGCCACAACTTCTTATAAAATAGGGGAAAATCGTTTACTGTTCAAACTATATCTGTAGTTCTGTATCCGTTTAAACTTCGCTATTTAAATGCTTATAATGCAATGTTTCTTTCGTTCTTCAATTTAGATGTGGAGTAATTGTCTATCTACCAAAATTTTTCCTATTTTCTTAATATACGTGCACCATGTTTATTCGATTAAATAAAATTTATTTCAATGTAGACAAATTTTTTTCCCATTTATACAAACACACAGAACTTTATCGTAATGATTTCTAAAATATCTAACAAAATCCTCATTGGTTAAACTAAAAATATTTCGGATAAATCTATTAATAATTTATGAAATAGTTTATAAAAGAATTTTTTAACTTTCTATTCAAATTTGTTTAGCAAATTTATGTTAATGTAATTTTCTGTTTAGAATACCGTAATCTCGTAAATGAATGTTTAATGCTCTTGTCATTTGATTCCCCGGTTTAGGCAAGTGATTAGTGGTTTCAAATGCACTTAGAGGGGATCATGATTTTTTTTTTTTTTTTTTTTTTTGGGGGGGGGGGGGGGGCAGGGGAGGCGTTATAGAATAAAATATGCATTTGAATAAGTATAATGAAAGTAGGTTTTTTTTTTCTTTTTTTTTTTTTTTGGTTGGGGAGGGGGGGGGGGGGTCTTGGAGTAAAATATGAATTTGAAAAAATAAATTTAATTTTTTAAATTGCTCACTATTTAAAATTTTCCTCTATTTTGCATTTATTATAGCAATAAAAAATTTCATACATATTTCGGTATTGTTCTGAGAATTTCTTAGAAAGTTTAGTTTCTTTTGCCGCTAAAAAAGTCTAATCTGTAGCATTAAAACTTTTTTTTTTCTTTTATTCTCTTAAAATGAAAGGGGGGGGGGAAACTGAATTTTTAAATAGTAATATCCAAATATGCTTAAGGTAATGTAAAATCAAGGAAAACGATTAAGTAGCTAGCAAGGAGAATATTTTTAATGTTTTCATGAACTTTTTAATTAGATTAAAGGAAATTTCAACACACTATTATAATCCAGGTGAAGGATGCACAGATTTTCAAAACTAAGTCAGTCATTCAGAAAATAATTTCAATTATCCATCTTAAACATTAGATAACTGCCTAATTAGCCTTGGTCTACAAAAGATGACCACAGAGGACAATTTATTTAGAATTTATTCTCAGGAACAGT